>JAYRBT010000093.1:63362858-63403859 GCA_036023395.1 Myiotriccus ornatus
CACCTTCCCTCAGAGTCTCCTTCCTCTACACCACATCTGTCCCCAGCAACCCCCCTGATATCTTGGCATATGTAGCAGAAGGCCTCAGTTCAAGTTCCAGCCATGTGATTCCCGAAACCTCAGTTTTTCACCAATCCAAGATGTTTACCTGCCCGCTGGTGCAGGGAGACCATCACTTAATCAAGGAACCCATCAGGAGACAATTCTTTCTTTAAATAAAGGAATAGCTTTCTACAGTGAAATTCTTTTTATTACAGGTTATCAAACACTTAGGAGTCACTCTTGGGTGCTCATAGGGAGCATGTACAATGTGTCCTAGCAGAAAGCACCATAGGTAGCTAAACATAATAAGTCATAAACAAACTATTGCTCTGTCAAACTCTTCAAGAACTGATTAATCATTTACCAAGCCCTTTTAGACTGTTTAAAACGGGCCTTTTTAACAGAAAAAATGCACAAAGTAGAAAGCAGTTCCCATCAGCTCTCATTTCTCACAGAAGCATGGCAAACATGGGTGTCATAAGGGGGATTTATCGCAAAAAGGTGCATGGGGGGATTTGCTCACCATTTTTCCTGTGCATAGAGATGACGTGAGAAAAGAGGTGTCTGCTATCACTGCAGCCAAGGAGGGAGAGCCAGGGTTATCTCATGAGCTGCCACAGATTAGCTACAAGGCCAAGAAGGCTTAGCACAAGGTGGAAGTGGCTGGGGGATGGATGCAGAGGGTGAGGTGACATTGCCAAGGACACTCTGTATTCCATGTGGTGTGTGCAAGGGCACCAGCGTCCCTGCCACCAGCACCCAGCACTTACAGAGCACCTGGAGCAACACAAGGAGGTGGAGAGGAGGGACATAGTCTGAGTCCCTCTCTTGGAGTGGTGCAGGACCCTGCTCCACCTGGAAATATTGTCCTGAAGGGACAGTATCAGCCACAGTGCTGAGTGCACCCCTCACCACAGCTCTGGGCCTTTAGCAATTCCTGACAGCTCCAGGGAGGGCGAAGGTGATGACTGGCCTCACCAACCCGACCCCTGGCCCTTGGGGATCTCCTCAGATCCTCAGGCTGACATAGCAATTTGTTCTACATTAACCCCCTATCAGCAGCAGAGTCTGACCTGCTGGGGAGCTTGTGGCTGTATCCTGCAGGGATGCACCAGCAACACGGAGAGACCCGCACCAGCTCACACCCACCAGACCGCTCTGAGCAGGCCTATTTCTGGAAGCCTGATTTGGGGGGCTCTGCCATGCTCCCCACAGCAGAGGGGTTTTAGCTCACCTCAGTGTGAAGGTGGTTGCACAGATTCTGCTGGCTTCTGCCTGCACAGGGTGCTGCTGCAAAGCTGATCACCCTGTGCAAACCTGACAGTGCCATAAGCCCCCTGGAGTCTTGCAAATCCAGCTCAGGTCTAGAGCAAAAACGTTACCTGGGTTTTTTCCACATCCAGAGAACTCCAGTGCCTCAATACTAGGAAAGAAATAGAGTTTACTGCACAGATCTTTCATTCTTAATTGCTATAGGAGCAGGCAGTGGAAGATCCACTCCTGTCTTCTTGAACGGACAAACTCCTCCTTCTGAAGACAGCAGAAAAAACATTGCCAAATCTACTTTTTCCCTATTTCAGAGCTCTCTCTGACTCCTGAGCCTGCACACAGTGTCCATGTGCTGCTGCTAGTGGCCACGGCATCCCGCTGCACGCTCAGTGCCGCTCTGCCCGCATCCTTGGGAAGGAGCTCCATCTGCTGAGCCGGTGGCTCAGGCTGAGTCCCAGAGACCATTGCCAGACTTGTCCCGGGGCTGGGGGGTGACTGATCATCAGGCATTCCCAGGGTAGCACTGAGGTCATCAGACCCTCTTGTATCAGGACCAGTGCTCATGAGGAGCTCCAGGGAGTTTTTGAGGTGCCTTCCCCTGTTGGAGAAACAAACTGAGCAGAGAGCGATAAGCAAAGCCCAGGTGAGGGGAGAAAATGTTCTTGTGAGCACACTGGGGGAAAGTGGAAATACAGGAAAAGGGGGAATAAAAGGATGCTGTCATCTGCTTTGAATGAAGTCAGTGAGCTGAGCAGGTGTCAGGTGAAGAAAGAAGCCAAGAATTGACTTGGGTCTCAGTTGGGCTTTCTCCCACCTAGACCCAGGCTCAGCTGGAGGCTCTGCTTGGAGAGGGAGCCCCTGGGAGCTGCCTGTGATAGCAGAGAGATGAAGAAGCTCAGTTCTTGAAGGGGAACTACTCTTGATCGCTGTTTTCTTGTGACAATGACCCAAAGACCCACCATGAGGGCAGGACCAGTTAGGTCCTTGAGGGACGCTTCATGCTCTGCATGGGTTAAGGCAACTGCCTGCCAGGGTAAGGGGTCTTGGATAATTCATCTCATGCCTGCCCCTGTGAGACTTCTTGTGGCACTGACGCACCCTCCGTGGGAGATGAGCCTCTCAGGCAGACTGAGCACACTTGCTCTGCGATCCCCATGATCGCAGCCTGCTGCTCACATGGGACAAGGAGCACATCTGCAAGGACACATCTAACCCAGGCATCTCGGGAGCTGTTGATTTGTCCCAGACCAGCTCCACTTCCCAGCCACGGGAGAATTTTGGTATGTAAAAATACCCTTTTCCTTCTGCATCCCTTCTTGGGGATACAGGATCTTTACTGTGGTTATTTTTGTAAACATTTGATGGCAACTGTTTCTCTGCAAACAAAAGTTTCACTGCAGAGAAAACCTGCAATAGGCAGAGAGCTGAAAAGAAAGCTAATGAGCATTTCCACCTTGCCTGAAGGACTTTACCCAGGGCGAGAGGAAGATTTCACTCCTAAAACACCTAACAAACAGGGAGCCCTTCAGAACCCCAGTTCTTCTCATCCCGCAGACCCAGTGCAAGTTTTGCCATTTCTGTTCTGGGGTGACACTAAGGGTACAGGACTGAGCTCGGATTTTAAGCTGCTTGCTGGTGTCCTCGGTGTCATGAAGTACCTTGCTGGCTCCCAGGCTGGAGTGAAAGCCTAAGAGACGGCCATGCTATTCCTGAGCACCCCAAAGGTTTTAGGCTGACGAAATGTTCGTCTCTGCTTGCTCCCCAAGCTGCTGTGTGCTGGAAAGCAGTGCCTGTCCCACACCAGACAGGGCTGCACTCGGGTGTCTGGTGAGTGACCCCTGTGTCTGAAGATGTGGTGGTTAGTACCATCAGGAGAAGAAGTTTCACTTGATCATCACTTCATTCTGATTAAATTCACCACGAGCTACAAAACGATGAGAAAAAGCAATGCACCCACCAAACTGATGATGGAGACAAGAACAAGGCTGTTCCATGGAACTTAGTTGGCAAGGACTAACTGATATGGAAATCACGTGACCAAGAGCCAGCATTACAGGACTATCCTGCTCCACGTGGGAGAGACCACAGCTGGAAAATAGTTTGCTGTCTCCTAGGGACAGCCCAGGAAAGGCTGTGAAAACTATTTGAAGAAAGCATCCCTATGCATGAGGCTGCACCATGCCATAAGCAAGACAGTGCAGTGGGGAAGAATGGGCTCTAAGGCTACAGAGCAATTGCATATGCAAATACTTTCTTGCATATAAAAGACATAAAGCCAAAATGGTGTCCTGAAACCCTAAAAATCTCAGTGTCTGATGTTCAGATGATTCCTTTCGGTCTGTGCTGGCAGGTTGCTTTTAGACTGAACACTTTTCTCCAGGGCTTATATAGGGCATTGATTTCTGGTTTGGTCTCTCCTCAATCTGGTGTGAAGAGGGTGTTCAGTGGCAGTCTGAACATCCTGCATCTCATTAGGGGATTGCCAAAGCCATAAAAAAAGATTTGTCATTGGATCCCTCAGGGGTCTGTAGTGGGACCAGTGGTATTTAATACCTTCATTAAGGACACAGAAGCTGAAGACTTTTCCTTCCATTCCTTCCTTAGGGCAAGGAAGTGATTATGGCTTAACAGCAGGTGGGAGAGGTTATTTGAAGCAAGAAGATACCCTTCAAAAAGCTCAAATCACACTCTGGAGAAGAAAACCCCCCGGATTTCCTGAAGGTTTTGCACAAAGTTTAAAAGACCCCAACAGCAAAAGAGGGCACTCAGAATAAGAAGGAAGGTCCTGGCAGAGATGAAATATCTGCAGAAAGGGAAGCAGTGGTAATGAAATTGTGATCATTCTCCTCAAGGAGGTGACAGGGCCTTGCCCAGGGCAAAATATGAGCTGCTTATCATGCAGATAAGCATGATACACACTCTTTTCTCAGTTTTCCCTCAACGTCCTCTGTGGGACTCTGATGGATTCAGACCTGGGGTTACACCTGTAGTCTGACCCTTCATGGTCCTTCCCATGCCAACACTACAACAAAAATCTCTGAGAGTCCCCATCTGGCAGGAGGAGGACACCCCCAGGCACATACAAGGAAAGGCTTGCTGGGTGTTTAAAAGCACTGCAACTGAGTGGATTGGAATAAATCTGGTCTTTAGGAGCTAAGAGACAGACTTCATGGCTTTGGGCAGATCACAACCTCTGCATGCCTCTGTTTCCCATGTATGAAATGGACAGAAGGGCCAGGAGGAGAAACAGGAGGTGTGCCAGCTCTCAGGGTGAAAGCAGTAGCAGGATACATGGTAGAAAAGACAGAGACCTTTTCACCAGGATATTTGCTTCAGTGTTCTCCATCCAGTGGAGAGACATCTTCTGCCTGAGCTGTTTCCTCCCCTCCTTCTCCTGTGGGAGAGACACACTTACCCAACAACGCACTGGAGAGCGTTTGCATCTTCAGTCCCAGTCATGCGGTGCAGTTTAACATCTGCGTCTATTAAAATTAAAAATGCCTGGTATTTAGTGCAGCTTGACCCATTCCCCCAGGGAAAAGAAACCAGTAATCATAAAGAAACCAGTCCTTTTAAGTGTTTTTAAGACACTTAAAAGATGAGAATGACCCCAGGTGTGAATGACCCCAGTGAGCATATGGGACAGAAAGGAAAGGATGTGGCTGAGTGGGAGTATCTCTCTAGCAAAATGACAACTCTCACTGCTGTTTCACCTGTCAGCCTTTGCTGCTTTTCCTCTGGGAGGGATGTGTGGTTTCCCCACTGTGCAGAGCCCAAACTGATCCATGAAAAGACAAACTCAACCCAAGCAACCCTTGGGGTGACCATCAGAGCAGACCCACAGCAGGACCTTGCTCCCCATGCAGGATCTCAACTCCCCCTTCCATCACCCTCCTTCTCCAGGACCCCCACAGCTGGTTTGTGAGGTTTTATCTCCGCCGTGAACTGGTCCTAAAATCATCTTGGCGGGGATAATTCTCTCTAGAGGAAAAACGACCCCATGACAGCACAAACCAAGTGCAAGGTTTCAGCAGGCGCATCCCACGCCCCTCGGGGCATTCCTGACGAACTTTGCTTTTCCTTGCCAGGCCAGCCCTGCATCCTCCTCTGCTCCCAGCCCCGGGAAGGCAGCCTGCCAGCCTGCTTAGCCTGCGCCTGTCATTGCTGGGAGCAACCACTGCTGCTGCTAAGGAGCCGAGCTCGGAGGCCACGAGCATCTCGGTCCAGTGTCCCCCCCCATTCCTGGCTCGTCATATGATTTCTCCTAAGGGATAACTGCTGAGCGGACCGTGTCTCCAAGCTGATCCCTTGCTGATAAGCCGGCTGCCAAACCTCCAGTGCTGAGACAAAAGAGTTCTTCTCTTCCCAGCAGGTTTTTCTGCTGTGAATGACAGAGAAAGGGGGGAAAGTGAGCTGCCTGGCACTGTTCGTGGGCAAGAGGCTTTGAGGGCTCCTTCTCTCTTGCTGTGCTGGCAGACCATGGAGCTTTTCAGGCTGAGCCTGGGCTGTATTTGTCTTCTTCCTTGGCTTGAGGGTAAGTTTCTCCTCCTTTGGGGTAGCTGTAAAGTAGAAAGAGAACTGCCTCGCAGGTTTTAACGTGCTTTTCTGCTGAACTGTTGTTTGGGCTGCAAAGCTCTGAACCCACCAGCTGTAAAACAAGTGCCTCCAGGCACATTTCAGGGCAGCATCTAAAATGGGATTAAACACAGGGCTACAGAAGAGTGAGGGACAGGCTGGCAAGGTTCTGGGGTGGTTGGGCCAGGGACACCATGGCATCACGCCAGTCACTTTTATAAAGTGCTTTTAAAGTGCTAAGAGTGGTGGATGAATGAACCTGCTCTGGGAGGGGGGCAGGCAGTAAGTGACCTCCTAAGCCCTGTCTTGCTCCCTGACCCAGCTGCTCCTTCCCAGGAGAAGTGAGTGGGCTCAGAACATGCTGGCAGCATGGGAGAGGGTGGTGGGAAGGGCAGCAGGACCTCGATGTAATTGTCCTGTTCCTGTGGTGGGGGTCTGGGAGCGGGATGTGCTGCTTTCTGAGGTTGCTTAAACCGTGTATCATACACGGGTGTATTTTGCACCCAAGCAGCCTTGGTTCTGACATGCATGGGTAGATGAGAAAAGCAGAAGTCCTGCGGAGTGTTATCTTGCAGAGCCCCGGAGCGGCGCTGCCCAGGAGCAGCTACCTGGGAGCGGTGCTGCCCGCGGTCTCGCCCACCCCGTCATGGGCACTGGGCAGATCTATTTTCTTTAAAAATGGGCACACTCCCTGAGCTGGTAAGCACTTCCCTTTTTATTATGCCTGAGATGTCAGGTTGAAAGGGACTCATTGAAATAAATCCCTGAAGTGCTTCAAGGCTCTTTCAGACCCTGAATCTGAGAGGAGAACAGCCCTACAGTTTTGCAAGTTACCTGCTCAGAGCTGTTCAAAATCCCTTGACCAGAGGACTGCAACTAGTTGGGCTGCAAAGCTGGGATGTTTATGCCTTAAAGACAAATCTCAGACTGGCAGATCTGACCAGCTACTTTCCATGCCCTGCTCCACAATCTCTGGGTGTGTGTTCCCCTGGGTGCTTTGAGCATCCAGCCCCCATTTTCCTCTGCACCCAGGTCAAAGGACAGGTTTGTGCTCCTACAGATTTGACTTCTGCTGTTTTTTGCATGCCAAAACTTTCCAGCTGGAGTAAATCCAGTGAACTGAGTCTTTCATTCTGTAAAGCCCCAGGCTGAGGGTATGTCACTGTACTACTAAGGGGTGATGATACATGTGCATCTTTTAAACGTTAGAGATCTGGTTAGGACCTGGAGATAACACCATGGTGAGATGTTAGGAAGGCAGAACAGCCTTTAGGGTCTTGCTCTTTCTCTCCCTCTAATGTAGATCTTGTCCAGTGTCAGAAGAAAGTGTTTTTTCTCTGTTGCCACACAACAGGAGCCTCATGGCTGTGTTTCATTCATAAAGTATGGAGGATCACAGGACATTTTCCTTTCTGGTGTAATGGTTTTGGTGAAACACGTGATCAACTGCTGCTTTTCAACCAGATCACTTATAAAACCACAACTGTTTTGCCAGAAAGGAATTTATCTTCCCAATGCCTGGCAATGCCCAAAGAAGCTCAAAGAGCAGAGCACAAATGTGTTCTTGCTTGGGGCTGATCTCTCCCCACAGCAGCCTCTTCCCATTCCCTCCTGCCTGGGGCTGCTGAGTTTTAAGGCTGCTGGCAGGTCCAGAGGTGCTTGCTCTCGACAGACCTTTAAGGGTTTGGTTTCCTGCTGGAAACTGAAAATCCTGGAATTGCCTGGTCCTGGCAGCTGTTTCTTTAGACAGTACCTGCAATCAGGGAGGGAGCTAAAGTGTTTTCTTACAAAGTCTAACCTAATGGTGACTCTGGGAGGTGGGGGTGGATGGGTGGAGGGAAATTGGGCACCAGAAGGATTTGTGCCTATACAGACAGAAAAAAACCTGCTGAAATAAGACTGCGTTCAATACCTACTCTGGATCCTCATGCACTAAGCGTGAGGCTGGTGGTGGCTCTGCTTGGCATTTTGGCCTGATCCCATATCTTAGGAGCCACTCTCCTCTCCCTCAAGCCCATGGCAGTGCTGGCTGCTCCCTGATCCCTCATGTCCCAACCTCAAAAGAC
Source organism: Myiotriccus ornatus (assembly GCA_036023395.1). NCBI lineage: Eukaryota > Metazoa > Chordata > Aves > Passeriformes > Tyrannidae > Myiotriccus > Myiotriccus ornatus. The sequence goes on from JAYRBT010000093.1 coordinate 63,370,811, forward strand.
AGCCCTCAGCAATTTTGCATTGAAGAGGCAGAAAAGCCAAGCTTATAGTACACTTCTCCTTCCCCTTTAATTTTCCAGCCTCTAACTATTTTCAGCTTGGGGGATTTCCTGACCATGGTGTGTTTAACTCTTCAGTAGCTATCAGATCTCCTCCCCTGGATCGTGCAGACTCTCCCTGGCAGCAAGGATGCACAACTTCTGGGTGCAGAACCACCTCCTGCACACTGCGAGCCTTCCCTTGGCACCCCCAATCCCATCTTGGATCAGTCCTTGACCAGGCAGCCCCTGTCCATCCTCTCCAGACCTCTCTGGATTTTATAGACACTCACCATATCCTCCCAGGGACTGGTTTTCCCCACTTACACCAGCTTTGTGGTGACTTCTCCAACCTCCCCCGTTTCCCATCATTTATAGATTTTTTTTTTCCATGCCCCAAACCTTCCTTCTTTTCCTACAGCTGCTGTGCTCACCCAGCTCCAGTTCTGCCTGTTCTGCTGGGCCAGCATCTTCCTCCCCATAGGGAGATTGGCCACATGCACTGAACTGCCATGGACATTTGTGTCTCTAAACTTTACATCCGAACAAGCACAGTTGAAGGCTGAGGGAGGACTGGGGCAAAATAAAGCAAATGGTTCCAGTCAACAGCCAGTTTTCAAAATAAAAAAAATACCTAATCTCACCTCCTGTCATGCTGGTGTTGGGTATAAAAACAGAAAAGAGTGCCAATTTCACCACTCCTCTGTGCACGTCTGGATTTCCTGTCTTTGACCAAACACATTCACCATACTTAGGACAACAAGTGCCTTCCAGCTGCTTTTAATTTTTTTCCCCACATAGCTCTGGGCCAGAGTCCTGCCCAGGAAGTAGACAGAGGCTTGCTCCTTTGAATGGAAGGCGATGTTTCCATGTGAAGGATTTGCTGATGGGGCTACATTCAACTCTGCTCCTACTCACTTAGGGCCCTGTTTGTCCACACCTGACAGCACCTCAAACTGATTGCCTCTGATTCAAAGTAATGTTCCTACAAGTGACCTAACAGAGCAATACCAACACCTGCACCAGAAATCCTCCTGCCTTACCTGGGAATTTCCCTCTTCTGCTACTGCATCACCTCATTTGTATCTCTGCCTGAAGGGAGTAGTACCAGCAGTACCATAATTAGTACCACTGTATAGAGTGGTGGTGTCCCCACCACCATTGCACAGCTGAAGATGGCCTTCCCCATATTTTCTGGTTAAATTTTACTTCTTTTGGGCTGGGGCTATTTCTGGTAGGAACTGGAGTCCCTTGCAGCTCTTTTTAGAGCTAGGCCAGAGACTAGCATTGCTGTCAGGGCAGCTTGGGAGGATGTGAGTCTTCCAAAGCCTCTTCCCATCTGATGCTCTTTGAACCGCTGCAATAGTCCAAGAAGGCAAGGGGAGCCTAAATCCTGGGAGAGCTGATATTCAGGGGATTTATGCAAGGAGACAAACACATGTGAAGTACATGAGAATTGTGTGGGTCAGTCTCCATCGGTGTATGCTCTGTGGAGAAGATAAGATCCGCTGCAGTGGAGAAGAGTGGAGGCAGATCAAACTGAGCAGTAAACTCTCTGGGTTATCTCACCAGTAAGTCAGGCCATGGTCCTGCTGGACCCAAGGTTTCTCAGCCATGGTGCAGGTACCCCCTAGGGCTGTGCTCATTTTAGATGGAAGCAGCAGACAGCTTGGAGACATTTCTCCCAGCCACTGTTGCCACTGCCTGGGTCACTTGGGATGAGCTGCTGTCACACAGTGGTACCCAAAAGGAGACACACTTGGGAGGTCTTCTGGGCTGGGAGAAGTCCCCACAAAACAGTCCCTAAGAGAGGTGCCATGGCTGGTCCAGATGGATATCTGTCTTTGGGGACAGGTAGAGGCAAGGAAAGGTAAATTCCTGACTGTGACTCAGCACACATCTCTGTACAGGAAACACCCACTTGGCAAAGAGAATTCGAGCTAATAAAAAGATTTTTCCAAGAATTAGGAACCCCACCAGGGAGGACAAAAGAGGCCAAAGCCAATGCTGAGATTTCTGGGTGACCTGGAGTGTTTTGGGAACCTGTGCTTGCTCAGCTCTGACTTGGTTCCCTCCCCAGAGCCTTTAGAGAGGACAACATACCCCAAACAATTTGCAAATGTCTTCTATGAAGCCACCACAGAATCGGCAGAAAAGCCTAGAAACAGAAGAAACTTTGCCAGCCACACTGGGATTACTGGTAACCAAGGCTTTACTGGTGGCATTACCTTAATTAGGAACATTGCATGGCTTTTGCTCCTAATCCTCCATGGAACAGCATGTCCCAAGGGTGGCCATGCTGCAGAGAAGCAGGGGGCTATATTTGCTTGCTTTTTCTATCTTGTAACCAGACAGAGAGGCTCTATCATAGGACAAACAAGCTGGCATCAAGAGCCTTGGTAGAAATTGTTTATTTTGTACCTAAAAATATGAAGAGGCCTAAGGGTTCAAGTATGAGCAGCTCAAAGCAGGCATCTACTTGGGCTCAGTGGACAAGGCTGGCATTTTCCAGAAATGCTGAGTCCCATCCTCAGGGAGTACACTGGATGCTCTGGTTGCTCCAGGTTAACATCCCTAAAATGTTAGGGCTGCTGGACCACTGGACATGGGACTTGACAATGTTGGGAAAAAGAATGTCATCTTGCCTCCTGAGTAAAGATTCTTAGTGCCTGATGTGTATCTCAAAGTAAACACACTTTAATTGTGTGGAGCATGTTCTTTAGAGTGGAACATAAAACACCAGGGGATGTACACAGAGAGCGAAACACTTATCTGCTGGCTGGGTTAAACAGCAACACTCTCTAAAATGTAATAAAATGTAATAAAAACACACAAAACTTTCAAATGGACAATCATTGCCAAGCAGGGAAAAGAAAAAAAAACAGCAGAGATTCTGGCATGTTTAATAATAAAACCTGTAATAAAGCATAGGGGAGAAAGACTTAAGATGAGGAACCTATAGAGAGCACATAAGAACTGCCAACAGAAGTTTTCAAACGTATCTGCAGTAGGAACTTGGTGGGGGTAAGGAGGTTAATAAACAGATGACATAAATGTAAGGGCAACCAAAAGTAGGCCAGTGTAGAAAGCCTGAATGGATTACTGGCTCCAGTGTCTGGTGCTCACTTTAGAATGGTCAGGCAGTCACTCTCTGCAGTTCGAAGAGTGTTATCAAAAAAACTGGCAACAGAGGAAGTTTTAGGAGGGAAAAAAATCATAAATAATCCTGTGGCAAATGACCAGCCCAGATGGCATTCACACTGAGTTACAGGAAACTAAAGATGACATTATTTATACTTCGAAGGAGTGTGAAAACTCTTATTTAAAGCAACCTCAGCCTCAAAGGGCTGCATTACAGCAAGGATGTCCTTCTCAAGAGGCATCCTTGCACAGCCTGGGGAGGTCACAAGGTCACAAGGCTTGATTTTGGAACCAGGAAAGTCAGTGGAAGCAAAGCACAGATTTACAGACGGACAGATAAATATGAGAAAAGTCAACGCAGCTTTTTTAACGGGGATGTCTGACATCCATGAAGGCATCAGTGAGCTCACAAATGGGGTGAGCTGACCAAGACTTTGTGTTTGTGTTTGCAAAAGGCTTTTTGATAAGATTCTTCCACCAAGGCCCTTAAGAAACTCCATTCTCATGGAGTAAGAGCGAGGCTTAGCCCACAGGTTGGAACAAAGAGCTGGAATAAGTTGACAATGGTGACAGCAGAGTTAAGGTATCAGCAGGTGCTGACAAAGATCAAAAGGGGTGAATAATGAAGTAATTAAGTTTGCTGATGCCACAAAATTAATGAGAATAATAAAAACCGACGTTGACTGTGTGGAACTGCAGAAGGAGCTCATAATACTGATGGAGCAACAAAACGCTGGATTTTTTTACCTTCTGAGTTGAAATATACAATGTAGTGTACATGAGAAAAACCATTTTAAGCACAAATGCCCAGCGATGCTCTCTGAATAAGTTCATACAGACCACTGGAACAGGTTGCCCAGGGAGGTCATGCAATCTCCCTCTGTGCAGACATTCAGAACCCACCTGGACATGTTCCTGTGTCCCCTACTCCAGGTGACCCTGCCTTGGCAGGGGGTTGGACCGGATGATCTCCAGAGGTCCCTTCCAACCCTGACAATCCTGTGATTCTGTGATTTTTGGAAGAGGGCACTGGCATCCTTGCTGTCTTGAGTGAGATCTTCACTTGTCTGATTCTTACCCCCTTCCTCTATTAGCAAATGCAAGTGCTGGATACAGGATCCTGGGCTCAGCAGATGTTTTATCTGAGCCAGAACAGTTGTCATATTCCCCTGTTACATTTTTTTAAACAGCTCTCAAATCATTATTTTGGAAATGGGTTTCTCACAGTTAAGCAAAGATGGAAATCCAGAGAATTCTGGATTTCAGATCCCAGGGAAAAAAGGCAGGTGCGGGGGGGTGGCAGGATTGTGTTCATCCATTTCAATTTTCTACAGATTATGCGAGATTATATGTGAGATATTTCTCCTGCCTTTTGAAACTGGCAGAAACTTAAGTCCAAAGTGCATTAAATATCTTACTTATACCCAGCTCTTAAAAAGGGTTAAAGAGAAGAGGGCTCATGAGCTGTCCACAGAGAGCCCAGAAATTTCATTTCCATTTAGGCACATTGGCTTGGCAGGAGTTGTCTGGATCAGTGGCTATCACAGGTCCATGAAACTCAGTATACCAGTGCAGACATGTCCATCCTCATCTCAGAGCTGGTGCAGTAATACGGTAGTTTCTGGTTGCCTCTCCCCAGGCATTCAGGACAAGCAGAAAGCCTTGATCTGTTTCTGATTTAAAAGCCCCCAAGGCACTATTAATATAGCAGAACCCCAGAATTTCCTGAGAGAAAAACATGAGAACTCTTTTAAACTATTGTTTATACTCTTGGTATTGTGTACTGGCTTCTGTTTATACTGTCACTTATTTTTTCAGATACTGAGCCAAATACTTGCTATCAGAGAACACTATTGTTCTTTGCTCTGGGAGGGGAAACTCTGCAGAAATAGTTTAGATAAAATCAGTGTTCTTGTTTAACATCACTTTTCAGCGTCCTCTTGGTCTTTATGCTTTGCACTGTTTGCTGACGGGGCTTTTATAACTCTGCTGCTGGGGAAAACAGGGGGAAAAAAAGTCACTGCAAAAGCTGGGAGTTACCATGTGTTAATTGTAATGAAAAGATTTCCAGAATGTTCAGAAACTTGAAACTTATTTCTCTCCCTCCATCTTAGGCATAAAATACACACCAGAAGGTACAACCACATCAGTGATGGATGGTCTGGCATTTAACATTTTGCTCAGGATGTCCACAGGCCACACCTGACGATTTTATACTGAAAACAGGGGCAGTTGTCCAGATAATATGACAATATCCATCCTAAGTCATCTGAGATGTCGGGACCTGTTGCTCTTAAAAGCAACAAACAATTACAGAAATTGCTTCGAACTGTGTAGTTGTTGTGGGATGGCTGTAACGTTTCTCTCTTACAAAGGGGTTGTTAAAAGTGGTACCTTCGTGCCTGGGGTGCACAGACCAAAGTCAGGTGTGCTAAATCCAAGACAGTTTCAAAGCTTACATGAGCTGTGTCAGCCAAGTACTTACACATTTCTGATGGGATATGGTTTTATCCTAACACTGCTTTAACATCACCAGAAGTCATTTAATGGAAAGTGTAGCCCAAGATGGCCTAGCTGGCCCCAGATGAATAGCACCAGGGGAATTTCAATTGCTTTTCTGTAAGAAAGATTTGACCCGGATAGGGGCAAAAAAACCCCCAAGCCACCTAATTATTTTGGAGGGAGGGAAAGATGGGGACCTAATTAAAGCAGTTGAAATACTGAATTAAATATATATAGGCAGATATATTTCATAGAATCATAGAATTGTTCAGGTTGGAAAGATGGTAAGCTTTTTCCCTATTAGTTATACGGCCTGTTATTTTTCTCTAGCATTGCTCAGGGCTATTTGCAGGCTGTACTTTAAAGAAATGCCATTCCGGGGAATTAGGAAGCTGGGGGAACTGTTTGACCTGGACATGTCCACCCAGGAAAGGACTGGTGGGTTATGTTCTCCCCTTCCCCGGGGCATTTACAATGTCTGGTGCTCAGAAGAGTCATTTACCTCAGACATGCACAGATACTAAACCGTGCTCTGATTGTACCGCAGTAGCAGCGGGACAAGGCTTCCTCATACGGAACACCCGCCTGGAAAAGTGCATTCGTGCCTCCCTCCACGACACCAGCAGCATCAGCCTGACCAGCTGCAAGGCACACTCCCAGCAGCAGCAGTGGAGCTGGGACCCCGACACCAGGACCATTGTCAGCCTCCAAACGAAGCAGTGCTTGTCGGCCCACAAGGCACGGGACAAGGCTCTGGTCAAGCTGGAACCCTGCGGAGACCGGGAACGCCAGGCATGGTCCTGCAGCAAGAAGGGACACTTGGCTCTGCAGAGTCTGGGCTTCCACCTCAGCACCCAGGAAGGAGGCCACAAGGTCTTTGTCTCGAGGGAGAAGGACAAACTCAGCAGGTGGAAGACTTTAGCAGATGAAACCATCTGTGCTGCTGCCCGGACGGCAGCTCGGAGGCCCAGCAAGCCAACACAACAAGCTGTAGACACACGTGTGTGGATCTATGAAAGTAAGATGAGGTAGATTTAGCATCAGATAACATCTAACTTACATGTCACCCAAGCCACCTAACACTGGGCTTGCATCCATCATTCTAACTCATGTTCACTTCGACCCCATCAGGAGAGATACGGCTCCAGCTCAGCCCCACTCAGTACCACTGGCTCCCCAGGAGCTGCTGTTCAGTGTTTTCCAGAAAGCACACACCACCTTACAGAGTCAGGTCTCTAAAGCCCAGCTGCATTTCTGATGACAGGCAAAATATTTCAGAACTCACATAATATTTCAGAGCCAGTAACAGTTGAAATTGCTTGAGCCTCCCAAGCCCGGAACAACGAAGGTAGTCTCACAAAGTCAGATGCTTTAGACTTTCAAAGGGCTTTTGGTATTTTGGGGGCTCATTTTTGGTAACAAGACAACTGGAGGCAGCTGAAAACCTCTTTTAAACTTGTATGAATTATTGAAGAACAGCTATATTTGAAATCAGAAATTGTTATCTGAAAACAGAATTGTTATATAAGGTACAGTTATCTCCCTCGAACAATGCACCTTTCACTAATGAAACCATCGTTCTAACCTTCATTCCGTGCCCTCATGATCCTCAGAAGTGAACCTAGTGCCTCAAGTAACCACAAAGAGATTAGTGAACACAGCAAGCAGTGGGAGGCGGTGTGCTGCTCTCCCTTTGCAGTAAGAAATCCTATGACATCAAAAATTATAAAAAATCTGGTTTATATTATCAGTTTCATGGCCTTAATCTTTGAGAAGAGAATCTAGTCTCTCCCTTCATGAGTGTTCACTAGTGTCTGCCTAGATGGGACACAAAAAGGGCACAAACCCTGCTCCTGTCATAGTTTAAGGTGTTGGACACGAGACTAAAAGACAACAGGCATGGTCACTGCGCCACAATGTGACTGTCATCATTTATCACATGCTCAGTGAAGCCCACTGCTGACCACTGATAATCCATGGCCCAGTCTGTTTCTCTCTTTCATTTAATCCCTTCTGTAAAGAACAGGGGTTTCAGGACTTTTCTTGTAAAGTTTTGCACAGAAGTGAGACCCGAAAATCGCAATTCCTCCCCTCATCCGCTCCTCCTCTCATTTATCTCACTCCAGGTACCAGAAAAGAGCTGGTGTTCACAGTGGCTTTTCTGTGTTTGTTTGTCCTCTCTGTGAAGGTTTTCAGGTTCCTAACCTTCCTGAGGGGAAATTATTTTCCTTACCTTAAGGTTGGAAAGGCCCAAAGAGATTTTGAGCTTTGTAGAACTGAGAGAAAATGTGATGAATCTGTTTGGCATAAGCAGATGGTTTATGAGTATAACCTTTTGACACAAAGAGGTTATATCTAATTTTAAATAAAAAGAGATACAATAGCTGTTTGGGCTGCCATGTGAAGATACAGTGGCCTTTTTCACAAGGTTTTTAATTAGCCAACTAGAAGGTTAACATGTAATTATCACTGTAGTCGCAAGTAGTGTTTTGTTTAGCATGAAGTTAAATATGGACCATACAAATTAGATACCATAATAGGCTAGTTAAATATAGGCTAGGAAATGCGTGGAACATTTAAGATATGGGAAAAAGGCATGTGAAAAGGGCGTTTGCATTCCCCAAGGCACTGCTCCTGGCAGCCCAGGGCTGCCTCTGAGCCAGGATCCCCAAATAAGGCTGTGAGGGTAAACACTGAGCAGACTTTGAATCAGGTTGTACCAGTTACCGTGTCTCATGCAAACTAATAATTATCCTATCAATCCCATGGTTCAGTCTACTGGAGGGAACCTCTGACCACTCACTGACAATATCAAAGTCCCGTGTGTTTGTTCAGGCATTTCGTATCCAAGTTTCAGTTGATCATCGACAGAGAACTTCTACTTCGGCAAGTTATTCACTCAATAAATTACACCCATGTAACCATGGATGCCACAGGAGGGGATGGGGGTCGGATAGGCAGCAGGGAGCCCTGAAGACATGGGTTTCTTGATCTTGCCACACGTATCAGTGCAGGAGAGGGGTGAATTACTGCCCCAGGAATTCCCACAGCCTCCCCCCTCTAGCAGCAGCTGCTTCCCCACATGCCCTACTTCTGCAGTAGGACTGGAGGGCAAAGGAAGTTGTTGAGCCCTGCAAGGGGTATGGACTACTTAGCACCCTTTTGATCCCATTTTTTCATCTGCAGTGTCGGTAATAGCTGTGATTCTTCCCCTTGCCTCTTCCTCACGTGTCATCCTTTAACAGCTACTGTTGCACTCATACTTTTTAGACCATATTTACCACCAGAAAACAAGCTCTGCTACGGTTGTTGATTCAGTCATGAGATGTGCCTTTCACCTCTAAAATGTGTGAGAACTGAAGGCCCCTGATGCACAGGAGGAGGTGATCCTTACTGCACTGCATCTGTTTGCCTTGCAGGGGAGACGACCAAAACAGCAGGAATGGGTTCCCTTTCCTTGCAGGGCACTGAGCATATCCAGGTTCCTGTACAAAATGTAAATGACAATCACACAGATCTTTGCTTTATCTTCTTCCAAGCTAAAACCATCGATTCATCAAAGATCGATGCCGTGGACAGAGAGCCTCCTGTGATCTTGACTGACCCACCTCTGGCTAACAAATGGAACAGCACAGTGTCTCCAGTGAGGACCAAACAGGCACAGCTCCCAGCAAATGAGGGTGAGCACTTTTCTGAATGCATATGTGAGAACAGCAGGAAGGCAAGTGTGGGCAGCTCTTAGAGGTTACTCAACTGTTTTCAGTGGACTGAGGACTTCTGAAGAACTTCCATGTGTACCACTGAGCGCTTTCATAAACGTGCTGAGGTCTCTTCCCTTGGCAAGCAGTTCAGTGATATGGCCACAGCCTTAACCTGAAGGAGGCACAGCCATCAGATGTTTTAGGAGGAACAAATACCTGTGGTTGGGGAACGCCAAGTAACAATAATTTCCTTTTCCCTTCTGGGTCCATACTAAGAGGATTTGTGGTTACAGTGCAGCCCCAGGAGGAATCTGAAGTTTCCTCTGGTCCAACTGGAAGCTGCTAATCTGAATCGTTTTGCTTCTTCTCCTAGATGTATCCCAGAATCACTCTAAGAAGCATGGAAATCGAGGGAAAAACTCTGGGGCCAGGCTTGCAGGTAGGTCCAGGGATCAGCCAGAGGAGGAAGGGACCAGGTTCATCAGTGCCCCTGTCCTTCCCATCACAACAGACACACATTCCCCTGGGTACTGCTGAGGATGCTCAGTAGGAAGAAGGGCACCAAATTACCTATCAGAAATACTCTTTTTAAAGATTAAACAAATCTCCACAGGCCTGGAGTAAAAAAGTGAGTAAAAACATGCAAATGCTTTGTTCCAGCTCATCAGAAGAATTAGATACCTACTTACTAGCACTGCTGCCTTCCCCCAGCACTTCTTATTTTGCATCAGAAAGCTGCAGAGAGGAGAAGCACGAATAGTTATTGTCTTCACAGCAAAAAAGAAATCCTTCTGTGGACATTTTCAATAGATGGATGCTGTGCAGTATAAAGCAGCTGTAAGAGGTTGATCCTGTAGACAAAGCACTGGTATCTGCCAGTCTTCAGGGACATTACAGGTGCTTTTTTGTGTCAATTGTGGCTATTGCATAACAGCAGGGATACATCCAGCAAACACTTGATGCATTCTATGATACCCTTTCAGGCACCAACTGGAAGACAGCAATGCTGGTCCTCAGCCCCTTGGCATTCATACTGGGATTAATAATACTGACACTCAATGTTCACTACAACAAGTAAGTGAGATTCATTCACTCTGCCATGAACAGCATTTTAGAACAAAGCTTGAGCACTTCAAAACAAAAAGTCCTGCTCTTGGCACTGCCCTTCTCCATCTCACAACTGAAGTCTCTGGCTCTCGGCAGATGGGTCTGCTCACCAGAGATGTCACCCTTGGTGACACCTCGTCTCTGCCACCCCATTTATCCATCCCACTCACTATCCAAATGCAGCCACTGATGTCAGCTCCTCCTCTCCTGCACAGCTCACACCACCCTGAAGGATGTGGCATTACCAGTGAAGCCACCAAGCAACAGGCGGGTGAAGTTACGTACCCTCTTCTCTCTCCTCCTAGGAAGAAGAAAATCCTCTCTGCCCTGAAGAGCTCTCCAGCCAACAGCAGCAGAGCTGACCTACAGGAGCCGACTCCCTTACGAAGGGGTCCCCAGCCATACCTTCCACCATCCCGCTCCCCTTCCCTGAGGCACGGAGAGATCCTCATCGAGTGGAAAGATGGGACTGTCACTCCTCTTTTTGACAATGTCAGTTATCAAATGGACTAGCTTCAAAGTAACAGAGCTGCTGTTCCACCCTGTGTCACTCTTCCTACCAGGAAGAATGCCACCACAGCCTTCCTGCCCTTGCTGTTTTGACAGTAAGCACTGTTTGGGGTTTTTTTTTTGAACACTTGAGTACAATCCCCTCGCGCAGCACAGGGTTGAAGCAAGCAGAGTAGATTGTTTGGTTTGTAGAGGCACATGCTGCTTAGCAATGCCGGAGATGCTTTAACCTGTAACAAAGCCCAGGTTTACCTAAATGAAGCTGAGACTTTCACCAGCTGCAACTGCTCATTGAACCAAAATTCTAGATTACTGAGCACATGAGAAAGTAAATCTTTGAAGACAAAGTATAAGGGAAAAAAATGAAATCCTGATGATCCTTAAGTTCTTTTTAAGATAAAACTAGCTGACAACAGGCACAGGAGCCTGTCAGTTATGTTGTCAGTGTGAGAACACAACTAATAAGCACTACTTTCAGGACTCAAAAAATTAGAGTCTCCTCCAGATATCTGCCAAAATACTCACCCCCACTAAGTTGTCAATTAAGTAACAGCAAGCTATTTTTCTAACTTAAAAGGCAGCACTCCATTGTCCTCTCTGCACGTCTGCAAGAGCCCTGCTGAGAGAGCATGTGTCTCTCCAAATACTTCCATATTTAGGATGTACTAAACCTTATTAAAAACACACATCCTCTTTTATTAAATAGACTGGCAAGTAACGTAAGTCATGCTTGTTGGGGATATTGCATATAGAGCCACCTTATACCAGCTTCAGTCTCTGATCTCCTATAATCACATGAAACAGTCAATGAACAGATGCACTGCTCCCATCAGAGCAGTAATATAGTTTGGGGTTTTTTCTGGACGGGAGTAAGACACTGTTTTCAGCCTTTACACTTCTTGTTTGAGCGTAATTACCTGTGACTGTCACACTCAGTCCTGGTCTTTTCTCAGCGAAACCTGCAATGTCTTAGTGCTTTCCTAATATTCACGAATTTATGCTTTTCTTCTCTCATTTTGAGATGATGTAATCATGGCTATAAGTCAAGAGTTACTTGCACAAAGAAATACTAACACCAGGAAATTACAAGTATGAGCTGTGTCAGTGTATTTGTTCAGTAGAGCAAAGAAAGCCATATCCTCATGTCTCTTACTAGAACAGCTCTTTTCACTTTACCTAAATTAGGTTGTTCTGCTATTTCAGTGTGCCTTGGACTTCTTTAGAGTTTGATTTCATTTAACCTATGGCAGAAATAAGGTTCCTCTAGGGAATTTAAAATCTCTTCTTTTTTTAAATTTTTCTTTTTAAATAGAGATCCACAGCCTGGTAAAAGATTTACTGCCACGAGATACTATTACAAGCAGAAACTTAACTGTTCTCAAGAAAGAAAATAAAAGCCCAGTTGGGTTCAGAGCATGAAAATCATTGAGGTCAGAAATAAATGTCTTCCCCAGGCATATTATTCCATAATTATTTACTGGAGGGTTTCCCAGACACTCCTTGGAAAAATAATTTACTACTAGACATGGGCAGAGGAAGAACTCTTTCTTCACCAGTGAGCAGTGAACACAAAAAAGAATTAGAATTAAATGATGACTTTCCAATGTTTTCACTTTAAAACAAATTCAAAGACTTCGGGGTCAAGGTTCCAAATGCACAAGCATCATTTTACTTAAAAAATTTGTGGGAATGCATTCTGTACATAAATATCTCAAAATGCACACGAAGTGCCTCACCAATTATGACAGTTACATCCCTTACACCTTCTTCTACCACAGTTAAGACGCCTGCCTTTAAAATTTTGTACAAGGAGCACATCACCTCACAGTGCACAGCACTGGTCACCCTCCAAAATCCGGACACACTTTGGGACCACTGAGTAAGCAGTGCCTTTAAAAGGGAAATACTGGCTTGGAGTTCAGCTCCTTGCTTTCCAAAGCAACAACTGCAATATGTTCATTACCGCTGAATGGGCAGAACCGACGACTTGTTAATGACTCTCTGTCATTCGTACTTAATATGCTAATCTTGCTCATAAACACCAAGGCAGCAACACCATTGTTTACACAACGCTGATTAAATGATAGCTCAAACAATAATGAAAAAACAAGACTGAAGCAGCACAGGCTTTTAACTCTTCTCTCACCCTGTCTTTAACGTTTTGTTATTTCTCACTAGTTTACCTACAGTAGATGCTAGAGACCAAATGTTGCAAGGTGTGGACAGAGGAACTGAAGGTCTGAGCCTTCATCAGGAGAGGTCTTGAATGTTAGCCAAACATACATCAGGAAAGACTCCAAAATAGCTGATTCTGCCATGGGGCTGGACCCTGTGGCAGTGGGATTCACCTTCCATCCTCTGGTTCTGAAGTCAGCTGAGAAACATGCAGACCAATTGCACAGCCTGTGTGCTTCCACTTCTGCGACCACCTGAGTGAAATGCTTCTGAACAGTGTTCATAATCAAAATAAAACCTGACTGTAAAGAGGAGAAGCACTGAAGTTGTTTATGTGTGTGTATATATATACCTGTATAAAAGCATCCTTAGAGTGCATCCTTTTTTTGTGTGTATGTATGTATATATACATATATATATATAAAGATGCACTACAGGAAGGATTTTATAAATTACTCCACAGGAAGATAACAGAGTAATGAGCAAGGCACTCCAGTCATACTGGTACTAACATTATTAACGGATACTGCACCAAAAGATGAGTGGCTGCAGCCACAGAAACACAGATAGCATTAAACAGACACAAGATTGCACATAAGCTTAAACATCCTGTACAGAAAACATATTAACCACACAGATTTCCCTTTCTCACCCCCTGAAAAATGTACAGCTGTCTGTTAGAGATCAAAAAATGAAAAGAAAGAGGCCAAAGAAGAACTTCAGCTTTATCATTTAAATACTGTACCTCAAGCGTTTACTAACTTGTTGGATGGAAAATATTCTCGTAACAGTACGTTAGGGATGTACACAAATTCATGATACAAACAAACAAGACCTGAAATAATTTGACAAGTGATCACAGCATCAGTGATGGAGCTGGGAACACAGCTACTGCTTCCTCATTTGAAATGCAAGGTGTGACTTCTGCAGTAAGAATTCTGTTATTAAAAATCTCCATATGCTCGTTTTCTCAACTCTGTAGCTCTACATCAGCAAGTCAAGAAACATCAAGCATTTGATTTTTCAAAAAGACGTGTGGTTGTTCAGCACTTCAAGGGAGGATTAAAAAAAAAAAAAAAAGGAAGAAAACAAGACAGGGACAGAGGAAGTTAGATCTGGGTTTCAATTCAGACATCTCTGGCTCATGTTTCAATCACATCATGCTTTTTTGTGTTAGCTAGGGGAGACAAAAGCACAAACTTTTTAAAAGCTCCATGTTATCTTCACTGAATTTCTACAGATTTAACAGAAAAATCTACATTTCTGCAGCCATATAGTTCTTCCTCCAACTTAAAAACAAACCAAAAAAACCCCCAAAAAAACCCCCAGGCCATTTTCCTTCAGAAATTCCCCTTATCCTTCACAGAAGCCCTTATTCTTTGGCACAGAGAAACTGATGCGCTTCTTTCAGCGTTGCCTGCATGTCCTCATACTCTGCCAATTTGCAAGCATCCTCCAGCTTCAGCCACTGGAAAGCTTGGTGCTCCTCTGACAGCTTGATTTCTGTGTTGCAGTCCTTCACTTCTGCCAGCCAGTAAACCACGGTCTTGGGTTGGCCACGGACAGGGTAGTGCAGCTCCTTCCTGTAGCCCTCCACGAGGGTGAGCTGGCTGGCCTGCAGACCAGCCTCCTCCTGCGTCTCCCTGAAGGCTGTCTGCAGGTCATCCTCCCCTGGGTCCACATGGCCTGTCAAGAGGGTGGAAAAGTCAGTCTCTGAGAAGGAGACTTTCAGTCAACAACTGGGAAACACTGGGAGACAGAGGTGGGAGCACATGGCAGCTGATACGGGCCGAAATGGAAATTGGAGAGCAGAGATTGCCTTTTCAGCTCTTGGGTCTTGATTTGTCTCTGCCTTGTGGCCTTTAGGATCACTGTTTAGCCCACATCTTCTGAAAGCCCCAGTGGCCTGTCGCCACTAGACACCTTTCCCTCCCAGTCTTCCTCTCCTCTTCTGGAGCACTTTACACCTGTAATGTTCCACCTTAGATTATACTGAGGACTGAGTCCCTCATGGACATTTTGCCTCCATCCTGTCAGAAGGGAGACTGCTCATCTGTAAGAGTCTTAATCCTCTCTCAACCCTGCCCTCCCATACAAGCTCAAGGCTTAGTTCTGCAAAACTCTTACTCATACCAACAGACCAGAAACAAATGCCCGTTTAAAAGGTGGGTTTCATTTATGCAGTCAAGGTCTTTTTTATTTTTTTTCCCCTCTCCCATATTCCCCCTCTGAATCCTCAGGGCCAGTTCTTTCACCAGCTGCATGGTTCTCCTCAGACACATCATTTATTTTACGTTGCTCAGAACGAGAGGTGCCACTACAAACAACGGATAAATATAACACATCCCCAGCCGTTTGTACTTTTGTTGAGAAATGTCAGATTTGGTTTTCTCATGAAAGCTCCAGACCAGAACATAAATAGAACAAGCCAAGCAAGACCTCAAAAAAGCAACATAGCAGGAGTTGGGAGGTTTCAAAAGGGGAAAAAAAAAATAAAAGCTAACCTTTATTTTGCCTCTAGTGTCACTTGATTTTCTACATAGCTGCCTGCAAACAGCTGTAATTTAATTACACAGATGAATCTTTGCTCAGGTCCCGGGTACCCAAAGGTCCCCTTTAGTGCTACAACCAGGGAGTACTAAAGTGTGGGAAGCTGGTTTTGCTTTTGCAACAGGTCTCACTCCTTTTTTTGTGCACCAGAAGTTTAAATACCTCTTACAACATACCACCACCTCAAATGCAAAATATGCTTCTCTTACAAGCAGCAACTGTGCAGAAAACAGCATCTGATGTTGATATCTGTTGATAACCTCAGATCTAAGCTCAGTAAGTTTCCAAGATGTACAGTGCAGTCTACCTGCTCGGGAGAAAAAGGACTGGTGGTAGCACCTCACACCACAGCTTTCAGATCCTCCCAGCTGTTTCCACTGATGCAGTTCCAGCACACTGAGGAGGAAAATGAACCCCACATCCCTTTCCCTTCCCATCAGCCTTGGCTAGTGCAAAGTCACAGTTCTAGGGGCAGAGATGAGGCTGATGAGGTTCACATAGGGAAATCCAAGCAAGTCCAGTTTAATCCTCTAGGATTGCAGCTGCTTAGGGAACTTTTAAAATAACAAGGTACACCTGTAGCTGTAAACTGCCTTTCGTGTGTGCTTGGAAAGACAATTACAACTTCACCTTCTGGCTCCTGACACGTTGAATCTATGTCAACATCACAAACAAGTTATGCATATGGGCAGATTCAGACTACAGGCAAGAAAGACTTTTTTTATCAAGAGAATGGTGCAAACATAGGCACAGGCTGCCCAGAGGGGTGGTGGAAGCCCCATTCTTGAAAATACTCAAGGTCAAACTGGATGGGCTCTGAGCAACCTGCTGTAGTTAAAGATGTCCCTGCTCACTGTTGGGTGGTTGGACCAGGTGACCTTTAATGGTCCCTCCCAACCCAAACCATCCAATGGTTCTGTGATTCTGGGTGTGTGAGATGTATGCCCACGAGACAATTAACTCCCTACCAAAACGCCTGCAAGTAATTTCAACTGCTTCTCCACAATAACTCTGCTCCCAGGGAGCCTTTTCACATGGGGCTCTTCTCACAACAATCAATCATGTTTTTTAGTTTTCTAGTTTTCCATTAGGCTGCAGACTCAACTCCCTTAGGCTTTTGGTGAAGCGGACAAAGGGGGAGGTTTGGAAAGTTTTGTTCTTTCCCTTAATAGGAGAGCGTAGTTGATACTGTTTAAAAGATTCCCTCCCTTCCCCAGTTTGCAAATTCCCGTCTACAAACTGCTGCAAGAGGCTTTAAGAGCACTGCATCTTACAAAAAGATAAGTAAAAACTATCAGGAATAAATCTCAGATGGTAAAAAACAGCACATAAGAGTATCTGCAAGGAACCTGAAGTGTTTCTGTGCTGCACTTTTCCTGGTATGGGGGTTGTGACTGTGTACTGCCAAACACTGGCTCTGCCACCTTTCTTTACAGGTGAGGTGCTGCTCTTTGTCCTGGGGCTTGTCTTCTGCTTTGGTACCTCACTGATGGCTTAGGGGAGGATAGCTGACAGGAGAAATAACCTTATCTGTGCCTCTCATCTCCACTGCATTAGGTGTCCGAATTTCACCAGTGATGTCCCGAACTGACAAGGAATTCCTGCAACTTCCAAGAAAGGTGTTTTAAAAGTGTACCGTTGCAGATTTCAGTTTGCTTTCTTGCAGACTGTGACCCCTCTGGTTAGACACAGAGGTCAAACAACCTGGCTGCTGGTACCTGACAGAGGATCAGGCCTGAGCAAAAAGGTAAAAAATTCACTTTCTACCTCAGTGGCGTGCTGAACGTCTGCCAGAAACAGCAGATACTTCAGGAGCACGACTGGGTGTCGCCTGCAGCCCCAAACCATATCAGTCCTGCCCAATACCTTATACAGTATCCTTTGCAAACGACTTCAGCCTCAAAACTCCCCCCCGGGCGGCCGCAGGAGCAGCATCATCAGACAAACACCACAGTCAGCAGCTACTCCGGGCCGGTCACTGCCTCTCTAAGCTGAGCTCAGCAGCACTGGGCCAAAGTCCAGCCTGCAACCTCACACCAAGTGTGTTATCAGAATAAAGTGTGTGATCAGAACAAACATCACCTTTGGGTGGGGTCCAATGGTGGGTGCCGTAGGACGTCTGCAGGAGGAGGTACTCGATGCTGTCGGCGACCCTGGAGGACGGTCCTGGCTGCAGCTTCCTGTAGATGATCAAGCCACAAGCCCTCACAGCCATTCCCCCTCTGCCAAATGCACCGGGAGCTGTGGGACAGCACAGCGGGATTAAGGAGCAACACAAAACACGGAGCTCAAACAGATTACTTGTATTTAGCCAGCAAATGTATCTCAGCAGGGCTTAAAGCTGTCCGTCCCTCTGTAGTTACCACACAATCAAACTGCATCTTATTAACTATCTTTGAATTGTAAAAAACAAGAATCCTTTCCTTTAAAAAAGGAACTCACATAAAAACTTTAAAAAAAAAAGGGTTATCAAGAAGCATGAAATATGACCTGCATGACATTTTTTTGCTGCTGGTATATTATGGTATACTACAAACCATATTGTAGGGAGGGGGGAAAAAATCATAAAGCAAAAGGAAAGCCTTTTCTACTGCAAAAATCTGAAGGCCCCGTGCAGAGATAATACTGGAACTGGCATACAGAAATAATTGCCCCTGAGGCGGAGAAGTCCTCAGGATGTCAGTAAGAAAATGAACGGGAAAGGACAGGCTCTTTGCTGTCTGGGTTAAAGCTGAAGCTGTTATACAGAACTAAAAGCTTCCTGGCATGTGTATTTAGCACTAATTTGAGGTAAAGCCTAAAGGAACACACCTCTCAAGTGATAAATACTGTCATCAATAAGCCACGCAGCCGGGATGTCTGGTCCTATACGGAAAGAGAGGGAAAGCGATGGACTTAAAGGTCTGGGCGATTCCCAGTTCCAGGCAAAGCTTTGCATTTTGACAGAGACGCACACTTCAACAAATAATAACTTTACACAACACTGATCTATCTTCCCCGGGACGCCAAGCGCGGCATCGTGCGACACCTCCAGGTTCCAGAGCGGGATAAACCACAGCACTGAGCCCTTCGCCACCACCCCGGCCCCTGGACGGCGCTCAGCTCTCCTGGTCAACCCCTTTAACCGCCTCCCTTAGCTCCTGATCAGCCACGACAAGAACAAACCCCCCCGCCGGCGCCCGCAGCCCCGGGACCAGCCCAGGGGACCAGCACCACCTCCCGTGCGCGCCGGGAAGGACAAGGGCAAACCTCTCCAGGCCCCCACGCCGCTGCTCGGCGCCCCGCCCGCAGACGGTGACTCGCCGTGCCCGGGGGCGGGGAGAGGTGTGGCGGGGCGCGGGGGAGCGGGACGGGGAGAAGCGGGACGGGGAGAAGCGGGACACGCGTCCCCCAGCGCGGCCGCCATCGCCCCCCGCCCTCACCTGCGCTTCCGGGTCCCGGCGTGGGCGGGACGCAGCGCACGACTGACGGCGGTCTCAACCAATCACCGCGCCCGCCAGCGCGGGCGGGAACCACTCCCGTCTCGCTCCGCCCTCCCTCTCCCCGCTCTCATTGGGTCCCGCCCTCCCGTCCGTTGAGGCCTCTGATTGGTCCCTCCCCGCCGGGCCCCGCCCCGCCCGCCCCTCTCCCCTCTTTCTATTGGCTGGCTGGGGGCGCGAGGCTGCGCGCGGGCGTTTGAAGCGGGAAAAGCGTTGTTGCCATGGAGACGCGGCCCAATGGCCGCCGCCGAGCGGCGCCGCGGCCCGTGAGGGAGCGAGGGGGGGTCCCTGCCCTGAGGGCACCGGGCCGGCCGCGACCGGGGAGGGCCCCCGCACCACCGCCCTGCCCGGCCCCGGCGCGCCTCGGAGGGGGGAAGCCGTGGTGGGATAGCGCGGGGAAGGATGAGAGCAGATATCCCCCCTCGGTCAGCCACGCGGTGCAGTTCTGGACGCGCGGAGGTTTGTTTCGATACGTTGTTATAATTGGAAAGCAAAATTTAAAAAATGGTATTTTCTTTATTTTATGTTTTCTATATTTTACATTTTCTATGTTTTATATGTAACATATAAAATAAACATATTTTAAAAATGCATATTTAAATATTTTATCTATGTTATGTATAATAGTATATAATTCGTGTTATATAAGTATATATACTTGTATATAAATATATGAAATATTTAAGTATATGTTTAATATAAGTAATTAAATTTGCATTTAAAATACGTATGTATATGCAATATATAAAATACTAGAACACTTAAAAATATAAATTAAGTACTTTATATATAGTATGTATACTATATTTCGCATATTTTTAGTATTCTATTACTAAAAAAATGAAATTATTAAATAAAACCTCGGGAGCCATTGGGTAAATCCCGCTGGCAGGAGCAGCTCGGGCGAGGTTTTCAAATAATTGGTTTCCCGATATAATTCGTGGGTTATTTTCTCGCCTCGTGGATGGATATTGGGCGCTTCCAGTGTCCAATATTCCAGTATTGGACACTTCCCCTCTCCGTGCAGCTGTTCTTGGCAGCTGTTGGGGTCAACTGCAAGGCAGAGCCTCTTCTGCTGAGGTCACCTGGCTATACTTAGTGTGGAGGGAGGGTTAAAATGCCCCAAAGTACTCTCTTAGGAAACAAGAAACCCCCCAATATTTAGTTGTTTTTAAACCTGCTTAAAGAGGCAAGGACGTTAATTGTAGTTTTAGTGACCTGCTCTGGGTCAGGTGTGTCAGTGGCGAAGGGAAGGGGAGTGTTGCTGGCCTTTGTCATGGTCCAGCTGTAAAACAGTTGTCATTTAGCATTAAAAGCTTTCCCTCCTGTCCAGTTACTTTTGCTATACTGAGGCTGTAAGTTGCTTTCTATCTATTCAAAGGGCTGCCCCAACACTTGTTCCAAGGAGGGGCAGGATGTTTAATGCCATGTTGTTTACGTGCACAGAGTGGAGTAATCCTATGATCTTCCAAGGGGATCTGCTGCAACGTCAGAAACTGCCTCACAGCTCCCTACCTGCTGCACTGAACTAAAATTATGGACTCCTTTTACAATACAGGTTATCTCTTGTCTTTATGGAACTGCAACACACCCTGACCCCATTCTTTGCAGGAATGCCCTAATTCCCAAGCAACGGGGTCAGAATGATTTAAAGGTGAAGCGTTTTGTGTGGTGCTCTGGAAAAGCAAATTAGCCATTCACTTCTGGAGGGCTAAATCAGATTTGGCTTCGGATCACAGTTAAAGAAAGAGCTTAATGCTCAGATGAATAACGGTGGATGAGTGTTGACGTGGGTTAATGTGATTCTCTTTTCCCTATTGTGTGATTGCCAGATCGGCTCCATTCTGGACTCTGCTCCCGTGTTTGAAAGACCAGCAAACACTGGCATAGACAGAGCCTGTGCTGGAGTCTTCTTTGAGGGGGACGCGAGTACAGCACCCTGCTGTGGTTGTGATAAGGGGAGGAAACACCCACCTGCTGCACACTTTTACAAACTTAGCAAGTTTTTAACTCTTATTTGTATAAGTACTTCTAAAGCAAAAGGGTCTGCATGGAAAACAAGGTGGTGTTTAAGTTTTGGACACTGATTAACAATTTCTGCATTTATCAAATCCCCTTGAAAGTCATTCCTAATAAACCTGTTTAATGATCAGGCCAGAGCTTGTGATTCAGAATGATTGCCATAGGGTAGATTTGCAGGATTGCATGTATAGTAGCATTAGTTTGCATTTCTAGGAGTGTCACATTAAGATTTCCTCACTTTTCCAAGGCTTAATTTCCCTAGTTTAAAGTACAGATACAGTGATACTTATGTCATTTCTCAGTGGTGGCACTCGGGTCTGTCAGTGCCAATAATCTAAAGTTTTCAGGTCAGTGTGCGTGGATTACAGTGGGATAACAGGGCTAGTGAGTCTTATTCAGGTGAACGCTGCACTGAGATCATTGATATATCAGAAGTTAATAGGGATCAAAATATAGTGGCCCAAGGCTGATTTGTTCTTAAAATAGCCCACGTGCGCATTTTATTTGATTTATTTTACGCACACTCTTGTGTAACTCTCTGAGTATCTTTGAAGAACCAGTCAAAGACACACTCTGAGTATCTTTGAAGAACCAGCCTTTTCTCCACTTTGAAAAGTGCGTTGAGAAGATTAGCTCTGTGAAAGAGCTTATTAATAATTAAAAGCCTTTTAAAATGGAGAACCAGCTCATAGAGCATATTTTTGTGGTAAGTTAATTTCCTGCAGAACAGAAAAATGTAACCACTCCTCTGCTATTTGCACCCAACTTTTCTTTTTTTCCCGCAGCTTTATGACATTTAGAAGGCTCTAAGGCTGAAACAGACGATGAGCTCTCTGATGACAAGATGTGATCTAATTCTGTGGTTAGAGCTAGTCCCTTTATACATAATTCTAGTACCTTTTTACAGCAAGTACTCATCCATTACCAGCATCTGGTAGCCTTTTAAGATCTTTGTAAAACTTCTTGGCCTAAGAAATAATTTGCAGAGCTCTTGGGCTTGCCACATGAAGGTGGCAGCGTGGGTGTGCATGGAGAATTGTACTTCCACACTGACTCACTCTTTATCAAGATGTGTTATACCCAACTATTTTAAGAAGTCTTAGACTTTTGTCTCAACCCTGTTTTCATTGAAGCCACTCATAGCCTTGTGGGGAACAAGACCTAGGTTTGGATATGAAACTACCACACTGGAGAATGTTATATTCTTCTGCCCCAGGACTCACTGTTTTCCCAAGGGAACAAGCAAAATTGGATCCTGACAGTAACTGAGGGAATGCTGACTGTTGTTTTTGTATAAGAGTCAAAGGCCTTCTCTTTTTTTTTGCCAGAAGATGGCATTAACAATTTAGAGTTCTTGTAAACCTCCTCTTGATTTTTGCAGAGTCAATTTATTTTGAAGGACTGTATATCTGTTAGAAAAAGCATCTTCAGACACAAAGTGTTGGATGAATTAAACTATTCTTTAATGAGGAGAAAGGAGCCTTTTTTTTTTTAGAGCATCATTGATTGAAAGGCCAGGAAGATTTCACTGACAACTGTAGATTTCCCTGAATTCTCATGTATGAAGCAGACCAAATCTTTTAGAAATTGTCTCAAATTTTGAAGCAATCAGAAATGCTGGAACCTGTCATTATAACCACTGATTAATTTTTTCTCCGGCTAATTAATTTTTTACTCCTTAATTAGCGAATGTTCAGTGTTCCTAGGTTGTGAAATTCCTTTTCGCAGATATGAAGTCATTGGAGTTATCCCCTGAAACCACTCAGATCCAGTAAGACTTATTATATCTGGGAAGGCAGATCTCAGCTCTCATTAAGAGACCAGCTCTCATTAAGAAGCCATTTAGTTGCTTTCACATGGCACAGACCTTAGCCAATTAGCCATGCAGGGCTGCTTATGTGGCTCAGTACAAACCTTCTCCTATGTTCTGCACTGCCTACATTGCTTGGAGTTTCCTCATTTTGAGACTTCTTGCCACTTGTTACTCTGTGTAATGAAAACATGTTATTTCTAGCTATTTGAACATGTTTAATTTTTAATTAGAACCCTGACCTTCAAATTCATAGTTCTCCCCTCTTGTCTGCTGCTCCTTTTTTAGGAAATGTCTTCATTTTTTCCCTTTTTTTCCTTTCTTTTCTGTGCTGTGTTCAATTATAAGTCAAGCTGAGGCTAACACTGAATTAGTTCTTGCGCTGGGCTTTGGCCACTCTGTGTTTAACATAAGGATATATAAAAATATAGGTGTAAATTAGGACACAGAGAGTAGAGAAAAGAAATTTGTCAGACTATTTTTATTGGATTCTTGGTACTTTTGAGGTTGGTGTCTTGGCTTTGAGTTCTCGCTCTGCTTTCATCAAGCGGGACTTTCCCATGGCAGTGCATAGAGAGAGTCGCACAGGACTTGTACTGGTTTTACATTTTAAGCCATCTTATGTGAGAAAGGGAGTTTTTCCAAGACATAACTCTTCTCTAAATAAAGTCTCAGGTTCCCGTGGAATTTAATCTGTTAGAGAAGTTGGCAGGCTGTGAATGTGTGAATGCTTGTGAAACCCTTGCACGTCTTTGTGTTTGGCCTCCCTGGTTTCTGGGTTTGCTATCCTCTGTCAGTTTTGATTTTCCCCTCCCGGGATCTCACAACCTCAGCAGTGACTCTGATTTTTCCTTAAGATTCAGAATCACATTATTTACACATTAAATAAATCCAATTACATACCAGTGCTCTTGTCTTGAAGTTTGTCTCTGCTCAATCTCAGAATTTTATCTACGGCATAAATTCTAAGTAATTTTAGATGACTTCTACTGCACCTTTTGACCTTTGTAATGTCTTATACAATCAGCACTTTATATTAATCTTTTTTATTTTGTTGTTATTATTACTTCAACATAATGTATTCATTAATGATATGAACTCAAATTTGGGGGTGATATTTGGTGACCTTATTTTCTTAAATAATCTATTGTAGAGAGGCTTGAAAATCCTCACAAAGAATGTACCCTAAATTACAGGACGGAAAACTTAGGTCTTAAATAACTTGATTTTGTTGAATCTTCTTGTAATTTCCAAAAATTAATAAGATCTGTAGTTGCTGAAGTCCTAGACTGTACAAAGATATAAGAAGACAGTGGGCAACAGATACTTGAAGTGCTATCGTTTTTCCATTTTGTGGAACAAGTAAAAATATCTGTGGATATTAATCCATCTGGATACAGACAGCTGCACAATGCATTGCCAGTGAGACATGAGGGAAGAAGTTGAGGGTTTTTTGGCATACCTTTCAGTGATGCATGTTGCTTTTTTGGGTTTCCCAAGAACACAAGTGTGGCATTCCAGGGGCATATATAGATTTAGAGAAATCCTGTGTTTCGGATTTCAGAGAACGTTTGGGTTATTCTGCCAAGGAGACTCAGAAATGCTCTCAAGATTCATGACATAAGAGAAAAACTTATATAACAAGACTTCAACTTTGCTATAGTTCATGTATAAGATAAATGGTCTTAATTAGGCAGCTTGAGGTGAGGAACAAATGCAATTTTTTTCTCCTTTGGTTAGTTAACCAGGGGTAGCTGAACCACATTAGAGCATGTGCCTTGATATTAAATTGAGTGTCTAAAATTAGGCATTTTACATTCTGCAGCTTGAGGACAGGGTTTCAGTAGCTGTGGCATTCATCAAGTAGACATCAGGCGTGTAGAAACTCTGCAGCAGTGAGTAACGTTGCCTTGTGCATTTCTTACTTGTGTGTTGTATATAATTTTGAAAAATAGTTTGATAGATAAAATACAGTCGTTTCATGTTTTAGTTTATCGTTATTGCAATATTCTGTAATGTTTATCAGTTTAGTGTATTATAAATTTGGAGTTAAACAAGCTTCTAGCCTGACTGGCTGGGAGGAAATGGTATCGTGGAAATGTGCAGTCTCTTCATTAGTAACTTTGTCAGATGTGATGTTTCATATGATTCTAATATTTATTTTGTTTGATTTCTTTTAGACTTTATCTTGAAGATGGCATCATGCCTTTACGAATGCCTTCATGAGGCAGACCTTGAAAAATACTATCCACATTTTGCTGCCTTTGGTCTTCAGAATATTGACGAGCTTGCCAAAGTTTCCATGGAAGATTACACCAAACTGGGGGTCCATGACATGAACGACCGCAAGCGGCTCTTTCAGCTCATTAGAATAATCAAAATTATGCGAGGGGAAGGCATTGCAGACTCAGGCAAGCAGGATTTTCAACCACGTGGCCTTTTCATTCAGCCTCAGGTGGCCAGGTCAGGTCCCCGTAGGCAGCTGCGTTTTGAGTCCTTCTATGAAGAGAATGATGGAACAGTTAAAGACTCTGAACCTGAGTTGTATCATTCGTCTGATTTCAGTGCCAATGAAGAGAAGGACAGTGCAGGGGAAATGCTGGGACTCATTCAACCACAGGACTCAGAGCCAATCAGATTAACTAGAAGGGACCTGAATACCCCTGGAATATGCACAAAAAAGGACCTGAGCTGTCCAGCAGTTTCTGATGATATTGCCCCTCTCCTGGGGGATTCTGAAGCTCCTATTGTGCAAAGAGTAACTCATATTTCAGGGTATAATTACGGACTACCTCATTCCTTTATCAGGTAATGATCAGTCAGCTTTATTTTGCTAATATTTCAGGTTAGTCATAATTAATTCTTTCTTAATTGTGGAGGAGGATCTGTCTTTGTCACATCCAGATAAGCAATCCCAGCACTACAGAGCTGTGCAAAATCTTGTAGACAAGAAAGGGATTAGTAAGTACTTGCGACTCTCAGAGTCTGGTAGAAGGAATCATCTGAATTTGACCAGCTGCTACTCACCAAGTTGTCTAAGAATAGTCTTTGTCTTTCAGGATATAAGGCTTTGTCTTCTTGGTGTTTTGGCCAGTCTTTGTCCTTCCATGGGACCATCTTCTAAAACATTAGTTTTCCAAAAGATGGCATTGTTGACAAGTTTGTCAAGCTTTTCCCAGTAGAAAAGATACATGCTGTGATGGCTATATTTGTTTCTAGAGAAATTTCTGAACTGAAATTTTAGAAGGAATCAGAATGAGAATTCTGGGGTGGGCTCATGGTGGTAAGAGGGATGCCTTGCAGCTACTCCCCAGGAACATGGTCTGTAACTTCCATACTTTTCCTGGTGTTTGGTAACGGAAGTGCTGTGATTATCAGGAAATCTACCCTGGCCACATTTTTAAAGCACCAAATATTTTTTTTCCTGATGCAGCAGTAGAGGTCCTCTGCACACAAAATACCAGTATCTTGGTCGTTGCAGTGCAGTCATGACAGTTTTGTTTTAAAATGCAGTGAGGAGAGGCAACTGTATGAAGCTGGAGCTGGTCTATGTTGGCTGTGGGATAAGATTTGGGGTGTGGGGCGATCAGCGGAGTTGAGGTATCAATTACAAATCCCATTGAGAAAACACCTAGCCTGGAGGAATAGTTGCTGCTGCCACTGTGGAAAAATGCTAAGGTGACACAGTAATTAGAGCACTTGAACTGTGAAATGCAAGACATTTTATAATATGACAGTTTATAGCTCGCCTTTGCTGGAAAAAAAATCATTCCCACCTTCCAGAGAAGTGCACTAACCTCCTGTATATATTGACATCGTGGTGCATTCTCTGTCTCTTCTGGAAGTTGAGCCAAGTGCAAATAAAGGAGAGGATTTATAGTGCTGGGACATAAAATATGCTAAAATATAAAATCTAATGTCTCATATAGAGGAGGAGTTTAAGATTTTAATCCTGCAATAGAGTCTTCATTGTTGTCATTTTCTTCCCTTGTTCTTCTGTTTTTTTCCTAAGCACATTTTTCTGTGCCTAGCATTATGGTTCATCTTGATATGCCTCCTCCTGGTACGCATCAGTTTTCTTTTCTCCTCTTTGTAGAGTTGTGCATTTCAGGCTTGGGCCAGTCTGCTGATGCTTGGGTTTGTAATTCCTGTTTTGCAAGTGCCCAGCTGCTTCACTGAATCCATCCGTTCCCACGTCACCTTGTGATCTGGCCACTGTGAAGGCTAATCTAGTCTCATCCATGAGAAATATTGGAAAACACTGACATGATTTCATATGGCAGAGAGATAAAGAGGTTTTTTAATGTTTAAATTTATTTTGCACTTGCCCACAGCAAATGGCCTGATTTTGACAGGGCATAGTGAGACTTCTGACCTATTATCTAGTCAGGTTTCTAATGATCTGTGTCAAGACTTCTGTTGTTTTTTTATCTAGTAATAAAAATTGTATTATTAAATACAATTTATATTTTTAAAAGGTTAGTAGGAAATACAGACCTCAGGTTTGGCATATATAATTAACATGCACTCTGTTCCCATACAAAATACACTTAACTAAATGTGCTTTTGTACCAGAGAGAATTTATGGCTTTTTGCTCATTGCCATAGCCTCCAGGTCTTCAGTTTTTCCTTTGTCCAAATTTTGCCATCAACATTGCCTCCTTCAAGCTCTTAGAACACAACAGGCTCTTTCTGCAGGTCACTGAATCCGGCCTCTGACTCAAGAATTGAACTTCAGAGCCTCTGGTCATTTGCTGGACAACATTTGGTGCCAAGTGATAAGCTCACAGCCGCTTATGAAACCTCTTATTTCAAATATCGCTGCCTTTCATTTCCAGGGGAGGAATTTTCCACTTAAAAGCAGGGCCTGATCCTGCTCTGCATGGGAGAGCTGCGCTAAAATTAAAGGGAATCCAGTTAAAAGTAAAGATTGTAACTGGTGTGTGGTCTTCAAAGACTGTGTCTTGAGATTTGTATCTGTCATGTGCTTCTGGGGAATGGACCAGCACAACAGCAACGATACCAGAAGCTGGTAGTTGTGATGAAATGTTGAGTAACTTCTGGGTTTGATTTCAATTTATTAGACAACTAGTATGTGTTAGTTTTCAGTTGCTACAGTAAGAGATTTTGGCATTTGGACAGCAGAAACACAACTTTTGGGCAAGTTGGGGCTTGATGAGTTGAAACTCAAATCCAGGCTGAAAATCGTTATTCATTTGGCTAAAGACAGCTTGAAAAAGGGAGAGGTGTAATGAATACATTATTGTTAAATTCAAGGCTGTTGTTTATGCTGCATCACAAAATGCTTTACACAGCAGGTTAATCGATGAAACATGAAATGACCTCTTGTTTCTGAGGTGTCTGGAAGGGAACTAAAGTAGACTTGCCAAAACATAAGAGCACAACTTTGTCAATGGTCTGAAACCACACAACTTTTTACAAAAAAAGACCAAAGGGGAGACAATGACATATTTCAAATTTTTTTGAGCTGAACAGGAACATTGTGATGTTGTCTTATTTCCCAGGTTGGGTCATTTAGTTGTAACCTGTTCGTCAGTCTATAACAGGAAGAATGAAAGTCCAGCATAGGAGGAAAAGCACCTAAATATTATACCTTCTCCTTTTCAAGATCTATTAATACTTTCATCTGTACATTATTAAGTGACTAAGCTTGAGTGCAAATAATTTCAGCAAGATGAAGTTTCATTATGTTAACTTACATATTATGCCATCTTCCATCACATACTTGTGTGCAACTGAAAAGATGCCAGTCCAGCAACAAAGTCAGGAATGTGGCTGTACAAACTCAACTGTTCTTTTAACAGGAGTGCACAAAAAGCCTCAGCCTGATTAAGAAAAAACCATCAGAAAATTCACCCTGTTAGAGTGAGGTGTGTTAAGGAGTTTTTTGATAAGCATTAAAGACAGAAACATTACCTGATAAAGCTAACAAATTCAGGCATATCCTAGACTCTGTTGTAACCTGATTTTAAAATGTAAACCTACACTATTGTTGTAGATCCAGTACTTCTGAGAAAGAGACTCCATGGACAGAGAGTGAGAAAATCAGAGTGTGTGTCCGAAAACGTCCTCTAAACCTGAGGGAGGAGCGACGGGGGGAGGTGAATATCATCACAGTGAAAGACAGGGAAACCCTGCTGCTCCATGAGAAGAAGGAGGCAGTTGATCTTACACAATATATTTTACAGGTAATATGCTCCACTGGAATGTTGAGTTTATGGGCTGGTCACATGCGTGGAAGGGTAAAGCATCTTGTGCTTGGAGTTTTCATGAGGGAAAACAGAGAAGGGCTGTCAGCATTTCTTACACTGAAATAGATGGTGGGGTTTTCTTCTGATTTATGCCAGCCTGTGGCAGAAAACCTGAGCCTGGAATTTTTAGCTCTAGAAGTGTCTCCTGCAGCTTTCTTTGTACATAGCAAAACAACCCCTCTTCTACATGCCATTGCTGCAGGAGAACTGCCTGCTGCAGAGACCAATGATGGCTTCCCAGGGTACTCCAGTGAGGAGTTCCTTTTCCACTGTTTCAGCACTGTAGGTCTGTTTCAATAAATCACATGCACCCTCATCCCCTCCATTCCATTGCTCTCAAATGCTCTTGAAAATTAAGTTCCCTTTTGGTCTTTGTTTCTTAATCCCAAATGCTTTGTGCCATCATAGTTCAAATTCTCCCTTTTGACTGGCAGCACCAGGAAGAGAACTGATTTCTAGAGAGCAGCAAGCCACTCTCCCTCTACTGGGTGTTATTTTTACAGTCTGGGTCCTAGGAACAGCTGTTTGGGATAGCCAGTGAAAATCCAGTTTGCAGCTCTCTCAGGTCCTGTTCATGTGCCACATTTTATGGTGCAACACATGCAGCAACTCCACCCCAGTCCCTCCATCTGAGGATCTATATTTGGCAAGTATGCAGTGCTTATCACTTTTGTGTCTCAGTGCTGAAATAACTGTTAACTAATTTTGTTATGCCAGTACAGATAAATGAATTCTTGCTATCAGTCAATATAGCCCAAACAAAAGTTTGCCACCAGCTGTGGCAAAGGCTGTCCTTACTCTGTAGGACCCAGGAGAACTTCTCTGCTTCCAAGTCTGTCTACTCACTCTGCATCCATCTCTGGTTCCTACAGAAAGGACAGCAAGGGGTACAGAGTGAAGGGGAAGTGGTGGAGCATATTCCAGCATCCAAACTTCAGGCCCATCACAGAGCCACATGTGCCCTGTGAGCTGAGACACCCTGCTTTAATCTGCCTGTGCACTACTGTGGTTGGTTTGTGATCATTGAAATGATTCTCAGTCCTAGAGATCTGCCACCTTAATTTATACTGCAGTGAGTGTGTTGGAGTGCAATGTTACACACACTCAAGAGTTCATGAGCACTCTTTTGAAAACCTGATGTTTGTGACCATCCCTACAAGCACTACTCTTAATCTCAATGAAGGAGTTCATAATGAACTCTGCTGCATCCTTTCCACAGACCCTGCTTCTTTGAGTCAGAGCTGGAGTGTGGAAAGTTTTGGGTTTTCTTGCCCCCTTCTGAGTTAATACAATCCAGCTTTGCCTAAGAACAGCTTCTCTCTTCTCTGGCACAAAAAGTTTTTAGGAACATAGGCAATTAATTACAACTTAGTCACAACTGAGTACTAATTCTGAGAAAGTCAGGAGTTGGCTCTTAAGTTCTTTTTACTGTTACAGTCTTACTGTACATCTGTAGGCTGATTCATTTCATGAATAAGCTTTCTTTAATTGGTATTTTTTTGTTCTTGTGGCATGTTCTCCTTCAGAATGATGGGAAATCAAGGCATTTTTGCTTCCCCCTTTTTTTTTCCCTACCCTCAGTCTCCTGATTGGTGTGTCCCTGCAATATGTCGTGATGCATGTTAAATGTGCTAGGTCACTTTGTGCTTGTTCCAAAGCCATACGAAGTCACTGGAAAGACTTCTGTTATTTAACTTTACCTTTGAGTGGGATTGAAGGGGAAGTGAAACATGTTCATTTTCATGTAAAGATCATCTTTATTTTTCAGCATGTTTTTTATTTTGATGAAGTCTTTGGGGAGTCATGTACCAATCAGGATGTGTATATGAAGACAGACTATCCTCTCATTCAGCATATTTTTAACGGGTAGGGCATCAATGCTTACATTTGTTATTTTTTGCCTTGGTTTTGCCTTGTTTTTCCATTTTCATATGCTGCTTTAATTTTCCTTTATGCTTTTCATCTTTTGAAAAATTCATTCATTTCACCTCTGCTGCATACCTTCCCCCTTTCAGAATGTCTTTGATTTCAGTTTTGACAAAATAAATCAGGAAAAACTTCCTTCACGCTTGGCAACAAATCTAAATTACAGAGGGAGGTAAAATTGGACCTCAGGTGCAACCAAGAGACACGATGGCCAGCCTAGAACGAAAAAATGTGTCCCAGGATTTCTGAAGTGTAGTCTTCACTCTAACAATGGTGTGGTGCACAGTCATCTGCAGGGGAAATATGTTACCTCTTTCCTGGGACTGCTGAGAGGTGTTTTTGCATGTATTTGTACAGTTCGCAGGGCAATAGAAATTATTAATAACCTTGTGATTTATTTTTATTTTATTGATTTATATTTGCTTAGAGATTTGATCATAATTACATACTTCCTGATTAATGGGAAATTGATGGTGGTTTTATGTGAGTGATCTTATTTTCATGAAGGTAATGAGCTTGAATATAATTACGTTTTTCAGTCATAGAAGGAAAGGATTACATATCCGTGCTGAAAATTAACAAAATGGAGTATGCTGTTACTGACAATCTCTGTCATCAGCAGAGACAGCATATCATGCTCCTGAGAAAAGGAAAGTGTATCTTGCTGTGTAATAGTCACTAAAGCCACAATTCACATTACAGCTAATCTAGTAATGCCACCAGATTAGATGACACTGTTTTTTTCCTCAACTTCCCCTAACTTTTCTGTCCCTCCTGCTGCATCCCTTTCACTTGTGTTGGTCTAATCTGACACTATGTGAGCTAAT
Source organism: Myiotriccus ornatus (assembly GCA_036023395.1). Lineage (NCBI taxonomy): Eukaryota > Metazoa > Chordata > Aves > Passeriformes > Tyrannidae > Myiotriccus > Myiotriccus ornatus. The sequence goes on from JAYRBT010000093.1 coordinate 63,402,869, forward strand.
TCTGCAATCTAAGCTGTCAAGAAATTGTTCACTGTGCTCACTGCAGACCTGCATTTTTACCCACTATCTGCCAAGGTACTTACCTGGGTCAAAAGTCTGTTTTTTAAGGGGGACAGAGAAAGAAAAAGAAAGGAAGAGAGCCAGCACTCAGTGGCACATGAGATCTTCATAGGATGTGCTTGGGAATAGTTGTTAAGTGGTGTGCATTTTCCCAGAGAGGATGGCAAACCAAACCTCATTGCTAAGGGGCCACTATAGGTAGATACCAACACTGTAGAACCTTACTTAATAGATATGAATGAGTCGGATGTGACACTAAACACGTCAGTTGTCTTTACAGAGGCAATGCCACCTGCTTTGCCTACGGGCAGACTGGTGCTGGCAAGACTTACACCATGATAGGAACTCACCGGAACCCGGGACTCTACGCCCTGGCTGCCAAGGACATCTTCAGACACCTGGAAGCCTCACCGTCAGGGAAAGACCTTTTTGTTTTCATCAGTTTTTATGAGATCTACTGTGGGCAGCTTTATGACCTGCTAAATGGAAGGAAGAGGTATTTAAACAAAAAACATGGTTTACTATAAACCTGTGAATTGGTTGGTTACTGTTTAGAAACCAGATACTGTTTCATGCAATTTCATTTAACATATTGGCATTTATAGTACGTGTTATGTATTTAATTAGGGCTATTTCTGGGAGCTGCTTAGGGAGGAAGGCAGGATCTGACACTAAATACTGTGACGTTGATAGGGACTCCTGGTTTTATTGTTTGGGGGAGATATAAGTAAGAATAAGGACATATGTTTGAGATACGAGCTCAGGCTGTTTTGCTGACACTGTAAAAATATAACAGCTGAACATCTATAGGTAGAGAAACAACTTTCTTGTTGCCAAAAATTCCTATATTAGAATCTTAGAATGATTTGGGTTGAAAAGGGCCTCAAAGATATCTTGTTCCACTCTCAATGCCACAGGCAGGGACACCTTC
>JAYRBT010000093.1:63403959-63432264 GCA_036023395.1 Myiotriccus ornatus
CTCTCAATGCCACAGGCAGGGACACCTTCCACTGGACCAGATTGCTCAGAGCCCCATCTAACCTGGCCTTGAAAGCTGCCAGGGATGGGAGGGACATCCACAACTTCCCTGGGCAACCTGTCTTAGGCCAAACATTGTCCTGGTCAAACATAACCTCTGTCTGTCCCTCCTGCTGTGCCAGTGGGGCTTTGGCTCTTGCCATCTCCAGATCTGAAGATCCTGTTGATCTCCACTTGTCATGCTTGACATTGCAGAGCCTGCTCACCTTCCCCCTGACCGCCTTTACCCGGCAGCCCAGTGACTCGGCCAGAGCAAGCCTTGGCGGGTGATGCTGCCACCACCTCAGTCCAGACTCAACTGGATGGTCCTAAACTCCTGCGGGAGCTCCATTTGGAATTAGGACAGCTCAGCACATATTTTGCTCAAAAAACCCACTGTGGTCTGAAATTTCTAAATTTCAGCAGCAAAATCTTTTCAGAGTGACCTTGAAGGAACGTTACCTGGCAGCTGGGGTTCTGCAGCAGCCTCAGAGCACTGTCCTTCAAGCTCACCGGACAGCTCAGGGAGGAGACTTTCCTCCTGGGGAAGCTAGCATCTGTTCACAAAGGAAGCACCTTTTTCTGTGCCTGTGTTCTCCCTTTCTCCAAAACAGTCTCTAAGGAGCAGGTAGTGTAATCTGCTGTGTAAGGAGTAGATTAACTAAGGAAGAAGGAACGTCCTTACATTCTCTGCATGTCCACTGGCTAACTTATGTGTCACTGAAGGAGAAGATTAAACTTCCTCCCTTGTGCATCATGTCTGTATTATGCCTCTATACGGTAATGCTTCTGTGTGATTCATGGCACCGGCCCATAGGAGCTGCTTTAAAATCCTGTGCAAAAATCTTGAGAACATGAACAGAGCAAAACAGTCTGAACTTCCCAGAGGAACCTGAGATGCCGTTTAAAGAGAGACAGGAACTCTAAAATGTAAACATGATAATTCCCTTCTTTGCTTATTATGTCCCCGAACTAGCAGAAATGCATTGGTAATGTCCCTTTAGCAGTGAAATGCCAGTGGCACATGTTATAAATGAAGTACCTCTTCAGTTCTAAAAATAAATGAATGACAGCAAGACCTTTCCCCAGTCAGTAGCCTTGATTACTTTTTCTCAGTGTCACAGCACTGACACGTGTCTTCGTTGCTGCTGTCTGAGATTTCAGAAATCTCCTTTCTGCACTGTTTGGTTTTCAGACTTTATGCAAGAGAAGATAGCAAGCACGTGGTTCAGATAGTTGGACTGCAGGAGGTCCAGGTGGAGTCTGTAGATGAGCTGCTGGAGGTAACCTCTATGTTTGATTCATTCTTTGTCTTCTACAGCCTGATTTGCTGATTTGTGGTATTTGCAGATATTGTTATTTGGTGTGCAGCACAAGTGTATGTTCATGTTTAAGGCCCTGAAATTACCAGTCCCAGCAGAGCACCAAGGGACACTATTAAAAGTGCCTTTATTCATGAAGCTGCTTGGGTCACTGTGAGTTGTGTTAGCCACATGCAAGCAGTTGAGTCACAACTGTCACTTCTGCTGCCATTCCTTAGGGAACACCTTTGCCAAGAAAGAGACTGCTATCACTATTCCAGAAATTAGGTGGTGTCCCAACAAGGGACTTTGGAAGCTGGATATGTATTTTCTCCCCGTGGGATATTCTATGAACTTAGATTTTTGTATGTATTTTGGGACAAAAAATATAGATTTGAAATTAGAACCAGTAATTAGAAAATACTTAAAATTGAAGTATTGATCTGAATTAGGATTAAAACACTGCTTAGGTAATGATGTGTGATAAAAGCCAAGTAAAATTAAGATCTTTAAATGGTAGCTGAATTTCACCGCAAGCAAGGCTTCAACTTTCCTTCCCCTTTCGGCTGAGCCTGAAAAGAACACTGGCAAATTTTCTGCATTGTCTCCTGCAAGAAGCAAGCTGGTTAAATCTGCTTTCTATTTAGCCTGACTTTGCGTAGTTTAATTCCTTCCTTGGTAAGGAAGTGTAAATTCCAAGTGCCTGGTATAGTAATTGACTCTAGTGTTGTCCACTTATATTGCACTTAATTTCGTTCATCATCTTCCCATTAACTCCAAGCTTTGGGGCAAGCTGGTGATGCTTCTGCAAATTGGAGTGTAAATTTGCTGTATGGTTGATTTACAATTCCTGTGTATTATCACATTCCACACACAGAAGAGCTATTAAATTACTTCATTCTTACAGATATCTTGGCAGGGGTGGGGGGGAATAATATCGTTCACAGGCCCTTTTGAACACAGAAATGTCACTGACTTGACTCAAAGCTTCTGAGTATTCTGCGACAGATATATGGAAAGAACCTTGAATACATCCCTCGTTGTTCACAGTTCAGTGACGTTGGCTTGGATTCAGAAATTGTCTGCAGTTAGCACTAATATAAAGCTTGGAAACAGCAGCAGTTGGTTATGCTGCTCATTGAGAACTGGCCACTGAAAAGCATGAATAATTCACTTCTGTCAACTGAGAGCATATTGATTTTGCTGGGTAATATTTTAGTTTGTTCTTACAACCAGAAGCAAAAGTAATGATTGTTTTCTGAATGCCCTGCTGCAGTCAATGCTAGGCTTTCTGTGACAGTCCCTTAAAGTTTTCAAAGAATAATTATCCAGATTTGTATCTTGCATGACTCTTTGTCCTTCTGCCTTGCTTCTCTTCCTTCTTATTTTATTGTTGTATTGATTGTAATTGCTCTTTTAACTTTGTTCCCTACTTGGGCATAATTTATTTTTGTTATGGAAATTTAGAAAGGTTTTGGCACTTTGTATTTTTTGTGTAGCTTTCTGGATAATTGTATCCCTCTACTATAAGAGAAAGTGAAATTTTAAAACAGCATAAATAGTCTCGTGACTCTCTTAGGTTATGTGTACCATCTTACAAAAGTATGCCAGCAATGAAAGAAAGAATTTAATTTTATAGTTTGGGTATTTTGCAACTCAAAGTGAGTGTGTGATGCAGCAACTTCTTATTTGCAGTGTGCTCTCTACGCTTTGTAGTGTCACTGCAAGCAAGTCCACATACAGAGGTCTGAAAGAAACATTGTGAGGGATCCGGTCTAACTTAACGTTGGCCTTGTACCAAATTTTGAGGCTGAAATTTGTCATCTTGGGAGGACAAGATCTCTGAGAAACCGTATTTTTATTTACAATTTGCTTGGATTTTGTCCCCGTTATTTTGCAGGTGATTTTGAAGGGGGGGAAAGAACGTAGCACAGGAGCCACGGGAGTCAACTCCGATTCCTCTCGATCTCATGCCATCATCCAAATTCAAATTAAAGATGCGGCCAACAGGATGTTTGGAAGGTAAGACAAGAAGTGCAAGTGCTCGGTGCCCATGTCAAACCCAGGGACATCCAAGAGACAAACAAAGAGGAGGTGTTAGTGTGCAGGTGTGAGTTAAATCAGAGGTTAGGGTTCAAAGCGACTCTGGGAAGTTTCACAGTCCTTTCTCTGTTCCCAGGGAGAACATTTTAGGCACATCTGTGAGAGCTTCGACAAAACGGTTTGTACAGATTTCCAGTAAAGGAGTTTGTCAATCAAGTCCATTCCCTCATCTTCAGTGTTTAATCTGGCTGAAGGTAGATGTCTGCAGTGCACAGGTCCACATGTGAGCTCGCCACCTTTGAAGTCATTAGAAAGAAATAACCATTTCTGGGATCCAATTCATGCCGTTCTGCAGAGCCACCTAAATTAGGTCAGATGCATTTGCCCCTCAAAGCACTTCTATCCTGTTATTGACTACAAGGGAGTCTGGGATGACTAACCCTGGTGGAGATGATTCCATTACAGATGTTTGCCTTTGGTCAGAAGTATCCTGCCTCGTACCTCAGCTAAGCCTCCCTGATAATTTGAGAGTGTGTCTCTGATGCTATCTCCAGCAGACAGAAAGAGCATTTTGCTTCCTCTTCTAGCACCCACTTTATGTATTCGAAAAATAATTGTGCCTCTTCTCAGTCATCTTTTCTCCAGACTAAACAACCCCAAGAAATAGTTCTGAGGAAGAAGGTCTGGGTATCTGTATTATTGCTGAGTGTCACTGTACTGACACACCCTTCCAGCAACTACCATGTAGTCTTTTTTCCCAGGATCAAATTTTGAACACGAGGTAAAATGGAAGAGACACAAACAGTGGAGAGAGGAAAAAGACAGAACAGGCAGACTTAGGAAATAAAAGTATAGGGGTTATGCAGGTGTGGCATCTGGTCTATTTTTTTGTGTGTCTCTGAAAGAGAAATGGAGCTGGAGAGAGGAAAGTGTGCCAAGATATGCCTATAAAAGAAATCAGAGCTGTTGGAGAAAAACAAGAAGGGCAAAGACAAAGATACAGTGCAGCAGTCATTGCAGCAGCTGGCACCCAGAGCTAGAGAATGTGAAATGGAGTAATGGAGTTCTGTAGAAGGAAGGGACAAGGATCACTGAAAGCTCAGTGTATTTACTACACTGGAAATTTCTGTTCTTATTGTTCTGAATTCCCATTTGACATGGGAATGACAGTTGTCTGTTTTACCTGGAAGGAGAAATCAAGAAACTTACAATTTCTTTTAACTGTGTTCTTAGGAAACTACAATCACAGTGATTATCTGGAGAGATGAGTGTGTTGCACTTTAAACAGCTTGTCCATTAAACTGTGGAGCACTGTCATCACACGTAATTACACTTTCTATTACGATTGTGTTAGTGTTAAGATGCTCTGACACTGTTCCTGCTGCTATGCTTATTTTGGTGCCTCAGATATTTCCAATGGATGCTTTTTGTTGTTCAAAAGTAGTCATTTCTAATCGTTCTCATGATGCCATGTGTTGCAGCCCTCTGGTTTAATAAGGAAAAAGGAAAAAGAGGGGAAAGAAGGCTCTAAGATAAATGCAACTTTGTTGGTTTTTTTTCTAGGATATCATTCATTGACTTGGCTGGCAGTGAAAGGGCAGCTGATGCCAGAGACTCAGATCGACAAACAAAAATGGAAGGAGCAGAAATAAACCAGAGTCTTTTAGCAGTAAGCTACTGTCATAGCTGGGAGAGGCTTTATATTTAATTACTAGCATGTGTTTTAGGATAAAAATGACCCACAGAATACTATATGAACGTATTCCATGGAGGGGGAAAAACAACCAAGGTATAAAGTGTGTCTGTTTTAATTTGTCTCATGACTGAAAGACAGTTTAAGAAGGAAGAGATTTTATGATGAAAATCAAGTATTTTTTATCCATTCTTACAGCCAGCCAGGTAAACACAGCATGGAGAATGCTAGGTATAGTAGAATAAGGGCCCCATATCTTAGAAAGTTTTGTCCCTTCTACATCCAAAGAATACTGGCTTGAAATTGCCATATTTGTTTCATAAAAGCACATCTGTTCCTGCTGGTTATTTTCACCACTTGAACTCAGGCTTCTCTTTCAAATCAGGAATAAAGGACTTAAATACTCAAGAGCTTAGAAACTAGCAATTCATGCGTGGTGAGGAAGGAACAGGAAGAAATGCAGTCTTAATGCAAACTGTTCTTTTATAAGTGCCCACAGTTAGGTAAAGAGGGACAAAGGAGCAGAAAAATGCCATCTAAGATAAAGCAGAGGTGCCTGTAAGGGTAAATTGTGCAGAAGGCTTTGCACCTCCTTTAATGCCAAGGAACAAAGCTCACTGATGACTGTGGGCTTCTCTAAGCAAGGCTGAAAGTGATACACAGCAGTGCAGAAGTCAGTGCACACAACTGCATCCCTTAGTGTGCTGTAAATAGGAGGTGCCTTGCTCTGTTTTGAGAATGTAAATGTCCTTTTTCACAGAAGCTTTTCCTACAGTGGAATATTAGTATTTGTACTGGGAGGTAGCCTGTGAGGTGAATGTGTTTCTGTACTTTGTGCTTTCTGGAGTACCTGCTGGTGAATAACTGAGTAGCACAGGGAGTTGGGACCAGTATAGAAGGAAGTCTGATCCTAAAGGTCTTCTCCAACTTAAAGAACTCTGTGATTCTTGAGAAATGAGGCCTAGTGTAAGCTCATGAAATGCTTTTAAAAGAAACTTCGAAATCAGAGTGTGTGTACATTTTTGGTATTGTGTGAAACTGAGAAAATATCCAGGCAGTCTACAAGTAGTGACTGAATTAGCTGTAAAAGGTAATATAAGAGGTATTAAAGGTCTACATGACCTGCAGCCTGTAAAACCACCCCTGCCCTCAGTGATAATAACATTCTTTTCAGGCATTTAAACACATGAGGTTTGAAGTTTGCTACTGGTTTAAATGTTCATGTTAATTTCAAGTGGAAGACCTTTAGATACTACAACTAAGGGAAGCAGAATTAAAAAAAAGAATTGTGTGGTCTCCTGCATGTTACAGGTGCAATTTTTAATAAAATGCTGTAAAAGTGAGAAGTGTCATTTTAAGTGGGAGTCTGTAGAATGTAGTGAGGCTGTAAATGATTCATGCTAGTATCACCATGTACTGTAATCTGCTTATTTTTCCTTCAATATTTGCTCTAAAGGGCCTGTCTCATGGCTGCTTCCCATTTCTGCCAGTTTTAGAGAGCATCAAGGCTCAATATGGAGTGTGATGCTGTTGTGCTTATTCCAGTGAAATACACATCTTTGAGTTTGAACATGACATCTTTTTACAAGGCTGATAATAAATCTCAGAATCACAGAACTGTCAGGGTTGGAAGGGACCTCTGGAGATCATCCAGGCCAACCCCCCTGCCAAGGCAGGGTCAGCTATAGCAGGTGACATAATAGGAGTCAAAGGTGATGTAGGGCACTGGTAGGTTAGGTCTGATGCAGTTCAGTTCATGACTGATTTGTTGTTCCTTTCTGATTGTTTTCTGTTCTGGCAGCTGAAGGAATGCATTCGGGCGCTGGACCAGGAACACGCGCACACTCCTTTCCGGCAGAGCAAACTGACTCAGGTAAAACGAGCAGCAAGGCCAGAGTGGAGGTTTACCTGGAAAGGGCAAAAATAAACAAGCAAGCAAATAAATAAATCAGTAAGTGCCACAGTTCACTAACTGCTATTGAACCCCTGAGGAAAGGGGGAAAAGCTTAACTTTTGCAAACGTTAATTTTAAAAGTAATCGCAGAATTAGGGCCAACTGACAGTTTCTCCCAGCCAGTGCTGGGGACTGGCATGGTTAAAATAACAAACAACCCAAAAGCTAAAACCAAGCGAAAACCCAGAAACTACCTTCCAGACTCATTCAGAGGTACCATCCATCTCCGCCAAGTCTGCAACCAATCCTGCATCTTCTGTGCAGTATCAGTCCTGGGAGCTTGCATCAACGCTTCCTCACTCCAGTTGTAACATCTGCTTTATTCCCCAAAACATATGGGCACCCTTGTGGCACCTGGCGCAAGCGCTTGTTCAGAGCCCTGATTAACACTCATATTCATTTTGAACCGTAAACAAATAATGATAAGACAGATTGAGACAAATGGAGTGCATTTAACAGAAAAGAAAAAAAAAGAGTCAGTAACTAATGTTAAATTTCTTTGGTACACAATGCTAATTTACAGGACATAAAAGGGGCATGAGCTGCTAAGAATCCAGGTTTTTTTCCTTCTAATCCTAGGTGCTAAAGGATTCTTTCATTGGCAATTCCAAGACGTGTATGATAGCCAATGTGTCACCTAGCCACTTAGCTACAGAGCATACCCTGAACACTCTACGGTATGCTGACAGGTAGGTGGTGAAAGTCAGTCTTGCCAGGGTGAAAAACACAAAGGAAAAACTAATGTATGATGCTTGTGATGACATTGTATTTTGGTTGTATTGAAAATATTGATTAAGCAAGAAGTGCAATTTGCGCAATGCAAATAAAATCCTTACCTATTCCAACCCTTATACTGGATCTTAAAGTTTTCCATATATTTTAAGTACTTTCTGATGACTGTTTTCAGTGATGAAGATGTCACTGTGTGCCCCTGTAATCAGGATTACTGACTTCAGTAATCAAAAGTTTTGGTTTGTCTTTATATTGTAGTTCTACTTAGAATGCGTGCAAGTCCTTCACCTGCCCTCCTACACAGGAGGAGGTAAATTGCAGGCCGTGCAACACTGGTGTTAGAAGGACAAGAGATACCTGAAGAGCAAGAGGGGCAAAGAGAACAGGTGAAGGTCAAGCTGACAGGAAAGAGGGTGATACCAGTTAATCAACCTTCATAGTTGCACTGGGGATCAGTTGATCCAGGAGCAGTGTAGCCCTGTGCACATCACCAGAGCTAAGGAGCTCCACTGCAAGTACTCTAAAAGTCCTCCTTAGTGCCCTGTGGGACTCTGATGTGCTATGTAGAGTACCAGCTCCTTCTGCTGCAGGATAACATGTGGAAATGCCAGTGCCTTCACTGAAGCTGAAGTCATTTCAACTCCTTGATCTGTCATGCATCGTTCAAGGAAGCACTTAAAAAGGCTTCTATAGACCTTTCTGGAAGTTCAGGCATTTTGGCAGATACCTGTGTAGATTTTTGATACCTGTGTAGATCCTGTTACAAAACAAACCATGGTGCTGAATTCAGTATTTAGCCTTATTATGGGAAAGCGTTAGTTTGTTCTAAAGATGCTGTTATTTATCTGAAAGCATGACACCTTCTAAATCCAGGCTGTTTTACAGGGTCAAAGAGCTGAAGAAAGGGATTAAATGTTCTACCCCTGTCACAAACAGGCGTCGCAGAGCTGGAAACATGTCTCCAAAACGTGTCCAGAGCACTCCCTCTTTGCCACCTGGGGAAAAGAGCTCTCCAAAGAAAGTGAAGCTGGGCCTACAGCATCACTCAAGTGCTATGAAAACAAAGTTATATCCTGCAGCATTGCAGCCACCTGGTGTCCCTCTTACCTCTACCCCAAGGGCAGTCAGCAAAGGACATGCCTGCAAAGGAAATACCAGCATACCGTGCTTCCAGCTCATGAGCCCAATTAAGGGAGTCCTACGGATAGCACATCCCCTGAAGAAGAAGACTGATGATCTATCCCCCCCATCTGAACAGAGCCCCTCTGTGAAGGATTTCATCACCACAAGTGCTGCCACAGATGATACAAGGGAGAGTGACCAGAGAGACAAGTATATGCAAGACAGATCACCTGTCCAGTGCCTGAAAGTCCAAACAGTGCAACCTGTTCAGAAACAGCTTGTTTCTAGAGATGATATTTCCTTTGGAGAAGCAAATCTGCCCTCTGACAGCAGACAGGAATGGGGAAATACTTTTGCTAAACAATGTGTTGAACCCTGGACGTATCTGCCTCCATTTCAGAAGGAAAGGGAGGAGCACTTACGTCTTTATCACCAGCAGTTTCAGCAGCCACCTATTCTACAACAAAAATTGAACTATCAACCCCTTGAGAGGTTTTTAATGCAGTACAAGCCCGAGGAGATTCAAGCGAAACAGGATCTGAGCCTTACTCCCACAGAAATGCACAACAAAGAGGAGATGCAGCTGGAAGATCTGGATGACAGTGATTTCAGTGAAGATTCTTTCTCACCTGTCTGTAGTCAAAAGAGTGTGAAAACGGGAAACACCAACAAATGCAGTCAGCATTCATTTTTCCTTCATGAAAGAGAACAAGGAACTGAAGAAGAGCAAAAAGGCCAAAAGCGACAGGATTTATTTTTTAAATATGAAAGGCCCATGGAAGAGCATGATCTGGATGACAGCTGGGATTGTATCGAGGGCAGCCCAAAGGCAGAGGAATCCATTAAGAATGCAGGCTGCAGCAGAACTCCAGCAGACTGGAACTATGACTTAGCTATTGAGTCCCCTCCAAGCAATACTGCAGAAAAGCCTTACTGCCTGGAGGAAGATCCTGCTTGTAGCTGGAAACATGGCAAGGATTTCCTAGCTGATCACAAAGAGTACAAAACCAAACACAGATATCTTGTTTACTCCAGTGAAGCCACCTTAACTCCAGAAAAGGATACTTCAAACCCATATGTATCTCTTGTATTGAAACCAGGAACTCCAGAGCATGAGGAGAGGGAAGAACCCACTTTGGACAAAGAGGCTGCCCTCGCAGGAGATGTACAATGGAAAGCTCATAAAAGTGGAGTTAACCACTTTGTCTCTTCCAGCTGCTCCTCAGAATTCACTTCCGAGCTAATAGCCCCTCTCCTGGTGTCCCCTCTTGACTGTGAGGAAACAGCTGATGCAGAGAAAGTGTCTTGCCACCAAGAGAAGTCCCCCGGTGAGAAGCAGGCTGCAGGCAGTGGCACGCAGGGCTCCCCGAGCAGGTGTGAGGAGGAGGGCTGGCAGTGCACGAGGAGCAGAGCCCTGACGGACAGCATGCTGGAGCTGGGGGAGCAGGTCCGGCTGGCGGGAAGGGACGGCGCCCTGCTGCGCTCCCCGCGGGCCGGGCACCGCTGGCTCCCGCCCACCTGCTGCCCTGCCAGGCCCTGCTGCTGCTGCCGCCGGGGCTCGGGCGCAGCACAGCGGGGAGCGGGCTTGTGTGCTGGGCCTGACCCCACAGAAACACCCGCAGCTGGATCCTCGGGCGCCAGGGCAGAGGGAGAGGGTGGGTTGTCCCACAGTGACTCTGCGTGCAGGGAACATGCAGGTGGCAGACGGGGTGGTGCTGACGTTAAAGATGGTGCTGGTAGTTCGGGAAAATCCAGCTCGAGTCAAGGACCCAGTGCTGAGCCCGTGGTTGCAGAAACAAATGCTGAAACACCTGAAAAGAACTGTTTTTCAGAGGCAATGTGCTTTCTCGGTGTGGGGCACACGGATCATGCAGCCCAGTCCCCCTCTCAGGAGAACAGCCTGCAGGTGCAGCCCAAGTCAGGAGTGAGGAATGAGGACCTCACCCATTCTGAAGACCCTGCCAGGTCATCATTCAGCCGTGACGAAACAGCATTGCTAAAAAAACAGTTAATACAGAGTGGTTTTACACAAGAGACTTCTGCTGCAGATGCAGGATGTGCAACCAAAGATGATAAGCCAACAGCAAATGCAAAGAGCCCCTCAGGCATGTCCAGCAGCAGCTCTCCAAGTGCTACATCAGAGATGGGGAAGTGGCAGAGGGAAGCCCTAGAAAAGGCACAGTAAGTCTTGCTCATCATTGCAGTTTGTAATGAAGCTTAGAAATGTGATACATTTGCCTTTATTTGTATGTCATACTCATATGTGCTTTAAAAACCAAAGTGTAATCTTCTAATAAATAATTCTTTAATAAGATTAATCACAATTTATAGTCAGTATCTTTTAAATATGTGATTGCTTGTTACTTAGTGATATTTTAAAATCTCACAGGAAGCCAATTATTCTATTAGATCTTCTAAGATAATGCTAGAGGAGCTAATATTGTAATACAAACTGCAGTTCTCAGTAATTAATTGGCTTTCTATAAGCTGTAAAGTACCTAAAATATATCAAAACCTCCCATCAAGAGTCAGGTCATAACTGTTCCATCCCTATGGAGAGAAAAGCAACGGGGCAGTCACTGAAGGTGTAGATATAAAGCTTCCAAGTACTCTGAGCTGCCACTCTTAGCTCCCCGGGGCTGGACTGCATTCATGTGACTGAAAATACGTTGTTTATCAGTGAAACTTGCTCAGAGGAACCAACAGCAGCACTGCCTTCCTGCTCTGCCTGTTTTTCACCAAAGTTACTTTCAGCCTCATGGTTTTAAGCCATTTCACCAATTAATTAGTCAATTGTTTTGCTCCTTGATTTTGCTGTGGTAAAAAGCAGTCTGTGCCCCTGTGCTGCCGGTGGTAATGAGGGCTGTGGTCCTCTGTAACAACCCTTAGTCATCCAGGAGACCCTTAACCCGAAACCAGTGCATCCCTTTGCACTTTAAGGAGCACTGGAGCTTCCTGAGTGCTAGGGACACAGGACAGAAAGGCTTCCTCTGGGATATTCCCGCTTCCTGAAGGTTTATTGAGGCCAGCAGTAATTACAAGTAGTGCAGCAGGCTGTGTAACCAGAGACGTATTTTTTGTTAATCAGACAGGCTGTAATTCGTGCCCATGAGGAGCAGCTGGATGAAATGGCATGCTTGTGCTTCAAGGAGCAGTGCTTGATAAATCAAATGTCAGCAATGGTAAGTGTTTCATACAATGATTTTGGTGCCTGTTGAACCTGCACAGATTAGTCTCAGAGATTTTTAACCTGAATTGGTGGTGTGAAGTTCCTTGTCAGTTCCTCCTCTTGTTCTGTGATGCCTGGATACCTGTCTGTGTCCTGGGAGAGGCCTCTCATTCTCAGCGCCTGTTGCGTCTCTGCCAGTCTCCAGAGCCCTTGAGGCAGCAGGAGGCTGATGGGCCAGGCTGAACTCTGTGTCTCTTATCAGAGAGCCTGCCCTTATTTTGTGTCACAGGCACCAGACTCTATCAGACAGGGCTCTGTCCCTGGGACGTGTCTCTCCTTGCAGTGAGTCAGTATCACAGAACACAGCACACCCCTAAAGCGTGGCACTGGTGGCATTTGGCTCTTCCTTCTGGGAGCCCCATTGCCTCCCACACTGCAGATGTGCCAACAGCCCTGGCCCCACTCATTCCAGTGCTCTGTCCACTGTGGCTTGTGCCCTCACAGGCTCTTGGTTTTTGTCACTTGGCTGTTTCTTGGCTTGTCCTCGTCTCAGGTGACATTGGTGTATGCTGGACCCAGAGACTGGCACCTGCACGGCCCCAGTGCAATCACAGTTCTCTGTTCCTCCTGCATCCCAACAGATAGATATCACAGCCATGCAAGAAGACTATGAACAATTCCCAGTGAGAACTCCTGCTTTCCCAGTTCCCTCATCTTATCTGTAAAGCCAAGCTGCGTTGCTGTATTGCATTACCAAACCATTTCAATTCCTATCACAATTCAGATCTGAAGTACAGGGACTCTTCCCTCAGGGATTTTGGACTGGTTCCACCATGTGGCTTATTCACTGTGACTTCCAGCTGCATGTGCTGTGTTGATAACATACAGAAGTTCACAAAGCAGCACAGGAGCCATAAACTGTGTTAGTTTTGTGGCAGACGATGGAGTGATACAAAGCAATCGTCTTTTTTTTTTTTTTTTTTAATCTTGAAATTGTTCTTCCTGAGTCTGTTGGTCACTGGACATGAGTTCTGACCCCCCCATTTATTTGCCCCTTGCAGCAAGCAGTTATTTTCTGGCTAGCAGAATTATCACAAGCTTGCCAGGTCTCCCAGCAGTGTAGTGTTATTTCACAGCATGACATTTTTTTGGGTAGTGAAATCAGCTCGGGATTCCTGTATCAACTTCTCTGCTTCCATTTTCAGATGGTTTCAACTTCTCCAGCCATGAAACTTTGGCTGCAGGAGAGACTCGTGCCAAGACCAGCTACACACTGAATACAAAGCCATATTTAAAGTGCTTAAGAAAACTATTCCACAGCAGCTGGGCTGGTCTTCATTACTGTCTCAACGTCCCTATGAGACAGAGATACAGTGCAGGAAATAGCTGGAGTACTGCCAAATCAGCTTTTAAGTGATTGATTTCCATGCACAGCAGCTGAATTCCCCAGCCCTGGGGATGTTGACACCTCCCAGCTTCTCAGGCACTGACCTGTGAACAGAGGCACCAAAACTGCTCACAGCTGGAGAGCAGAGTAAATCCGAGTGCTCCCTTATTAATACAAGCCCTACTGAAAAATAACTGCCTCCATTTCAGTTTTAATGAGTTTCATACTGCTTTTTAGTTGCTATGGAGGGTAGAGTTCCCCTCAGCCAAGGCTTTGTACAGTGCTGGGATTGCTTATGTCAGACCTGGCAGACCTGCAGCCAGGCAGGAGTTGGACTGGGCCTGTGGCCTGATGAGAAATAAACCCCTCACATCAATTAAGATTGGGCTGTTACATGTGATCCATGATCCATGAGTACCAACTCAGCATTTGTTTTCATGATCCAACATGAGAGGTGTCAGAACGGTGTTCAGTAGATTGTAAAACTGGGTGACCAGTCCCTGTACCAAACCGTTGAAAAGCTGACCAGTGTAGCAGAATAACAACACGTTTCATACATTTTTGTTTTTAAACCATTGTATTTGCTGTAATTTCACCAACAGATGAAACTACCAGAGCCAGTGAACCTTGGTACTTAGAGACACTGACCTTTGTCTGTGAGGGTTGGGACTTAAATAAGGAAATGTGATGTAATCTACTAGACTGCAGAATGGGAAACAGGCTTTTATGCACTGCTGCCGTGCAAAAAACATGCTGATTTTCTCCAGCCTGCTGCTGCTGTTTCCTAAACTTTCCTTTTGCCTTCTTCACCAGGATTTTCAGAATTTCATGACTATGCTGGATGAAATCTTGGTACTGAAGTCAAAGTGTATCCAAACGATGCGAGCCCAGCTCCAGCTCTGTTTAGCCTCTCCTGGCACGGATATGTCACTGCAACCACCTCCACCAGTTTAGACCTTCTTTGCTCCCACAGGCACAGGAGCAGCTATGGGAAACGCCAGCCAGCACTTTGCTGCACTTGGTGCTGCAGAGTGTGGGTGGCAGGGGATAGCTTTTGGGTTGATGTGTGTGATTAGTGTGTATTTTATATAAGGATGGAGAGAATTCTGAGTAAATGAGAGGTGACTAATTGGCAACACAAGCTTTGTATTTTCATTAATACCCATAAGCCACGTTCTTAAAAATAATAGTTCAGCAACCTTTAAATATCTCACCAAGCAGCAGGGAGTCCTGTTCATGTATCTCAGCAGCTTCTCACATGTTAAAGGCACTTCTGCATTGCCAAAAAAAGAGGGGGCAGAGGGGAAAACAACCTGAATAGAAATGCTCAAAAGCTCCCCTGGAAAGTGTTTGCAAACAGGTGCCAGGGGTTGTTACGCCAGACCTACTTGGTACCTGGAAGTCAATGCAGGGCAAGAAGTGCTGTCAGTTTCAGAAGAAGGAAGCCTATTGTTGCCCTGGTTTGTGGGATGAAAACTCCAGAGCTCCTGAAAGATGTGGTTTAAGTTATGGGTGACGAGTGGTTTAGCAGGGACTTTGTACCAGAGATTCATCTGTTGTGTTAATAAGCATGTAGGTTTCATGCTGCTGCCCACAGCTAGAGGCCAACAGCTTTACCTGCTGCACACATCAGCCCCCTGCAGTGCCCACCAGGCTCACAGAACTGATTTCTCATGTGAAAAGTGGGTCTGGCTGGAGGCATTGGGCTCCCAGGGGCTGCTGATTGATGTTGTGTGAAACTGGTATTTGAATCAACAACTACAGAACCACCAGCTGGAGCCCTGCAGAAGCTCTGGTGCTGCACCCACATTGCATCTAAACCACAAAGCAAGTCCACTTGCTGAAGGCACAAGTGACCTTGAAACATGTTCGCTGACAACACGCTGTGTGAGCGCTCCTGCTCCAAAATTAGGGCTGTCGCAGCACATTCATCCATCTCAGTGTCTCCTCAGTAATGCCTGTGGTAGCTCATTCAAAGCCTGCTCAGTAGCCAGAAATGCCAAGGGTAATGGAATACTCCTGTCTGACCAGCTGTGGGTTTTACTGCCTGGCTCCACAGCGTCCCCCAGGAGCCCCAGTCAGGCCGAGCGGCAGTGCAGTAATCACAGTGATACTCCGGGATGCGTATTTAGTGCAAACACTCCCAGGAATGTCACACATGAATCCCACATCACTCTCCCGACTGTTAGGGTGTTTTTAGCACTGGTTAGTCTCCATCTTAAAAATGAAACTGGTTTTCCCCATGGAGCGGAGCGCGGGGTTTCTCCGGGTCTGAGTTTATGGCTCTCAAGATGGTTCCTGTGTCCAGGTCACAGGCCTGTGACATGTCACACCTAAACCGAGGTGTCCCAGTCCCCTGTTCAAAAGCCTTCCTTGCCCAGAAAAATGAGGTGTCCCGGAGCTCTTGGTGCTTGTGCACAGCACAGAGCGGTGGTGCCCGAGCACTGTGCTCGCATGAAGGGATGTGAGCACTTACAGTGGTTGCCCCACCACTTTCTCAGCAAGCACACAGCAAACAGGGCTGTCAGGGAGCAGCTGAGGAGTTTTGCAAGTTTGTTTGGAACCAAGCAAAAGGTCAGACTGTAGGATGTGTGCACAGGTCACAGAAAAACGTGTTGCCCAGCCAGAAACAGTGCAAAGAAAACTTTCCCTCCTCATGCTCTGACATTTGGGAGAAGAGTATTGGCTAAATGCACGTTCAGGATTTTAAAGTGCAGTTCAGCAAAGTACCTTCACAGGCACTTTCAGTGTCTTACAGAAGCTGAACATTTCTAAAGCAACACACAAGGAAGAACCATTTGCATAACCAGCAGTGCCACCTCCTAACCTCCGTGTTTTGAGACAGTTGTGACAAGACAGATGCGTGACCAAAAATTTCCATGAGCAGTGAGGTGAGTTAAATCAGCTGCCAGATTTGAGCAACCTATGAATCCCATCTGATCTACTGTGAAAAAAGCAAGTTTCATCTGGCAGATCTGAGCCCCAGAGCCAGTTCCCAGAGCTGGAACTATTTGCTCCCTTGAGGAATGGCCAGGGACACTGGGAAACAAGAAGTAATCAAAATAACAGCAGCACATAGTTTCCTGAGGTCTGATACAATCTTTTTTTAAACTGGAGTCATCCAGCCAGTCCACAAGATTGTACCTTCCTAAATGTAATCTTTTATTATCAGTCTGTTCTCCAAATTTTATTTTCCCTACTGAATGTGAGACTTGATTAAAATTAAAAAAATAAGGCAGCCCTGGCTGTGGAAATCTGCCCAGCCTTGGCAACAGTATGGACATGCTTGAATTGCTGCACAAGCAGGAGATACCACTGCTGGGCTCCTCAGATGCAACAGAAACTACCAAAGGTGGTGTAACATTTTCTCTCCATTTTTAGGGTTATTACCAAGTTGCTGCATTAATTCTTATGAGAAGATGTGCTAAATGAGCATTTTTGAAGTGTCATCCTCTTGTCAGATATTCCACTGACAACTGATATGAAAGGTTTTCGTTTCAACTCAAGGAATGCATGTGAAAGTGTCATTACAGCAGTCTAAGAGAAAATGAGAGCTTGGCCATATACAACCAATTAACACAGCTAAATGGGTTCACTTTTGTATCAGGGTTCAACAAAGACTACCATAGTGGTTCATGGAAGAGGCTTGGTGCTTCATTTCAGTGGCTGACACAATTTAAAATTCAGTGTACTACAGAACTCAGATAAAAATCATTCTGAAGGAAACGTAATTTAAGTGCCCATTTGACTGACTGCAGAAGATGAACTGGGGCTGGAAGTTGGTCGAGATCCCCTTCTTACCCAGCCTGTTGGTGTTTCAGAAGCATGGCCGGCCTGACCAGCCTGGGCCAGCAGCAGAACGACCCTTTGCACGGCCAGCACGGAGAGCTGCCAGCCAGGAAAGTGCCGACACAGGCTCAGCACTGCTGGGCCAGGAGCCACAGGGCTGAGCGGAGAAATCCCTGGAGCATGGGGGCATCTGCTTCTCCCCCTGCCCAACTGCAGGATTCCAGAAAGAAGTCACCCTCAAAACACTGAGCAGCAACCAAAGCAGCACCTCTGCTCCCACACCTCCAGCCACAGTTTTGGCTCTGCGTCTGCCCTTCTCCACACAAGCCCTTCCAGTAGGATCCCAGTCCTCAGTGCCTGGCAGAACCTCTGACAAAGTTACAGAAGTGCCAACTGCCAGGTACAAAAATCAATCCGACCTGAGAACCCAAGGAAAAGCCCCAGTGTCTCCAGTGTGACCAGGGATTGCAGCCAATCCTCCCACCAGCCAGCAGCAGGGGAGAGCCCAGCACTGCTCGAGGCAGCAGGGCCTCTCCATGTCTGCACTGAGCTGTGCCTTGACAGAAGAGAACAGAACTGAGTAACTAGTAATACACAGCACCCACAACACTGGTCTCATCACACTGTGTCTCTTGTTACACGTTCCTTCCCCTCCTTTAAGACACCAGGTTAATCCCCTAAGCACGTGGTGTTTTCTCCTCCGAGACACCACCCCAGGAATACACTTCATGCCTTCAGCCATCCAGGGATGTAAGTCCAGAAACCTCACTGCCAAAACACGAGGGGAAGACTCAGGTGGGTTCAGCTCTCTGGAGTGAGGAGACCACCTTCCCCTCCCTACTCTCACCTCTACAACATCTCCATAGGCAGAGCAGTGGGGTAAAGAACCAGACCCCACAGGGAAAATGTGAAAAAACAACACACACTAACAGAACCCAAGAGATTATTTTATTCAGAGGTTTGGTCTAAATAGTTGTTTCACTGGCAAGACTTCTTGCCTCTTCAGGACTGTCTGGTACCAGATGGGGACTTTTTTGGGTATCAATTCTGAGAAAGCCAAACAGGCAATACAACTGACTGCTCCTGGCAGTGATAGCAAAGCAGTTTGACTTTTGTTTTCCAGGTTTTCCGATTAATCAGGAACCCCATTTTCTTGTTTCAAACTGTCACACTTCTCACCAGCTGCTGCACATCCTTCTCAGACAAGTTTTAATTTCAGCCCCACCACTAGATGCTGGTGAAGTTCAACACCATGGGCTGCATGCAGGGCAACCTGCCCTGGTCCTCCTCATCCCTCTCCACATCTCATATACTTACCGGCTACATCCCTCCTTGGCATCATTTTAAGTAAAGGTATGTAATTAATCCACTTGGGCACCTCACAGAGAACTCCAGGAGTTCACACTGCGCTCAAATTAGATATTCTGGTTACAGAAAGTTAACACCACCACGGAGATAAAATAAATGCCACCCCCTTCAGAGTCCTGATGAGCTAAAACCTCCTACTGAAAAGCCTACAGTGAGGCAATGGGCTGGGCTGCTCTCGCCTGTGGAAGTCCAAAGCTCCAGCTCTAACGTGAGTTTGGATCCCTAGGCTTGGTTTTTGCCCCAAAGCAAAGATAAGCCCCAGAGAAGCACAGCACACTCCACCACTGCAGCCACGGCCCCAGACATCGGGTTGTTCTGCCCAAGTGCTCACACATGCCCACAGCAGCAGGACTCAGCAAGTTCCCTGCTGGAGCCAAAGAGCACGAGAGATGGGAACCATGACACTGGGAGTTATATTGGAGGGTTTTATTAGTTCTTCCGCAGAATCAAAATATTTAGCAAATTAGAGATTCCTCAAGACTGCTGATACTTTATGTATTTAGAACTTGAACAATGTACAATGTAATACTTTGAACTATCAAAAACAACCCCAAACCTGATTTGTAGTACTAGATGTTATTATGTAATTCTATAGCAGTGTGAAAAATGGAACTAATGCAGTGAGTATATTTGTTTTAAAGAAAGTGCTTGAAAGAAACCTCCTGCATCACACTGAGTATTATTTAAAACAAAAAGATAACTGATTTCCTAGCAGGGCATTGTCTTAAATATCCTACAAGCCTGGGGGATTAAGAATACTGAGCCCCAGCTCTCCGCCTTCATGTTCAAGAACCAACACAAGTTGCAGGTCCAGGTAGAGTTCACAGCTTACCTGCTTCAAGGGAACTTACACACCACTGAGCACTGGACACTCATGTCTGGCAGAAGTGTTGGATGCATGGGTAAAACCAAAAACCAAGAGGATTAAAGAAGGTTCTCTCTTTATGCATAGTGACAGTTTCTGAACCAGTGTTTTACTAAGTTACAGACTAGCTTTCAACCAAAAAGTAAAACTCCATTGCACTAAAGGTCAACTTTAACCAGTTAATCTGGACTGTGACACAGTCAAGTAATTCAGTACAAGCAGACAAGACACCATAAAAGCAGCTTCAAAGAACCAAAGCATTCTAGTTTCAGAACCAACTTAATATTTTTCTGTCCAACTTCAGTGCAACAGTGAGGGGGGAACCACTCCATCTCTACCTATGTACAATTCCAGTAGAGGCTGGGCAGTCTGAACTCTCCGTGGCCGAGCTGGAAAAAGGAAACTTAGGAAAGGACACTTTAAAAATTTAATTTAAGAAAGAAAGTTGGCCCTCAGTGGAAAGAGAAATGCTGGAGTGATGCACCAGGCGGGCTTGCTCAGTCACCCTCCCTTGTATGGAAAAAGCTGGACTCCTTCCCGCTGAGAGCAAGTCACACTGGATGTGAAGGTGGCAGAGCTGGTCCTGCTCCGTTGCACGCCGAGAATCCAGGAATGTGTTTTCAGCTGGCTCCTGCACGGGCCATTAGATCTTCCAAAGCGTTGTGTCGGTCGTTGTTATGTAATAATAAGACCTCCTTAATGTCTTTTAGTTCAAAGCCCATTTCTTTAAATTGACTCATTAGCTGGAGAAGTTCTGTGATCTGAAAGACAGACAAGCCCATTATTTGCAAGAGGCAAGCAGATCAGTGCTTGGTGGAGGTTTAGCACAGAGCCTGTCTTCAGCAACTGGGCATGCCATGGTTGTGGATTCCTCCTCCCCAGGCACAGCCTGTTCTGGCTCTGTTTGGGGAAACCCTGCTCACATCAGAGCTGGGAGAGCTCTGCGTGCAGGAGGTCACGGGGCCTCACCTTCAGTGCCCTCTGTTTGCTGTCCTTCATTTTCAAAATCTGCTTCAAAAGGAGCACCAAAGCTCAGTCTCACACTGTGGGAGTGTCTCTCTCCCAGAAGGAAATTTATCAGCCTGGACCAAAAGTGCTGACTAATGGCACCCAGCTCTCCCATCCAGCAGCTCCTGCTGCACTGAACTTTTTTTAAAGGTACTTTGACTTTGGGAACAGCACAGTAGCCCTTGCTATCAACTGGCTTCTCAGATCTAGGGCAAACTTGGGGGATTAGCACAAACCCCACTGTGTACATAAAATACTACCAACGTCAACTGCAAATCCCTCCTGAGCTTTCAAAAAATAAAGTGGCAAGAAGCGAGTCAGCTGATCATTTTTATGAGCCCTCTGCCATTTACAGTGCCTCTGCTCCACTCCAGGGGAAAGAAATCCCCAAAAAGCAAGCAGGTTGAAATGGGCAATCAGGAGATTAACCATTTCCAAATTCGGGGTTGAGCCAGTAGCAAATGTGTTTCCTGAACTCAGTTACTTCCCATCTTTACACCACTGTTCCTCTGTTTGCAAGCTTATCGCTAGTTCAAGAAAGGCAGGAAGGCATACATATGTCTGGGGTGGGGGTTGGGTTGCACCTCGAAAGACTTCATGTAATAACCTGGCACACAACAGGTTGACAGACTTTAAAAAGATCCTGCTGCCCTCTGCCCTGGCTACCTGCCCCTGCTGTACCTTCGGTGCTGGTAAAGCAGCCAGACAATGAACCAGACCCAAACCACATTTTCCAGCTTCTTCCAGAGCGAGCCCTAAACCAATCTGCCGAGCAGCCAGGCAGATGCATTCATAAAAGGGAGAAAATCCATGGCCAGGGCAGGCTGGCAGGGTTTGAAAGACAATTTGCTGCTGCTGAAGTTAACTGTCTCTGTCCCAAACCCTGCCCACAAGAAAGCTCTGGGCATTCAGAACATTAAGATCACAATAAGCACTGTTTCAAAAAAATCCTGTCCTCATAAAAACGCTTGCAAGTGAGTAACAG
This sequence comes from Myiotriccus ornatus, assembly GCA_036023395.1. Lineage (NCBI taxonomy): Eukaryota > Metazoa > Chordata > Aves > Passeriformes > Tyrannidae > Myiotriccus > Myiotriccus ornatus. The sequence goes on from JAYRBT010000093.1 coordinate 63,425,414, forward strand.
AACAACACAGAGGAATTCCAACACTTTAACAAATTCTAGCTTTATCAACACAAAGACGCCCTTTGGCAGTCAGTTTTGGAAACAAGGCAGCGTTACCATGAAAGCCAGAATTACATCAGCCAGAGGAACTGCTGCTGGAATTCCCTGTAATGGTACATTCTCTGTTCCTGCACACACTGCACCCTCACCTTCTCCTCTGAACACTGGTGCATTTCCAAAGCTGCTTCAACAAGAAGTGGATCAAAGCCCTTCTCACAAAGCTGTCCATGTGCAAACAGGTAATCCAGTACCTGTGGGGAATGAAGAAAAGAAACCAAGTTTGCAGTGTGGCGTTGGCAGTGCGTGGTGAAATGGCACTTTTGTACGTGCAGAGGGGCTGAGCACGACTCCAACCCGGGACATCAGAGATCTACTTCTTAGTAGAGCTGAGACACTTTTTATACAAGTGTCTCAATCTCTCGTGCAGAGAAAGCAGACGAGCCCTTCTGTTCTCCTGTGCTCTCCAACCAGCTCTGAACATCTTCCACTCCAGTCAGAGCACCATCCAAAGTGTATCTTCAGCCCTCTGTGCCTCACGGCAGAGCAGAAGGCAGAAGTTTAAGTGTGCTTTTTATACTACACGTTTTAAAAATGAAACTGTAGGTCCAGCAGTCAAGATATGTCAGCTTTGAGCTTCCTCTCAGACAGCCACAAGAGCTGATGCAGTCTGAAAGCAGTCAGCCTTTGAAGATGAGCTCAGCACACCGGTGAGTGAGCCGCAAACCCCAGCTCACACGCACAGAAACCACTGACACATTTCTTACCCACCATCAGCTTTGAGAGGTGCAGGGAACACTCAGGTGGGCAGTGCGAGGCGTGCAAAAGAACACAGCCTGCAAGTATAGCAGGATTTAAAATCACCCTCCTAAGGGACACTTTTTTCCATTTGATACCACAGTTCCCTCCAGTGCGGAGCTTAAGCCACTCTCGATGCGTATGGAAGTGGGCAGGAGATCAGCCCACCAAGCCAGAGTCCCTGAGACCCTCCTACCCAGGCACAATCCTGTGTAGCATAGAGGCTGTCCAGGGCCAGCACAGAGAGTCTGGCCCTGCTCTCCCCCACTTAAAACTGTTTGAAGTGGATCCAAGACCCAGAGCCACCCTCCACCCTGCAGCTTTAAGCTCAGTGAAGCTCAGTGACCTGGTTTTAGCAGGCATTTGAGGAAACACACGTGAGGCAGGAAGCACCAGCACCAGGGTGCACACTGAAGTCGGTCAGTGGGGCCTTGCAGGAGCCTTTCAGGGCTGTTTCAGGCCTGCAGGGGCCAATGTCTCTACAGGGAGAGACGTCAGCAAGGGAAGTAGGCTGTATTTCTGACACGTGGCACTAAGGATGGTGCAGAGCTGTGCTGAGCTTTCTTTGGATAGGTTTGTGGCTCCTGGGAAGACCCAGTCCCTCTCCCAGCTTCACACAGAGCCAAGGCCCATCTCAAGCTCAGTGCAGCTCCAATGCAGCAGCCACAGGAGTGGCCAACTCGAGCAGTCTCTCATCAGGAACAAGCAGAAGCACTCTTCTCTTTGGTTTTGGGAGCCTCCAGTGCCAGGTGACAACTCCTCCAGCAGCTGACTGCAGTCACTATAGGCTGTTAGAAGAACAGTTTTCCCCCCCTGTCCATTTTGCAAATCCAGGATTGCTCCTCAGCAGAACCAGCATCCCACGAAGCCTTTCTTTGTACTGCACAAGCTCTTACCTGGTCTATATTCTGTCCCTTCTTCTTCATGGCTCTCAGGACGTTCTCTGGCGAGTACCCCATGTTGACCACAGTATCCACACACTGCCTCTCACTGGGGGAGAGTCCCTGCTGCAGCTCCATCGTGCAGCTGCTGCTGCTGGGCACTTTAGACACTGGGAAGTTTTGGTGTGTTACCTGAAGGGGAAGACACAGAGGCTCAGATGATGGTCATCTGCATCCCCACATCCTGTTCCTGGCTAATGTAGAACCAGGATACCCCATGTAATTAACACAAGAGGGTTTCTAGGCTGCCCCTGGGAAGTTACACACTGTGAGGATGAAACAGAGCAGTGCACAAGGTCTGGTTCCCACCACACTCTTTTAACCCCCAAAACAGCAGTCAACAACCCACATGCTACACAATAAACCCGCTCCTACTGGTGTGATCAAAACCTCTGAACACCCAACCCCTGCGACAGTGAAGGTCATGATACAGCCAACCCTCACACCTCAGAGGAAGCACAGAGATTGCTTCCCTCACCACAGGTTTACTCACCACCTATGATTTTCTGTACTCACAGGAACGCTAGGACTGGAGATTATCGTAAACATGATCCAATGCAAGGTATTTGGAAACTTACCACAGGGATTTCTGTTTCCTTGTAGTCTGGGTGTACCTGCTGGACAGCACACAAATAAAACAACTATAAACATTATGCACCAGTGAGCAGAATTTGCCACAGCTGGGGGAGGAGGGTTTTACAGAATACTCCACCACACCATGGAGAGTCAGGGTCTCATCATGCTTCTGCATATGAGAGGAGGAGATCACACATCTCACATACAGAAGTAGCTACAGAATAGCCACCCATATGTGCGCAGCTACAGAATAACCATCATGAGGATTTCTTCTCTCAGCACCCTACAAACAGATTATACTCCAAGCAGGATGTGTGTACTCTTGTAGTAATTGTAAGCTTGTTTATTCTGTCACTGTAACAGCTGTGTGTTCACACGGCTCAGTGAAACACACTGGCTCCAGTTCAGCTCCTGACCAAGTGCTGCACAGCCTGAGTAACAGCGGTACTTTTGAAGCTGCTGCCTAGAGACTTCTCTTCACTTTTTGAACATGGGAAGGGGGAAGAGAAAAATGCACCTCTTTTCTGCTCCCAGAGCACCGAATTCCATAGCAACAAAAGGAACAATGTGGCACACTGGCTAAAGAGAGCATGTGATTTTTCTGCCCAGCCCTCCGATCCGTTCCCAATACAGCAACAAGGCTGGGCCACGTTCCTTCTGCTCCCTTTCCACAAAACCAGGCTGCCAGAGGGCACAACCAACCCACCACTTTATAGGACTTTGCCCAAGATAAGAGCAGTGCAAAGTGAGGCCTTGGCCCCACCAAATGTGCACATTTCAGTTCACACATTTACAACTCCTGCATTTTAAATAGAATTAGAACAGGCTGCAAGAAATCACAGTGGACCAAAAACTGCAGTTTTTTGCATTTTTTAACACTTATTATGCAAACACAGATCGCTTGAAAGCTTGTCCACATCCTTCAGAAAGGCCTTCTTTGGGCCTAAACTGAACAATAAAAAGCCCTTTACAAAAAACCAGTTCTGACAAAGTCTGCTAGGATTTTGGCAAATTCCATTTATTTGCAAAAAGACCCCAAACCACCACCATGGTTTTGTTTTCCATTTCTGACCATTTTAATCTCCAGGGTATGCATTTTTCTTCTATAAGACAAAGTCTAAGGTATCATATTCACTCTGATGGAATGATGTACCCCGGGCAAAAAGCACTGGGATATGGGATACACTGAAATGTGGGTTTGAAGAAGCCCTGAAATCAGCTGGTTGTCAGACTGAAAGATGGTGCTTATTGTTGATGCTGCAGCCAGGAAAACCAAAACTGCTTCTGACACCAGAGATTCAAGAGTTTGGAAAAAACCAACTCCTGCTCCTCAATCTACTTGAGTTTAATTTCAAACTACTGTCTTCACTAGCCTCCTTCTGCCAAAGCTCTGAAAATCAAACCAAAAAGTGAGGAGAGGGGACCACCACAGAACCTATGCAGCCTGAGAGAAATGGAGAAAGCACAGATATGTTTCCATCCAAAAATTCCCAGATCCTATTCACTGGTAAAGCAAAAGCTCCAGTGGTAACTGCAAATTCAAAGTTACAATTTCTAGTCTCATGAGGAAAAAAAATTATAAAGTCATTGTGGAATACACTGGGACACACAATTGGCCTGAGGCTTCCTAAAAGGCTGGTGCCACAAAGACGCTCCAAGGGCTGGAGCACCTCTGCTATGGAGACAGGCTGAGAGAGCAGGGGTTGTTCAGCTGGAGAAGGCTCTGGGGTGACCTTAGAGCACCTCCCAGTACCTAAAGGGGCTCCAAGAGAGCTGGAGTGGGACTTGTCTGGACAAGGAAAAGGGGAATGGCTTTAAACTGACACAGGGCAGGGTTAAATGGGATATTAGGAAGAAATCAGTCCCAGTGAGGGTGGTGAGGCCCAGTCACAGGCTGCCCAGAGAAGCTGTGGATGCCCCAGCCTTGGGGCATCCACAAGGCCAGGTTGGATGGGCCTTTGAGCAACCTGGTCTAGGGGAAGGTGGGCCTGCCCCTGGCAGAGGACTGCAGTAAGATGACCTTTAAGGTCCCTTCCAACCCAAACCACTATAATGAGTCTGTGAAAAAGGACAGGTTTATTCTACATTTGACTCATTTCCTTCTGTTGTTTTCATACTCTGAGGATTTTTACATTTTTTACATTCTACATTTACTTCAATTCTTTTGTTGCATTTACTTCAGTTTTTTGCATCTCAACTGTCATTTTCCAGTCACTGGGACTTTACTGTGGAAACATGAAACAAGTATAACATGAAGTCTGGGAATTCAAACAGAAAGAACTAGTTCTGTCAGCATACCTCTTTTCTTGGTTTGCTGCTTCCAAAGGAGAAATAGTTTCAAATTAAGACCTTTACTGCTTCTACTACCAACTCTCTTTCTTTGTCAATTTGAATCTTCCTTGACAGCATTCTTGAGAATACACCTTCCCTCTTGGTCTTTTACAAATTTTAATCCAGCAGAGAGATTTTGAATAGTTAAGAGGGAAAATCTGGCCATCTTAATCCCCATCTACCTAGTTGTGATTTTTCATCTTAGTCCCCAGAGATGATGCGTGTTTTGTAACTGAGGTTTCACTTCTGAGCTGCCCCCGACCGTGCAATCACCTCTCACACCTGTGACCTGCAGCAGTGAGCAGGTGCTCAGCACACTGCTGCTCCTGCCGAAGTCCACAGTACATTAAATTTGTCCTGGTCACCAACAAACAGCTGATCCGCTGACAAACACACCATTGCCCAGAATGCTGTGTTTCACAGTTGTCAGTGCATTTACATAAGCCTGAAAAGAGGTGGGAGAACAACAGGAGAGGTGCAGCATCATTTGCTTCAGAGCATATGGTATGACAGAAACCTACAGTATGCCAGTAAAACCCCAGAACCACTGAAACACTGCTTATACTGGACAGAAGAAAAAAAGGCAGATTATTTTAGAACCAGCTAGAGGACTTGACAACACAGTTTTAACTAGGCTTCATGTCCAGATCTGAGGTTCTTTATAAAAAAAAAAAGTCCATGAACTTTAACTGTAATCTCTGCTCGTATTTACAAAGAGACAAAAACAACAGCTGGTGTCCTTAAAGTAACTTTAAAACATGCAACTAGACTGAAGAAATGAAGAGTCAATCCCCTGTCTCAGAGCTGGGCAGCAACCAACGGTGATGTTAAAAATACAAGATGATCTTCACAACTGGTTTTGGTCCCCACCAAGCAACCCTTTCATCCTCCTTCATGAGGAAGAGTGTGGATACCAGATTTCAATCCACCATAACTGTCTTTCTTTCAAAGACTGCATTTTAAAAGGATCTCAGGAAGCAAATTAAAAACAAAAAAATACACTCATTTCAATGCAGATCAACCACAAGCACTTTTTTCTTCCCTGAATGACACAGCACATCTGTGTTTTTCAATTTGTTATTAGCGCTATTCCTTGAGAAGTCTGCATTTCCCATTTTTTCCCAGCAAATAAATAAGCAAATTGAAGAAGAAATCTGGAAGAGATCTGACTCAAAGCCTAACAGCACTTCAGAATCAGGACCTGCCATGCTTCAGCTAATTTCTTGGAATTTCTTCCCTTCCCCCTGCCCTGTGTGCCAGAGCCATTAAGAGCTATCAGGTGAACAAAAGGGATGGCTCCTTCACTAATCACCCAGAACTTAGTCTCCTAGGAAACGGGGAGACCTTTTCTCAGATAAGGATAAGGAATGCACTTTTTTCTTTCTCTTGTCTCCTGGGCAATGGGGGAGGAGGAATTTTTGGGGGGCTGGGCTGTGGCTGGAACTCAGGTCCAGGAGAGGCTGCTCCTGCTGTGGGCTGGAGTACACGTCATCGGAGGGGAAGCTTGCTGCTGTCTCCCTGCCTCAGCAGCACACCAGCTGGAAGTCTGCCTGAGCCCTTCATCAGATAGGAGCTGCTGGGTTTTTTTTCCCTCCCCTGGAGTTTTTTTCTTTTTTTTTCCCTTTCACCATTCCCGTTTGTTTTCTTTCCCTGGCACTGGTCCGTGCACAACAGCAGCGGAGAGGAGACTGACTAGCTGGAGTGAGTAAGAGCTGCCTGGTCCCTTTCTCCTCTCCCTCTTCCCTTTCCCGGTGTGTGGGAAGGGAAGAGGAATTGAGTTTTTTTTTAGTTTTTCTTTTCTTGGACACACCCTGCAGGACATTCCCCACCCCTCCCCGTGGCAGCAACCGGGGATCCCACAGCGCCGTCTGGTGACTGCTTTAGGACATTACAAGCTCTGCGTCTCCAGTGACCCAACAGCGCCCTCTGTTGGCTGTGGTTGGAATTGCACCAAAGGGCGCGAAATTGAACTGTTTACTTTTCCTTTTGCCTGTTTATCGGTTTGGTTTTGAAGGGGATTATTTGTGGGTAGAGTACTGTTTGGTTGTTTTACTTGTTTTATTCGTGTTTCTGTTAATACCTTTTAAAAAAGGGCTGTTAGTTTTCCTTTTCCATAATTTGTTTTTCCTTCAATCGGAGCTTCTTAATTTTGGATTTATAATTGCTTAG
>JAYRBT010000093.1:63432364-63449802 GCA_036023395.1 Myiotriccus ornatus
GGAATTGAGTTTTTTTTTTAGTTTTTCTTTTCTTGGACACACCCTGCAGGACATTCCCCACCCCTCCCCGTGGCGGCAACCGGGGATCCCACAGCGCCGCCTGGTGACTGGAATCGGACACTACAAGCTCTGCATCTCCAGTGAACCAACGGTGCCACCTGGTGACTGCTATAGGACATTCCAAGCTCTGCGTCTCCAGTGACCCAACGGTGCCCCCTGTTGGCTGTGATTGGAATTACACCAAAGGGCGCAAAATTGAACTGTTTACTTTTCCTTTTGCCTGTTTATCGGTTTGTTTTGAAGGGGATTATTTGTGCATAGAGGAGTATTGTTTGGTTGTTTTACTTGTTTTTTTTCGTGTTTCTGTTTATACACATATACCTCTTAATAAAGGGCTGTTAGTTTTCCTTTTCCATAATTTGTTTTTCCTTCAGTCGGAGCCTCTTAATTTTGGATTTATAATTGCTTAGAGGAAGGAGTTTGGGTCTTTTCTCATAACTCATCCTTAGCAAAAGACCCTTGTCTCATTTAAACTGGGACAAGACCATACACAAACGATGCCCTATATACTTAGTTCAAAGGTGTGCAACTATCAACAACAAATGAGAGCTGAAAAGCTGAAAGAAAAATCACTACAATTAGCCTAAAAATACCGAATTTGGGGAAAAACTGCAGAGTAATAATCTGAGGTTCAGAACTGCCAGCATGAAGACCTGCTTGAGTGATCAATCTGCCATGTAACTCAGGAGGATCTACACGTCACTCCTAATAAGTGAAGCTATAGCCAAAGCCACAGGACAGTCTAGAGGGAAGATTTGCCTCTGCACCTCCACCTCTCCCCAGCAGTCCCAGCTCCAATCCACTGCACATTTACCGTAGTCGATGTGCTTTGAGATGATTCGTCTTCTGTACAAGCAACTGGCGCTGCCAGGGAAGACAGCCTGGGTGAGAAGGGTGATGTCGATGTCTCCCTGGCACTGTCCTCATTTAGAGCAGAAACACCAACCATGTGGAGTCCATTCAGTTCACTGGCTTTACTCTGAGCACAGGCCTGCAAAGAGCTGAGCAAAGTGCCATTGCGGAGACAGGTAGTGCTGTGGAAAGTGCTCGTGAGCTTTGATGACTTTTGATCACTCTCATCGGAGTCAAGCTTAGGAAAGGACAGGGATTTGATATTGCTCACTGAAGTGATAGGGGAAAGGGACACTTTGGAAGACAAGGACATCTTTTCACAGTTTCCCAGCTGTGGTAAAGTGATAAAGCCATTGGGTTTGTGAAGGGGTTTGAAGTCCAATGTGGCCCTTTCTATGGATGCCAGAACTTCTTCATCTTGCAACACAGACTCAGACCCTCCTTTGGGCAAAGTATTATCTAAAAGCTGGGCAACAATTGGCCCAGTAGTACCAACATGAATTTCAAGAATATTTTTTAATTCCTCCTTATCATCGATAGTTTTTAATTCCAGTTTGTCAAATGGGTCTTCTTCGCGTTCAAAATCAGCTGGGTTAAAATCTGCTTTTGCACGAGGTGGACTGAGGACCTTTTGCTTCACAGAGCTGCTGTTGGCTGGCGTGGGAGTAAGGATATTATTGTGCTGCAGGCTGGCGAGGATGGGGTTGATAGGAGGAGGCATGGCTTCAGGGCAAGGTCCCTCTGAGAACCCCATCCTGGTGCTGTCCTCTGGAGCTGCTTTGGAGTTAGCTAGTGCCTCTGCTGCCTTGCGTTCAGCTTCCCTCTGGGCAGCCTGGATTTTTTTGATGTCTTCAGCCCACTCGATTGTTTTCTTTTCCAGTGAGAAGTCATACTAGATGGGGGTGGAGGGGAAAGGGGAGAAGGCGAAAAAAATTAATTTTTAAGGATCGTAGTTGCTACTTCTAACAGCAACATAAGTTACCGTAGAATAAGAACTACCTGAGTTACCATGGACTGTCATCTCCTTTTCCCAGCATACAGGCTAACAGAGCTGGCAGACACCACAAGTAGTTAATTTTGTCTCTGTCCACAAATCCTGGCTCCAATCTAGATTAGAATACTGTATTTTGCCTCCTCTCTGCATTTAGTTTTGCTTTAGATCTACTGATCATCCCAAAATCAGCTTCCTAACTCTCCCACCTTCTCCCCCCAGGACTACAGATGTAACAAGGGGAAGTGTAACATGTTACCAGATGGACAATCATTCCCCAACCCGGCACCACTGACCTACCTCCTGTCCACAAGTTCCACAAGTCATTCAAGACTGCAGCAGAGTAACTTTGCATCCAAAGGCCAATACAGTATTCCTCAGTTTCCCCTAAAAGATTCCTAAGGCACTCTATAGAGTTTCACACCCACTGGTTTAAGAGGTATTTGTATTTTCACTCCAGTGCCCCACCAGCCAAAGGGGATATAATAGCTACAACAATGAAAACACCTTCCTTCAGCAGCAGGTTTTGCTGTAGTTACTGACAGCACAGGATCCCACAAGCTTTTTCCACTTAACATCAGGTTGTTCAGAGCCAGGTTAGCACAGAAAGGCATCTGTAAGCTGCTGACTATCAGTGTACTGACCACTTAGTGCCTTGGTGTTAAAGGACAAAATTCTGCACAGCCTAAATCTGTCTTTAAATAACCACAAACTGTTCAGAGACACAGCGTAGGAGCCCAGTCCACAGGCAGGTTAGACCTCAGACGCATAAAAAGTGTTAAGACAACCTCAGCAGGACAGTGGCACATACCTGAACAGGAGTATTTTCCCACTGGATTGCCAAGTCATATAAATTCCTAGTTCTAAAGGGTAACAAGCCAGCAAGGATTCATAGGCCTCTAGAGGCTTCTCACTATGTGTTGTGCCACATTCCATCCTGTAGCAGGCTCCAGTCTCCCTTCCCTGAGCTCTAGGACTCCAAGAGGTGTGATACACAATTTATCAGCAAGGGGACTCGGGAGAACAACACACAGGCAGGAGGACTGGGCACCACTACTCGTTACACGCTCTTCGGTATGTGAGCAGAGCTGTCACAGTTTTGTGTGTGTCTCCATGTAGCTCTCCCACACCAGATTAGCTGAGTGCAAACATGTCTACTAGGACAATCAGGTAGTCACTTAATTGTTATAAGGAAAAGGTCCATAGCAATCTGTCACAGACAAAGTGAAAACAATCCTCAATTAGGATTGGTCAAGGAAAATCATGGATCTAAATGAGAAAACATAGTTAAATTAGATTTCCTGTATCACAACCTGCATTTGGAGAATAGCCTTTCATCAGCTACTCTAAAGCAATTGATTTTACGCTACAAACAGCTTATTTTAAAAGAAACATGCTCCTCAGGACAGGGAAGCCATCCATGTACCAAGCTGTAATCTCTTTGCCACACAGAATTCCCTCTCAGAACTACACACAAAACAAACTGGAAATCATGCCATTGCACAGGTGTATCAGTTCTTAGCACTTTTGCTCTTGAAAATTATATTCAAACTTAGCAAGAGTAACATTTAAAATTTGCACAAAAACACTGTGCTTCTTCAAGGATGATGCACTAAAATAACTGCTTAACAATACAAGCCTAGTGGCTTTTTAAGGAAAAAACAAGTAGAAGCTTTTTGCATGACCTATCATATTTCTATCTTTCTATACAGCCTAACAACAGATCTTCTGCAAATACTGTCTGGCACATGAAATGACACCACAGGACTGACATGACTCGTGAGCGAACTGTGACAAACTACAATTTACAGCACCACATGTTGGGGCCAGGGGACAAGAGAGGAGAAAGGCACAACACATCACTCACCTGGGCTTCTCTAACAAGCTGAGAAGAATCAGGCAGGCAGAAACCAATGGGTAATCCAACCTTTGCTGGGGTTTTGAACTTGTCTCCTATCTTAAAAGGGACATCATCAAGGTAACTGAAAGGCCCTAAAATTGGAAGCAGAAATTATATTAAAAAAATCCCCACAACTTGCAAGTTGAATGCTTTCAATTAAGGCTCACTGTGCTGTATTTGGGAGCTATTTTATCTCTGCTGCCACAGCTATGTCAGGTGACAGTACAAATGAAGTTTGAAGATGTTTGGACTTCAATGCCTCAGTTTTCTTTGTGGCGTTTGTTCAGTTTTCCTAGATGTTCTAGGCGTCACAACACCCCCCCTCACAACATAATAATCCATCAGATTTTGAAGTCTGTGCACCCCATATCCTACTTTCCTGTGTGAGAAGACTATCCTGACACAACTGGATGCTGAAGCTCTCCTGAGCACTGTATTCTTTCTCTATAAAAAGATTAATCACTTTTTACCATATTCAAAACAGGTTTTGAAATGACCCAGCTTTAGAGCAGCTAAGACAAACTAAAATCCAGGTTTTGACATGCAAGTAGAAGGTAACATTCAGACAGAAGTGGTCACAAGGGCAAAGTGACAACTCAAAGACATTCCACTTTAATCAAAACACGGTGAAGTATCAAGACTATTTAGCACAGCAATTCCGATTCTTGAAACAAGGCAATCAAACTTGATCAGGTCCTACATCTGTCCTTTGTATCACTTACACCTGATATTTAAAAAATATTTTAGAGTGACACTTTTCAGGCATCCTACAAACTCACAAGGGAAAAACTACTTAAGCTCAGCTACCTCCACCAGACTATTGGTGTGTTTTCCTCGAGCTACTGTGAAGAACTATGAGAAAACCCACAATATAAATTGCACTCAGTTTTTTGATTAACTGAAAGTGATCTCTTGGATCACTAGTCTAAGCTTTGGGAATTACAGGCGAAGTTTCTGGTGTGTGTATCTAAAGTGCCTCTAGGCCTCCCTTGTAACTTCTCTTTGAGTGATGCAGATAAAGAGAGACATCATTGGCAACAACTGAGAGGGTGTTCAACCCCTCGCTCAGTGAACTGTGACTTGCCATTTTTACCTGACCCATTTTCATACTCAGATGGCAGTTTAAGTACTGTTTGTGTTCCCTCGCTGTCGACTCATCTACAAGGCAGCCACAGGCTCCCAGAGGCCGAGCAGCCTTCAAAAACAGGAACATCCTGTCAATTTGGAGTTACAGGTTTATGGGCTGTCATCACTTGAGCTCTCATTCCACGCATCGGAGGTGTAAGTCACAGAGTTTTGTTAAGACACAGGTGCTGTCTCCTGCACTTTGAAACCATCAGGATGGTGGTTTCACCCGCACCTCCAAAAAGAAAACACGCTCCAGGCAGAATGTAACAGTATTTTCACTGGTCCTTAGTGGGGAATAACATGTTTAACATGCAACATGTCATCCAAATTGTATTTGAGCTGGCAATTTGAGAACCTGATACACCAAAGCATTTGCTTATACATAAATAGCAACTGTGGCAGCCTCTGCACCAGGAGTGGTAAATCATGGCCAGATCAGAGACAACCAGACCCCCTGAACTATTGCTACAATGTTCTGCATAGTCCCACCGGCACAAGTCCTGTTCCAAGCCAGATGATCTGGGTGCAGCAGGATTGCCTGTCTGCATGGATCTAGCGGGCCAATTTGCTCAGTGTCCAAATACTCAATAAGTGTCAGACATCTCTCCTTGCACAAGTGCACCTGAAATAGATACCAGCCACAGCGGGTACAAGCCCAGACTGTGGTATTTACATAGTAACTCTTACTTTGCTCGGCAAATAAAAGAAACATAAACATTCCTAGATGGGCTGCACTTACGGATGCCAGCTTAATCTCAAAAGCTTGACTAAGGAGTAAAAAGCCTTCTAGTTTCTCCCCAGTATACTGATATTTTAATAACCATTGCTATAACCTCATCTTGAATATAACTCTGCTACAAAACACACAAACATATATTAGGAATAAATAGTATTCAATTTGTTCCAGCCCAATCAGAACAGCACTAGTTTGGTGACACTGTTGCAACAGTCACATGTTCAAGTGAAACAATTTAAGGTTTTTTACAAACTTATTTAATATGGCTGTTGGCCACTTCATCCCTTTATCAGTTAAAAGCACACTGAGGAATTCCTGTGAACAGCTCTGGCAAAGGTGTACCTGTCAGCCTGATCTCTGACACTGTGCTCTGTATTACATTCCTGGCCTAACAAACCACTATAAGAGTAAGATTCCTCTCCACTTCAGCGTAAAGCAGAAGTCACTGGTCGACCCATAGAAGTGCCCTTCAGTTTGGTAGCAAAATAGAAACTTCAGAGAAAAAAACAGTTACCAGTTATAAATGGGGAACAGTTTTGAAACCACGTGGAACTGAGTTTTTGTGGTCACACAAACCACACTTACACAATTGTCAGAAATCAGAGTTTTAAAAGCTTTTAAATTCTATAGTGAAAATGATAACACAGAAATATTATCATGCTGCACTTGGCATAACCCACACTTTTTGTGCAACAGATGAAAGCTGCATTTCTACATGCCCCTAATTCCTACAATTTAAGCTTGAATTTCCAATTACTCAAATGACAGGAGAGTGCCTGAAGTTACATGGTTAGGAATAGTTACAGGTGTATGATAAGAACACCCTTAAAGACAGAAAAGGGCTTTCTCTCTGCTCATACTTTGTGCTCCCGTCTTCATCTCCATTTGAACATGGTCCTGAGCAACCTGAGTTTAAGCAGGGGGTTTGGACAAAACAATCTGCAGATGTCCCTGCCAGCCTCACCTCAACCACTCTGTGATTCAGCATCAGTCCTCTAACCTCTAATAAGTAGCTCAGCAATAAGCAAAAGAGATACATCAACTATATTGACCAATTTCATCAACCTGCCAGACACTGAGCTGAAGGCAGCTGTTGGACTAGATGCTTTACAATAAAACAAAACTCAGTTAGCAGGATTATTCTTAACAACCCTTTCAGAAGACTGAAGCAACTGTGCTGCTGATTTCTTAGGACACCATTAAGCCAAGGAAGTTGCTCCACTGCTCCTTAGAAGGAGTACTGTGACAGTGTTGCTGGTCATTAGGAACAGAGGGCATGCAGAAGAGCAGGCAAGCTATCAAGGCAGCTCACAGCACCATTTGTCTGGGCCTTGTTATTTTGAAGCCAGGAGCATGTTCCAGCACACCATACTGTTTTGGGAAATTTTTAAGACATGTTGAATTCTAGCTGTGGGCAGTGTCTTTGCTAGTCCGGTTGGGCAAGCAGGAGAGAAAAATGAGAACAGACACAGAAGACAAGCAGTTAGAGACTGTTTACAGATAAAGAAGCAACTGCTGAAGGGCTGGCAGCTACCTAATGAGGAAATTAGTTGTCTTGCAGCAGGGTCACTGGGCCACAGCAAAGAAGACCATCTAAAAACTAGATCTGATAGTTTTGATAAGCTATTTTTATTAATCCTTAACCATGTACCTAAGTGTTTTGGGTTTTAACTTCACACTTGCAAGACTACATCAAAATCTCAAGGACAAATGGAATTCCCCAGGACCTTCTTAACTGAAAAATTAAAAATAAAGATCATGGCTGAATTTCCAAATGCAGAAGTTTTGACAACATGAAAAGTCACAATTACCAGTTTGAAGAAGTCACATTACGTAAAAGAAACTGAACTGTAACGTTCCACAGAAATATTATTTGCATTCAAATTACAACTTATTTTCTAAAAACTATGCACATACACAGGTAAATAACTTTCATGATACAAATCATCTGCATGACTTTACACATCTCATATGTAGAAGATAAAAAAATATAGTCTCTTTCACCTGCCTTCTGAACCAGATTAGTCAATTTTAAGAAAGAAATTCATGGTTTAGCAAAGACCTAGCCCAGTTCAATGTTACACTGAAAGCTTCACTTTCATTTCAGCTTCTCACATGACTTCCACAGAAAGATGCTACAGCTCCAGCATCCGCTTCAGCAAACATCAGAGCAGTCTCACAACCGCAGTTCAGCTTTGATTTTGAAGGGAGTAATTGGGTAAGGGGAAGGTATAATTCTGCCATGACAGAGCAGGGAATAGTCACAGGCTGAATTCCATTTCAATCAGAGAACAAGCACACACAGCATCAGCAAGCGACTGTTCCAGAAGGCAGCCAAGGCAGTTCATTCCTAACAAAAAAAAAAATGCTCAGTAGCTAAACAGATTAGTGTATATGGACTCTCTAGGCTGGGACATCAGTCAGCAGTAGGATTTATCCTGTTGAAAAGACAAGGATGCCAAATTTCACTTACCATGAGAGTCAGATCCCAACTTCTTAGAAGCCATTTAGAACCTGAAAAACATTTTAAAACAGCTTTAACAACTTCATATATGTAGCACAGATCAAGTCTATGCTGTTTCAGAGTCTTACCTCTAGGTTATGGAACACGTTGCAGACACCTAATGTGCCTGTTCCCAAGACAGACAAGCAAACTTATTTTATAGCCTTGAGAACCAATTGAGCACACATATAACACAGCCCAGGGTCTGCTAATCTAAAGGGCAAAAAACCCCAACCAAACCACAAAACCCCAAACAAATCAGCAACCAGACACAACCTGACTGATCAGGAAGACAGTTCCAGACCACAGCACTTGGAGGCCACTCTCTTCCAGCCCCATGGAGCACACCCTGCTTCCCTTGGCATTAAGAATAGCTCTTCCTACTGGAAATACCACACTGATCCTCTTCAGTTTAATCCCTGCTGCTCTAAAACGGGATACTACCATACTGGGCGCACAAGTCAGTCAGCCAGGGAGGCACTTGTCTAGACACACTGGGTAATGCACAACACAGGTATACAACAAATGGTACCATTAGGAAGATATTTTTGGATACACACAAGAAAACAGCTGTAAAAAGAGGTCTCTTCCACTGCCCACAGAATTTACTAAAAACTTACAAAATTTGGATGCAAGATGTTAAATACAGAGTGCCTAGACAGCTTTTAAACACAAGACAGAATTATCTGTCTAATTAATTGTCAGCTAAATCCCTGCTCCAGGATGGTCATGGTATATTCGGTAACGTAACCAATTCTTTAGCTGGATTAGAAAGAAATCACAATATCTATCTCAAGACAACACACCATAATTCTTTGAATAACTGAATTTTTGAGTGATCCTTGTGACAATATGCATGACAAGGAATCAGAGCTGCCCTTTGTTCCTGAAGCCCTCCAGCTCATAGACTGAAATGCCCAACAGCTGGTCTTCAAAAACATGGAGCTCCCTGGTACATCCCCAGAGGCAACAGAGCATGTGGGGCAGATCATTCCCCAGTCAAGGACTCATAGGCTCACTGTTTCCACTGCAGATTCCAACTGTAAAAGGAAGGGAGTCATAAGGTGAGGATTACACAGACGGCTTAGCTACTCCTCCTTGCTGCTGCTGACAGGACTGGGGACAAGGAGGGCCAGTTACAAGCACTTTAGCAAAGTCCCTTTTGCTGTGCAAAGGTCCCTTTCAAGGTTATGTTGAAATCAACAGGAGAACCAGCCCTACTGGCTAATGGGAATTCAGCACAGGGCTAAAGCTAAAGCTGTACAAGGATCACCTGGGTGCAACCAGACTTCAAGAGACAACATACCACGGGGAAGTGAGTCACGCTGGGCAACTCCAGCTGCACCTTGGACATACAACCTGTGTGTCATCCTGCTCAATGTTCATCAGCCTCTTCTCAGCACTGGTATTACATCCAAAACTATTCCACTAAGCCAGAAAACTGGTTTTGGCACCTGCTGGCAACTGCTTCTCAGAAGCAAACAAAACATTAAGGACTCAAAGATGGAAGGAAAGGGAGATGAAACAGTGCCAAACCTACCATCTCAGGAAGCATGTCAAGGACAAAGCCACCAGAGCACCCAGCAGAGCTGCATGTCAACCACTGGAGCTGAACAAGCTTTACTGGTCCCAGAGCCTCAGAGGAGACCAGACTGCAGACAACAGCAGGTCAAAGAGCTGCACTTTCAGACCCTGATCATGCTGCCAGACCAGCTGCTGTGTCACTAGTTTCTCTATGTGAGAGAAGCAATTAAGACATCAACTGGGTTTGTTATTATCAAAAATGCCAAGTGAAATCCTACAGCCTTCATGTGCCTCACCAGCCCTCCGTTTGCCAACGGACACTGTGGCACTGCCTGCAATCCCGTACTGTGGCTGTGCACCACCCACCGAACTTGGGACAAAGCCTACACACACACTTCTTTATTCAAGTTCTTTCTTCTAGTTACTACCTCAGACTGAAGAGTATGTGGCCCTTTCTCCATTACAGTTTAAGAACTTCCGATGAGAGGAAGTAACCTCCTCACTTTGCCAACCTAACTGACACAGGAGTTCTCAAAGCAGCACCGGTTACTACAGGTAACTGCTCCAGGGACACTGGTGGCAAAGTGTAAAAATCCCATTGAGCCAGAACTGCACATCTAACTTCCAGGGAGTTTTGCAGTAGCATATCCATCTGGAACTGCATCAAGTCTCAGCGTCAAAATACCCCACATAAGCAATATGTATCTTGCTCTTGTTGTCAATCCCGTAGTAAAATCCTGGTGCAGGCCTAGCATCTGCATTAACTTCAAGGTGCAGCTGGGAAAATGATTCCCCTGCCATATGTAACCCCTTATTTAACTACAGAACTAGCTAAGGCACATCAACAGCAAGCTAGCCATGAAATGGAACATTTCCAGAGACAGTCACCTCTTAGATTCAGGTAGCATTTGAGATGATATCACACCAGCTCTTGCTGATTCACTGTGAGTGTGCACTTAAGACATCATTACTTCAGAAGGCACTTGTCAGCAAACAGAATTGTAACGCACCAACATGCTTCCAGGCACATTTCATCACCCCTTTCCCAAAAAGGTTTAATCAAGTGTCTTGTGACTAACCAGATTTGATAGGCTATTCAGGGACCACTGTTACAAGCATCTTGCTGTTGCTCTGTCCTCCTGGCTGGGAAAAAAAGTACTTGCAGCCCGTTAGAAGGTACTGATGTTGTTACTATGCTTCTGGGCATTACCTGAACATTCATTACACCGTGCAGTAGATATTTGCTTGTTGTTGTTACCACTCATTTAGAAATTTAAAGGACCTGCTTCCAAAGCCTTACTCCAAACCAGATGATGGACAACTGCAGCCCTATCAATGTTGCCTTTCATCCTAGTCTCCAGAACAGGATGCTCAAAGGCACCTGTGGTAACAGCATGTGGTGGCACAAATTTTGGCCTGATGCTTTACTGCACATGGTAAATTGGCAAAGCACCCACTCTACTGCACGTAAACTTTTTCAACACCTTTCCAGGCCTAGGGGAAACAGTTGTGTAATACTATAGAGCGTTCCTACTGACACCTCTCCTATAAATGGAGACCTCCTTAGCCACATTTCCTCATTCTTGGTTCCGGCCAGCCCTCCAAAGAGAAGATCATGGCTACAAGTGCCTAAAAGTTATAAGCAGCTGAAGCAACCTGATGTGAACTCCAGCCTTACCATCTGTATCATTTTTCTCTTAGTAACAGTGAGGCAGCAGGTCAACATTCCTAAAACCAGCCAGCCCAAGGAACAGAGTGTAGCAGAGCCCAGAATGAGGGCAGAGGACCTCAGAGTGGCCATGACAGAAGTAGAGGAAGGACAGGGAGACAACCACAACAACACCTAAAAAACCAAACACAAAGACGCAGAAACAGAGACACGTCATCACTTAAACCTGAATGACATCTTGCTGTGCTGCCAGACAAGGGGAACAAAGAGAAGCATCACTTGATGCAGGGAAGCAATGCCAAAGGGAGAGTGTCATCAACACACCACAGCAAAGAAACTATTACAAAGAATGACTCATGGGGAGCTGCTGGGAAGTTGGGGTGGTTTTTAATTCTGAGCTCAATGTTCCTTCTATTGGTGTTTCCCTGAAGTTTATATCTACATTCCTTTTCTTCTGAAAGAGCTCTGACTGGAAAAGTTAGAAGAATCCTACCACTAATGATTCCTGTGACTGCTTTATCTGTGATAACTCAAACCAATTTGACTCTTCATCGAGAACTGGACTCTTGTTGCTAGATCCCTGATTCTGGGGTGCAAATATGTCTAGATCCCAGATCACGTGAATTCTCTGAAGTAACTCCCACATAAGACTAAGATAAATGAAAAATGTACTCCTTACGGGTCAGAGAAAACCAAAATGCCTCAAGTTATCCACCATAATCAAATCAGCCACCTCTATGACTTTCAGAGAAGAGAGACTTGATCTTGCAATCTCCATTTTACCTGATAATACGCATCATGCAGTCTACACACTATTAAGGATGTAACATTCACTATAAAAACTACAAAAAGACTGAAAAGTCAAAAAGAAAATATTTCTTTTCCCTGCCTGTACTACACTCAAGAACTACTACCGATTTTACAGGAAAGAAAAGAGAAAAAGTGAAAGCAGTTTGATTCAAGTGATTGATTTCTAAGGGTCACAGGTGTTCAAAATTTAGACAGTAGTTTCAGTTTTTACCACACTACTTGTTTCAGTGCAAGTGAAGTGCTATAACCAACATCAGGATTCTGTATATAGCCTCAAGCAGCAAAACCAGAAGTCAACAGTGCCTGTTGCTAAGACAAAACAAACGTTAAGATGCTCATCAAAACTTCCCACCTCCATAAGCACTCAGCCATTGCTACACAACTGAGATCTCTTATGTAGACTGACAGTAAAGAGCTGATCAGTTTACTACAGTACGAAACAGATTCCATGTTCATTAACTGCAGAACCCAAATAGATGACATCACTCCAAAACCTGCAGCAACTGCTTCTGCTTTGTACCTCTAATAGTTCTGCAAACAGTGAGCACATGGAAATACTCCCCTCCCATAATGGAGGATGATGTTGGCCCTCTGGTAACAGCTCTTTGGATGAAGTTACTGTAAAACTTGATGTGACAGTGTTGCAACTACATGCCCAAACCAACAAAAAAAAAAATCCCCCCAAACAAAAAACCCACAAAGAAAAGAAAAAAGTCTCTTTCACTAGGCCTAACAGAAAAATAAGTTTTAATTCTAGCTACAGTAATTCTTGTTAAGTGCTTTCACAATCCAGGAGGTAAGTTACATGAAGGTTCTTGGTCCATTTTAAGATCAATGAAAACAAATCAGACCCTCCTTGAAGCAAAGACTGGTATGGAGTTGCCACCCAACATTCAATGGCCACCGTTTAAAACAAATCTAATTATATGTCTTCATCTTATAGGATACAAGTCCAAGTGGTCACCCTGCACTTCACCAAATGCAGGCTAGGGCTTACACCGACAACAGGAGGCTGAGGGAGGGAAGTGTGAGTTATTCCTGCTGCATACAAACCCCATGGATCAACAATCCAACCAGCTGTGATGAGGGATCTAACTCTGAAGAGCAGCTTATAACATTAAGCTGATGCAGCTTGTTATTACTGATGCAGTGACTGAGGGGCAGAGGGACAGCAACCAAGAAAATGGGAACTTACAAAGACATTTCCAGAATATGGGAGTAGAAATGGCAGGGAGAAAAGACCCCTTAAGAGCAGGTCTGTGTGCAGACCACATTACTGGATTATAAGACAACACCAGTGATGGCAATAACATCCATTACGGGGCTTTACATGTTCAATGGCATCTTCCTAGCAGTGATAAACACTACGAGACATTGATTCTTCAGACTGTGCCACGGCTTCATGTGCCACCGTGGGCAATTACACCTTCTGCTTCAGGACCTTTCAGTCGGTGGGAAGTTCAAGTGGAAGTCACCTCCACACGCTCTCAGAGAATGATGGCATCTCTCTGTGGTTCCGTTTGGATTCACAGCATTAATATCAGACACCTGTAGTTACAGTTACCCTCATGTCACCTCTCACTTTGCTCATCAGAGGTACTGCACTTGTTTAAAAGCACACACTGTTTGGGCTGGTTTAAGGATTGTTTCAGTTTTTTCTTAACTGATAACAGACAGCTGTATTCCTCTTTTAAGATCCTGACTGCGTATTTGGGACATGAGGTAATTTGCCGTACCCTTCACCCAGAAATCAGGAATAACCCCACAGTGGCTGTGGAAATGCAGCACACTAATGTACCAGTCTTTTAGTCACTAAGTGACTTACCAGTCATACAGGTTTCCAATGCAGTTGAAGCTTATACACCACACAAACCGCTAAAAATACAAGTTCCACAAGCAAGAGCATAAGAAAACAGAAAATCACTTGTAGGTAGACCTGTGGTCAAAGCAGAAAGAGTGCAGGCTTTCCCTTTGGCCAGACACTGACATGCCAAGCAACAGCACAGAAGATGCACCTACTCTGAATTCACATTTAACTGCTGCAGCAAATGGGTGACCCTTTAAAAAGGACTCTTCGCAGAAAACTCAGCCCTGTCACTAGAGAAAACCACCTGCAACTAACATCTAAGACTGACCTGACTTTCAAACTCAGCAAACAAGGGGATAGCCCAGGTTCTGTCAACTCCAAGAGTAGATGTGGATTTTAGAGTGCAAAAATTATCTACAGATCATCTAAACAGAAAAGCTGAGGGAAAAATAGATGTGTTTACATCTTTTTTTGCTTCTCAAGTTCAGCTTCACTAATTTAGAAGCTGAAAAATTACCAAAAAGAAAAAGGATGGTAAACTGCAAACAGAGGGACCATCTTCCCCTCCTTGAGACACAAACCAAGCAAGATGGAAATTTGAGTGATAAATCATAGCATAAAATATAAATGTGTCATGCAGTTCCTACATCCTCAGAAAAACGTGAGAAAACATGATCCAGCACTCCTACCACCAGTGAGGGTTGCAGTAACCTCACAACGCAGAAATGAAACAAGTCCCAAATTTGATGAGCAGAGCAACTACTTTTAACTACTATTTTTCTACATCGAAGTTTGGACAGGAAATACCTGCAAATTCCAAGAGTTAAAAATAGTCAGATGGGAAGCACTTATTAACAATTTTAGCTACTTCAGCTTAATTAGCGTAAGATTTCATACTACTACAAAAGAGCCAAATCTTAAACAGCAATCTTGTAACTAGCCAGAGCCAGGCCGGTGCACTAACTTCCCTAGTTAATCCCAGCACTTTAAAAGAAAGCTAATACTTCAGCACAACGCTTCTCGAAGGAGAGAGACTGCTAATTGCTATCTCCAACAACGGAATTGCCCACTTATTCTGTTCTTTTGGTAACGATGCGTGAAAAAGCGGTGGAATGTCTGCACACTTAAAATGTATGCCCGGAACCCACAGCATTGTCAGCTAATTAAAATGCTGATGTTTGTTGCAGTGGTACTTCAATATGTAACAAGCTGTCTCTGAAGTACTTGAAGTCATTATTAATACTTCAAACTTGTCCCAGTTGTGAATGAGGAGAGACAGGCAGACGCTCCCAAAATGCTGCCAACACCGAGTAAAACAGCTTTTGCCATTAATCAGAACACACCCTTCTTAATCAAAAAATAATACCACCCGAGCAGTTTCAAGCTTTCTCTTCTTATATTCTTTAACGAAGAGACAGAACAGGTGGCTGATCTGATCTTACACAGAAAAAAGTCGAACTCCGCTGGCCACACCAGAAACTACTCCCAATACCAACACAAGAACTCAAGTTATTTTACTGCAGAAAGCAATTAGTATTCATTCATATTATTTTGGTATGTATTTATTAACCAGAACTCAATGCATTTAAATATGCTACAGCAATTGACTACCTAAAAAAATCCATTCCAAAGAAAGCTAGACAATTGTCACCTTTTCTCTGCTTCATATCAGAAGAGAAATTATGTAATTTGTTGGTAATTATGGGTTTGGTTAGAAATTTGGTAAAATACTAATGCTTATGGAATTACTTTAACAAAGCAGACAAAATCAAGCAAGAAATCAAGTTGGACAAAAGTTTTAAAACGGACAAATAAAATCCGCCAGCGGGTCAGACATTACTTGCAGTTTCATATATTTGATCTCAGCC
This sequence comes from Myiotriccus ornatus, assembly GCA_036023395.1. Classification (NCBI taxonomy): domain Eukaryota; kingdom Metazoa; phylum Chordata; class Aves; order Passeriformes; family Tyrannidae; genus Myiotriccus; species Myiotriccus ornatus. The sequence continues at coordinate 63,448,213 of JAYRBT010000093.1, forward strand.
AAAATAAGTGCCTATTGCACTGTACAAGAATAATGGGATCAGTGTTAGACGACTATAGATGCATCAACTTTTCCTTTTACACTTGGGTCACATGAGCTACCCACTCTCACCACACATTTAATACTTTCCCAGCAGGACTCAGTGTGGTAATTAGAGAAAAAATAACCTGTAACATTAACTATTCCACCTCCAAACAGCTGTGCTTGCCCTGCAGCAAGCAGGCAACAACCTTTACATCCAGCATGGGAGCCACGGCTTCATATCCTGACTGCACCCTCAGTTCAAATACACAGGAGGCCAACAACGGCCTTTTCCCACTCCCTACAGGATCTTTTCCATCATGTGGTTAAAACTGCTGCACTACTCCAGCCATCTGATGTCCCTGTTTCCCAGTAATACACCTCATTTCTCTCAACAATTGTGGCTAAAAGAGGCACATTCTGAGAATACAAATTCCCTGCAGATTCACTTGATTTAGAAGCCATCAATCACTGAATGTTCTGGGTTGGAAGGGGCCTTCAAAGATCATCTAGTCCACCCACTCTGTCACACTCTCCCTCAACCAGATTGCTCAAAGCCCCATCCAACCTGTCCTTGAACACCTCCAGGGATGAGGCATCAGCAACTTCCCCAGACAACCTTTTCCAGTGCCTCACCACCCTCATTTCTCCTTGATGTTCAGTCTTCCCTCTTTTCAGTTTCATCTCTCAGTGTTGTCATTTTCCAGGAAACGCCCTTATTTACCATCAATTACTGTTTCTCCAAATATACATTTTGAGATACCTGGAAATGGAGGTCCTGAACACTTCCTCCTTCTGAAGCAAGTAAGAGCTGATCACAGCATACCTGGAAAAGTGTGGTCTCCAAAACACTCTTCTGTGATATGACAACATGAGCTCAAACCATCTCAAACCTCCCTGATTATCAAAACATACCTCATGAGCTTGTTTTGCCTTTGCCTTGACAGCACTGATGTGAGAAATGTGAACTACATCCCAGGTGCTACGGATGTGACATTCCTCACATTATTACTTGACTTTTTCTTACTTGACTTTTCTTTACTTGACTTTTTTATGCATTTTCATGCATCAACATGTCACTGGCACAGTCTCAGCTTTCAATGCCAGCTCATTTTGTCGTCAATTCATGTGTCACTCCTATAGAGCCAACAGGCATTTGTCTTCATCCAACCCATCTTATCAAAACTGAGACAATAAAATAAGCACAGGCAGAAGTACACATCTGAAAAAAAAAAAAAAACAGGTTTTGCTGCACTGAAGGATAAAACTAATAGAGCAGGAAAAAAAAATCCTCACCACTATAGAAGGTGAACACTCACTTCAGCTCCTGTCAAAAATTTGCTGAGCTGAGGCCTCAGCAGGGACACACTCCTTCCCAGACTAACTCAACAGAGCAGAGGAATCAAACTAAAATACTTAAAAAAATGCATAAAGCAAATTAAAAGAGGGTCCCACTCCAGTAATGCCTAAATAAGAATCAGACACAGTACCAGTCGAGCCTGCTTCCATATTTTTCCACTCAGTCCAAACAGGAATAAATGGTTTCATTAAAAAGATGACATACATGGGA
>JAYRBT010000093.1:63460787-63480293 GCA_036023395.1 Myiotriccus ornatus
TCCCAGACGGAATCCCACCCCCCCTTGCGCTGAGCCCGCCCCGCCGCCAGGGGGAGCCACCCCTCCGCGGGCGGCGCTGCCATGGCAACGGCGAGGGGGCGTGGTCAGCCCAGCCGCCCGAGGTTGCCAGGCAACGGGGCTGCGGGCGTGGCAGGGCCGCCGCCGCAAAGCCGCGACGAGACTGTCGTAAAAACAGGAGTCAAAAAAACCCCGGGGTGCCGTAAAATGCCGTGAGGCGCGGCCGGCGGGGCCTGAGGGACAGAGCCCGGGCCGGTCCCGCTCCCTATGACCCGAACCGCCCCGAACCGCTCCATGTGGGGCCGCTCCTCGCCCGCAGCCGCTGCCGCAGCCTCGTCCTTCTGCTATGGCTCGGAAAACAGTTAGCAGGAAGCGGAAAGCGGCGGCACCTGCCGCCGCGGGGCCTGGGGGGCTCCAGGGGGAGCAGGTAAGGGGGGGGGGGGGCGGGAGGGAGAAGCGCTTGTTCCCCGCGGTGTGAAGGGGCGTAAGCCCCGGTCCCCGGCCGGGGGAGGGAAAGAGGGAGGGAGGGAGGAAGAGAGGAGGGGTGACCCTGTCCAGGGGCGGTGGTGTCCCGGTGTTGGGGGGGGAGTGTGGGGGGGCAGGTGTCACTTGGGGAGGGGGCGGGGACGGGGCCAGGGGTGAGGCGGAGTGGCAGCCCCGGTCCCCGTGTCGCTTGAGGAGGTGTCCGGGGTGGGCCGGGGTTCCGGGGAGGGGCAGCCTCGGGTCCCGGTGTCACCCGAGAGGGGCAGCCCCGGGTCCCGCTGTCACCGGGGCAGGAGCAGCCCCGGGCCCTGATTTAAACCGGGCAGGACAGCCCCCGTCCCGGTGTGACCCCCCCCCTCCCCGCCGGGCTCGCGGAGCCCCGTTGGGCTCGGCCGTTCGGGTGCCCCGGCCCCGTCCCGACGGAGCGATGGTGCCCGGGCAGCTCTGGCCCGGCCGGAGGAGGCCGCTGGGCCCCGCGATTGGTGTCAGCCCCAGGGTGTGACCCCCGAGGCTCCGATTTCTAAAGCTGCCCCTCTCCCGTTCCGAGCGCCCTTGCCGTTTCCACGAGCGAACGGCGCCCGGACGGTGCCGAACGGCCGCGGGCTGTCGTTAATGTCATCGCAGCGTTACCGCTCCTTTAGCAAACATATGTTTAATTCCACGCTACTGAAGGCCCTTTCAGCATTCCGGGGCTCATCTCCACGCAGGGTGTTCCGTGGGTGGTTTGGAAGGCTGCAGGTTTTCCACCGGGAATATCACTGAATTTTGGAGGGTGGTGCCTAAAGTTTGTTCCAGTCGCTTTATCCAGTTTCCATCTTCGTTTTCCGCAGTATGTGTGGGATCACTCGGTGCACAAAAGGAAGAGGCTCCCCCCGGTGAAGAGGTCCCTGGTGTACTACCTGAAAGGAAGGGAGCTCCGGATGCAGAATGAGTCCAGCTACCACCGCCTGTTGCACGGATACGCAGCCCAGCAGCTCCCCAGCCTCCTGAAGGAGAGAGAATTCCACCTCGGAACCCTCAATAAAGTGTTTGCCTCCCAGTGGCTGAACCACCGGCAAGTGGTATGCGGGACGAAATGCAACACGGTGAGTGCCCCCTCCTGTGGATTCCTTTTCCCTCTGATAATTGCTCCACCTCCCCAGATGGTGCTTACTGTAGCCCATGTGTGTGGACTGCCAAGGAAAACTTCAGGAGTTTGGAGCCGGGTCAGAATTGTGCAGAATTAACTTTGAGTTAAGGCAGCGCTCAGGGACGAGCTGTTGTCGTCTCAAAGTGTGACAGTCACTGCACACAGCACCTGTCTGATCTCTGCAGAGTGATTTATGTCCCTTTGCTGGATGGAGAGGAGCAGTGGGGTTGGATCTTGTCTCTTGTCCTGCAGGTGGAAAGTTAATGGATGGGCATTAGTGTTTCTAAATGATGGCTGTCAGTGCCTGGCAGAACTGGCTGCTAAAAGTCCCTTTTTTCATTTTTGCTCAGTCTTACATGTTTTGGTTTTACATACAGTTCTGTGCTGATGACTTTTAGAAGTTGTTATAAAACTTAAACTCCAGATATTTGAAAGAGTAGCCAGAAATGTTCTAAACATTAAGAAAAGAATTTCAGATTTTCGTACTTATCTTTTGCTCATTGACTTGGTAATTCTTCACTCTAAAACTGCAGTGTTCAAATAGCTTTTCTTCTTTATCTATCTATATATACGTTCTGCAAAAACTAAAAACTCCTCAGGCTCTTGAAGTGATGCTTTGAAACATTTTAGGGGAATATTAAAACGGTTTCCAGTGGGATTAATAAATAGAGGAGATGATACTTCTTAGGTGATATTCTCTCCACCTCAGTTGGTAACCCAGGCAAATCCATGTGTGAAGTTCCAGTTTAATTAGTGCAAAATCCCAAATTGGTCCTTTGCAGGTTGTTCAGTGCTACAGAAGTGAACCAGGCTTTGCAAGAAATGGACAGATCAAGCAGCTCTTAAACCTCAAAGTGTACCAGTTACTGTGGTTGCTTCTTTGCCTTGAGATCCCTTTTTTGTGCCAGAGCCACACTGAGTGCTCTGACCAGCAAGGGACAGTGGGTTGTTTTTTTTCCATTTCAGATGTTCATAGTTTTTCAGCAGGAGGCTCTCATGCAGTAGGTCATAAGAAGTAAGGCCTAACTGTAAAAACAAAGCAACCTTTTAACAGCAATGAGCCCAAAATAGAACCTCTCTGCCTACTTTCTCCACGTGTGTTCCATCTCCTCAGCCAGTCAGCAGCCAGCACTGGTCGCGGAGCAACTTACAGGAGACAAACTCCTGCTGAAACACAAGCTCTCAAAAATCTTGCTTACTCTAGCAAGATGACTGCCTGTTTTATGGAGCTGCAGTGTTTTCGCTGTGTTCTGTAACTTTTGCAGCTCCAGCCCAGCTTCGGCGAAGATAAGCGGACAAGTGGGTTGTTAACGCAACCTTGCAGAAAATTGTTTGGGACCAAACAATTGTGCAGCTGGAGAGGGATTCAGCAGTATTGTTGTTCCCTCTGCGCACGCTGCAACCAAGTGTATGCTTCCACAGCCAGACTTAACGTTGCAGACAGACCTCATCTGTCACTGAGCAAAACGCAGTGATTTCAAAAGAAGTCACTGCAGCTTTGTGAAAGGTGGTGTGTGAGTTATGAGCACTGTAATAGTTGTACTTTGTTTGCCTTGTGTCCACATTCGAGCAAGTAGAGCGTTAAACTCCACACTCTAATTATGAGATTCCTCTCTCTCATCTCCTGAGTGAGCGACCTAATAAAGAAAAAATTCCTTTGCTAATTCTCATGTGCTGAAGTTGGGAGTAAATCTAAAATGCCGTGGTTGACTTCAGTGGGGTTTGCCGCATTGGAGTTGCACTTAATTAAAGTTAATGCTACAGAAAAATATAAACTGTAGCAGTTACTGTAATCAGAGCTTGACTGTGGCACTGAGTGCTTTTAGCATGTAATTTATAAATTGCCGCTGGCTCTGCAGTGCCAGAAGGATTCACTATTCTTAATAACAAAACAAAAATACACTCCTGTCATAAAGGAGGAAGATTGGGTTTAGTCACTTGGTGGAGCTAGTCACTATAAAGACTGATGAGAATATGGAGCTCTCCGTCAATTGCACGTTTTTAGTGAAGATTATAATTTGTTTAGTGATGTTGGGTAACTTTTTTTCCTTAAAAATTCTCATAGGGTATGATTGTGCATATGAAGTATCTTTATTCTTCTCCACTGGATCCTGGAGTTCTCGTAGTCGAGCAGCTGTAAATCAAATATTTGAGTTTCTTAAAAGTGCATCCTTTTTCTGATAGATTTAGAATTATGGGACCTATATGCAATCACTTGGACTTTGCTGAGGCAGGATTCCTGAATGCAAAAATCTCTTAGACCTTCCATGCTTGTGCTTCTCAGTGTTTTCCAAATTCAGATGAAGGAACACATGAACTTAGGAGAGGTGTCCTGATAGGCGTCTGAATTACCAAAGACTGATGCCATGAAGTCTCAGAAGAAGATAGTGTCTGTAATCTGCATCTTCTGTTCAAGCTTCTTGAACAGAGAAACTCTGAGACTTAGAAGACAAGCTTATGGCAAACAAAAACACTGAACACAAGAGGCCTGTGGGTTTTTTTTTCCTCCTTACTATTTCAGGAAATTATGAAAAATAAAGTATATAAAGTCTAAAGGCAGTTTCAGTAATCATTTTGTAGCTTATTTTATTCCCTTAGTTATGTATATGCATTCAGGATATAATTCTTTTCCCAATTGTGGAGCTTATTAGTGCCTGGAATTCAGTTCATGTTTTTTTTTTTCTTATTTCAGGCAGGCCCAATAGATGTGCTTGTGTTTAACTTACTGAATGCCCAGGTGGCATTTCCAAGGCATGCAGGGGTTGGTTTCTGAATGCTGGCTGAGACCTTTTTCTGTTCAGTAGATTCCTGTGTTGCTTTGGGTGCCCTGCTGTAAATCACCAGCTCTTTTTTCTTAGTAGAGACTTTAAATTTGTTCAAGAGGTCCCGTGTCTGTTCCGTGCATCTCATACAATTGTGGCCCAGTGTTGCAGTCCTGGGGTTGTGGTGGGGAGAACACAACAATCAGTTACTTCTCCATCTGTAAACAGGAACTGGCCATGGGGAAAATTATTTCCCCTTGCTTTCCAAGTTAATGTGTCTACTGACTTGGCACATATGGTGAAGCATAAAGACAATAGCTCGTTTCTGATTACAGAATGGGAATAACAAGTCCTGCTCCTGTAGTTTGTGGCCCTACTCGAAGTCCAAAGAACGGTGACCAAAACTCAGCATAAGTAACTCTCTGGTTCCTGTAGTTGATCCCTTCATTCACTTTTCTTTCAGAGTAAATAGCTTGGTGGTGTTTCTTGTCTTGAGTATTTGGTTTTTCTGTCAACTGCATGTGATACTCATGTCTGTCTTCAAGGCCTGGTAGTTTCTGTGCCAGGTATAGTGTGATGCCCTTTAGCAGACAGTCTCTCACTTCTCCTTCCTTTGCCATCTGCCAGCATGTGTTAATTGTCTGCCAGCCTCCCGAGTGACACGCGGAGGGCAAGACACGAATAAAAACTGACAAATGCACAAATTCAATGATATCAAAGTCCATGTCCATTAGATAGTAGTGCTTCAGAGGTTCGCAGCAAGGCAGAGTGCCAGACGGCACATCCTTGTCTCTGGAAATGTGAATTCAGGGTCAACCAACTTGCTGGGTGCTTTTGACCTATCCTCACTTCTCAGGTGGTTTCTTTACGTTGTGGATTGTTTCACTATAGACCCTTTCAAGGAGGATGTGCAAGGCCGTTACCCACTTGAGTTGCCTCTACTGCACAACCTGTCAGTAAGTTTTGTGCTAAGATGAATGCATGTTAGTGTGGTGATATAGTTGCCAAACCACTCTCCACGATACTTGAAAAGTCATGGCAGTCAGGAGAAGTCTGAGGTGACCGGAAGTAGGGAAATAAAATACCTGTATTTAAAAAGGGTAGAAAGAAGGAACCTGAGAACTACTGACCTGTCAGCCCTCACCTCTGTTCCTGGGAAGGTCATGGAACAGATCCTCCTAGAAACTCTGCTGAGGCACATGGAGGACAGGGAGGTGCTTTGAGACAACCAGCACAGCTTCAGGGCAAGTCCTGCCTGACCAGTCTCTTTCTGTGATGGGGTGACTGTATCAGTGGACAAGGGGAGGGTTACAGATGTTATTTTTCTGGACTTCTGTAAAGCCTTTGACATGTTCCGGCACTACATCCTTCTCTCCAAATTGAAGAGTGATGGATTCGATGGGTGGATTAGGAATAAGTTGGAAGGTTGCATCCAGAGGGTGGTGATCAATGGCTCAGAGTCCCAATGGACATCAGTGACAAGTGGAGCTCCTCAGAGGTCCATATTGGGACCAGTGTTATTTAATATCTTCGTTAATGACACAGACAAAGGGATTGAGTGTGTCCTTAGCAGATTTGCTGATGACACCAAGCTGAGTGGTGCTGTTGACACACCTGAAGGACAGGATCCCATGCAGATGGACCTGGACAGGCCCATGGGAACATCATGAGGTTTAATAAGACCAAGTGCAAGGTGCTACACCTGGGTCAGAGCAACCCCCAGTAACGTTCCAGGCTGGGAGATGAACAGACCGAGAGCAGCCCTGCTGAGAAGGACTTGGGGGTGCTGGTGGGTGAGAGGCTGGACATGACCCAGCCATGTGCACTCACAGCCCAGAAAGCCAATCCTGTCGTGGGCAGCATCCAAAGCAGGGTGGGCAGGAGGTGAGGGAGGGGATTCTGCCCCTCTGCTCTGGTGAGACCCCACCTGCGATGCTGCATCCAGCCCTGGGGTCCCAGCACAGGAAGGACGTTGACCTGTTGGAATGAGTCCAGAGGAGGGCACAAAGATGATCAGAGGGGTGGAGCAGCTCTCTTATGCGTAGAGGCTGAAAGACTGTTGGGGTTGTTCAGCCTGAAGAAGGCTCTAGGGAGACCTTTACCTTATTGCACCCTCTAGTACTTAAAGGGAGTTTGTAAAAAGGATGTGGACAGACAAATTGAACGGAGCCTGTAGCAGCAGGACAAGAGGTAATGATTTTCAGCTAAAAGAAGGCAGATTCACACTAGATACAAGGAAGGCCTTCTTTACCATATGGCTGGTGGCACAATGGAGTGGGTTGTTCGCAGTGCTGCTGGATACCCCATCCATGGAAACATTCAGGGCCAGGTTGGATGAGGCTCCGAGCAACCTGCTCTAGGTGAATATGCCCCTGCTCACTGCTGAGTGCTTGGTCAAGATGACCTTTAAAGATCCCTCGCAACCCAAACCATCCTATGGTTCTATATTTTGATCTTCACCAGCAAGCAGACATATGATACCATTTTGATAGTTTAGTCTTTAAAGAGTCTGTATTTCTTTGGGGCTTGTCATGTATTAGAAAGTCTGTATTGCCACAAACCAGAGGAACCCGATGCCAAGTGTGTTACGAACAGAAAGGAGAAATGTTTACCATCTGAATAAGAGTCAAGGCTGAGAAATGGGAAAAACCAATCAGTGCTACTCAGGTGTGACCAGCTTTAGAATCAGTGCAATGACACAATAAGCATTGCCTTGGTTTTGTTGCTTTGTTAGCAAAAAAATTATTTGAAGGAGGACAAATACTAATTTCCAACTTGACTGAGGGTGAGATCTTTTTGTGAGCAGCTTCATCTGGTCCGGAGTTGTCCTGCTGCAGCACTGGATGTTCCCACCTGCTCGTTCTGGCTGGCACTGGTGTGCCTGTAGCAGGGGAGTCAGCTGGGTCAGCTTGCTGCTTGTGTGAGCAGACGGGTTCTCCTGTAGGGTTAGTTTCACCAGAGGCACAGATATGATCCAGCTGACCCTGCAGCTGCCTGAGCACTAGCTGCTGTCAAAAGGCTGATCAGACTGTTTAGGTGGGTGAGGAGGAGGCACTTGGATTTTCAAAGATTGGCTTAAGCCAATTGTGAAACTTCACCGTGATTGATTCCCTCTTAGTGACTATTTTTAGCAGGGCAGTGTGCTTATCTTGGGTTTCTTTCAAATGTGTGAATGACATTAGTATGAATGACAAGAACATGACCCTGACTTCTGAAAGCAGGGTGTGCAGAGCACTTCTTGGAGAAAGAATGAGCAGGTCTCTTTCATGAATATTCTTTGTGCCTTGTAAATCTCCATTCATCCTGATCCTGTTCAACAAGGGAAAGTGCCAGGTTCTGCACCTGGGGTGGGGCAACCCCGGTTGTTCATACAGACTGAGGAATGAGATGCTGGAAAGCAGTGCCATGGAAAGGGAGTGGGGGATCCTGATCAATGGCCAGTTGGCCATGAGGCAGCAGTGCCCTGGCAGGCAGGAGGGCCAACACTGTCCTGGGGGGCATCAGGCCCAGCATCGCCAGCCGGGCAGGGGAGGGGATTGTACTGCTCTGCTCTGCAGCCTCACTTGGAATATTGTGGCAGTTTTGGGCACTGCAATATGGGAAAGATACAAAGCTCTTAGAGAGCGTCCAAAGGAGAGCAGTGAAGGTGGTGAAGGGCCTTGAGGGGAAGCCTTATGAGGAGTGACTGAGGGCACTTGTTCTGTTCAACCTGTAGAAGAGGAGGCTGAGGGGAGATCTCATTGCAGTTACAGCTTCCTCAAGAGGGGAAGAGGAGGGGCAGGCACTGAGCTCTTCTCTGTGTCACTGGTAACCAGCGATAGGACCTGTGGGAATGGCCTGGAGTTGTGTTGGGGGAGGTTTAGGTTGGATATTAGAAAAAAGTTCTTCACCCAGAGGATGGCTGGGCACTGGAACTGACTCCCCAGGGCAGCGGTCACAGCACCAAGGCTGACAGAGTTCAAGAAGATCTCAGGCATATGGTGGGATTCTTAGGGTGCCCTGTTCAGCGTCAGGAGTTGGACTCTATGATCCTTGTGAGTCCTTTCCAACTCATCATATCCTCTGATTCCGTATAATAATAAAACCAGGGTGACACCCCTTACTTTTGTTCCAATTTATTTGTAGAATCAACTAAAAGATAGGATAGGGCTGCCTGTTCATCTGCTGTTCTTTGAGCAGGGGCAGCAGCAGAAGACAGAGAGAGAGCATCTATGTGCTGCCTTGAAATGGCATTTCATAGGCCTCTTTTTTTTTAATCTTGCTGTTTGAAGTCAGTGCTTTCAGTTGAAGATACATAGGAAGGAAATTTATTTTTAATGAACTGTTAGCTTTCTGGATGTTTTTTTCCCCTCTAAATTATTGTCCCCAAAAGGCACATCAAAAAATGGAAGTATGGACAAAGCTGTCAAACCATTCTGCTCTCAGTTTTGCATGTCAGAGATGGATGGATTTTGCAGTTCAGACTCTGGTGCCTGGTACTCTGTTCCCTGGAACCGTCTTTACTTTTCTCAGGCTGATTAATGACGTTCCTTAGTCAATGGAGTGGGGCAGTTTCTTGATGAACTTGTTGATAAGCAGGTTGAGAAGAGGAAAGCCACGTCGTAATTGTAGGCAAGCCATTTGCCAAAATGACTTCTTGCCACTTCTGCAAGCCAAAAGAAAAGTGAGCACGGAGCTGTTAATCACAGGGGGTGTGCGAAGTAGGGCCAGATCATGAAGATGCATGGCTCTGACATCTGCAGTACGTGGCCACGCCTGTCTGCCTTGATCCTCGAGTGATAGCACTGTTGCAAGCTGTGCGTCTAAACTGCTTTAAAAAACCCAGAGAGGGGAGATGGATTTCTCTCTGCCGTGTCATCCATCCTATTTCCTTGTTAGAACAAGGCTGTCCGGCAGAGAACATCGTAGTCAGTCTGATGTGTCTCACAGATGAGGTGTGGTCCTTGGACTTCTGGCAGATGGCCAAAGCAATCCAGATTTGGGAAATCCCAGATGTCAATTTATTTGGCACGCTAGTGGCTGACATGCATATGTTTTACTAGCAGGAGGCACTGAATTTTGTGCAGAGCTTGAAATCAAGAGACAAATATACACAGTTTAGTGTTTGGAGGTTGATGGGGGTTTATTACATCCAGAAAGAACTTTTGGGGCTGGTTTTTCATTTCTGTAGGAGTAGCAGTGAAAAAAATTCTATTCCTGCTTGAGATAACACAGAAAATTACTGCAGGTTATCAGGACATTGTCAAGACTTCGTGTCCAGGCTGCTTTGGAGCTCTTTGCAGATGTACTTATTTCAAGAGTAGCAAATATTTTGTATTTTATTTACTCTAGAGTTTTTAAAACTCTTCAAGTGGTATTCATTTCTGCACTCTTATCTGGGTGCCTCTCTTGTTTCTCAGCATTTCTCCCTTTATGGCTTTAGACACATTAGAAGCGTCTAACAACTGTTTGGCTTCTCTTGGCTTGTTGTGCTGGATTTACAGGGAAGATTTCTAGGCAGTGGTGCAGCTTTCAAGTGTGAGCTTCTAGTTTCCTGTCCTGCCCCAGGTGATGCAAGAGTTTCAGTAGGTACAGACAGTGCTTGCTTGTTTTACTCTAGGGAGGTGATGGTTGTTTTTAAACTACCCGGAGTTCCTTACCAAGGCGGGGAGCAGTTGCTGCTCAGACCTTCTACCAGGTGTCTTAGGCTGTGAACTGCATTGTAAGGCTTGGGAAAAGTGAGGAGTGCCTCCTTCCAACTCAGCTCCATCTCAGCTGCTGTCATACCCCACTCCTGCATGCAAAGTAAAGAAGTAACCATGAAAATGTAGTCCTTGTAGGATAAGTCTGTTCTAGGCTGCTGCTGACAGCAGAAAATCACTGTGAGTTGAAGGTGATGCACAATTCTAGAGACAACACACAAATAGCAATTAAGAGATTTCAGCTTTTTCTGTGGAATGTGTTTAACATACCGTACTTTATCAGGCTTTTATTTGACATGAATATTCTGCTAGTTCAGTACATCAAGTAATAAATATGATTCTAAATTATTTGAGTGTTTTTTTCCTTATCCTTCTATTAAAGAACAGATCTACAGTCTGTAGGAGTTCACCGAAAGCAGCTTGTTGTGTATAACTTATCTCTGAGAACCCCTAGATTTCTATTCTGCCCTTCCAGAAATGCCTGGCAATTGCAGAATGATTTCCTGGAGATGTTTATCTTTTAAACTGTATTGAGATTGTTATTATTATTGTCTCTGGTTCACTTCCAGAGGCTTGGAGACAATGTTCTTTGGTTATAGAAGGAACAGACTTAAGGTGATGTGAAATTTAATTATAATCCTAGGCTGTGATTCCGCATCACTTTCCTTAGTGCCAAGTCAGCTTCAGGTCCTCCATTTCCTTGCTTCACTTGTGTTCCCTCGCAGTCTTTGTGTCCTCTGTGGGACCTGTTTGACTGTTGGTGCAGCTGCCCTCTGAACACCATCTGTGAAACGACCCAGCCCAAGAGCCTCCCAAATGAAAATGCACTTTGGCAGTGGATGTAAACCTTTGTTCTGGCTTAAACTACAACCCCGTGGTTGTATATGTTTGAACTGTCATAGCTCTGACTATACTATCTGTTTGAAGAGTTGTAAGGCTTCGTAACAGTTTTCTGACAAGGACAGTGACATACTGCTCCAATTTGTAGACTTTTTGCAGGATGAGTTATGTAGCTAGATATGTTTTTTTTTCAGGTGTTTGTGCTGGCAGTGCTGTATGTAGTTACCATTTCCTGTGTAGCATCAGAAAATAAACTCCAAATGCACAGATTTATAAACTGTTGATTTCCCAAAGCCAGAATTTCTCTGTGTCTTCTCTGGGGGGCAAGAGACTTGTGCTGAGCCCTGTGGGGCTTACTGGCTCTTTTGAGGTGCGTCTCTTTCTCACTGTGGCACAGAGGACCTGAAAAAAATACTGTATTGTCATACTCAACAGGGAAAAAATTTGTATTCAAGGATTTTGTTAAATAGGAAGCCTCCCATGACAGATTTCTCTTTTCTCCCTTTCATTGCTGTGAAAATCAAATGGGATGATTGAAATAAAACCCACTGCCATTGTTAGTTTACTGGGTTTGAGAAGGCATTTGTGCATTTTTCAGCCAAAATGGAGGTATTTGTATATTTCAACTAGAAAAGAATGTCAGTTCAAAATAGGGAGGATATTTTATCATCTTGTCTTTCTTAACTGTTCCACGACGACTTACTTGTCTGTCTGCTTTTTTTTCTGCAGTTATTTGTAGTGGATGTCCAGACTGGTCAAATTACCAAGATTCCTATTCTGAAGGATCGTGAACCAGGCATGGTGAACCAGCAGGGATGTGGCATTCATGCTATCGAGCTCAACCCCTCGAGGACCCTCCTGGCCACAGGTGGAGACAACCCCAACAGTCTTGCAATTTATCGCCTGCCTACACTCGATCCTGTCTGTGTGGGAGATGTAAGTGGGAGTACCTGGGGAAGGTTTATTCTGTCACTTACAGGAACCACTACTTTAAAGTGTGTAAGATCAGAGCAAGGTTAAGATTTGGGAGTCTTGTAATGGAGAGTGAATTGCTAAAAGCCTGAAAATGTTCCCAATTGCGTTGTCATTTTTGACATGGTATCTGAGTGAGTACATAAACATGTGGGTGGATTCTCTGGATTCTGAGTCAGATTTCTTTCTCACCCTCATTCAGGTCTATTTCAGATCACCTTTAAGCACTGAAAATGTAAAAAGTCCTAAATGTTAAAGTCCAGTTGTGGTGATGACCTCTCAAGCTAGTTACAGTAAAAAAGCTATTTTGGGAAATTTAAAAGGTGATGCAAGTTGTTGAGATTTTCCCCTTATCCGGTGCACCTTGCAGATGTATTCCAGAGGTGAAACTTGGCTTTGAAGGTTTGCTCTGACTCAGTGGCTTGTGGCAGTTTGGTAGGCTCTTGTACTGGTTTTATTTCTGAAGTGTCCTGAGGCCTTTGTAAAACAGGCAGTCTTTTAAAAAAAGTTGGAATTAGTAGAGTGGTGTCCTGTGAGTGCTCCTCTCTCATTTCTCCTTTTTGTTCAGGACTTCATATGGGCATTAGCTACAGCAGCAGAGGTCGGGTCAGAGTTCTGCAGCAGCAGATAACCAGCTGCAGCAAGGCCTGACTGAAGATTTGCATGACCTGCTCTTCATTTGCATGACTTTTTATCTTTTCAAACAGAACTAGAGCCTTACGGTCTTTTTTTTTTCCCACACACACAGGTTTTTCACTTCCTAAAGAAGAGATTCTTGAAATAATAGTCTTGAAATATTAATCTGTAGGTCATGTATCATAAACACAAGATTTTGGTTACTTTTTATATTAGGATGTGCATTTGCAGAAGTAAAGAATGCTGCTTTCAGAATGGAAAATCGGAGTCCTTAGAACTGGGATCAATTTGTCCTTGGTCAGAGGCCTGTTTTTCCAACACCTAATTGCTCTCTATTAATTATACACTTTAACACCCAAAAAGTCAAAGTTACTGCTAGGTGATTAAGCTGCTCCAGCTTGATGCTGGAACCTTTTTTTAGTGCAGGTCTGTTTTTCTGAGTTTGAACTAAAAATCCAGGAGGAGAACACTTGTCTGCTTTGAGACTGCTCTGGAGTATTATGGCACAGAAAAATCTGTCTTTCTTCTTTTAGGATGGACATAAGGACTGGATATTTTCAATTGCGTGGATCAGTGATACTATGGCTGTTTCTGGTAAAGTCAAATATTTATTTCTGTTTTTCTGGTTGGTTGGTGGGGGTTTTGCCTTTCATTTTTTGTTTTAAACTTTCCTCCTCTCCAGAATTTTATGCTGAAGTACAACATTTTATGACTCTTCAGAAAGCACCTCTATCAGGGCATTTGAAGCCACTTAGAACTGCCGAGGGTATTTAAACACTTCATCTAGATTTGATTTTTTTAGAAGCAGAGAGAATATTCCTGTGTTTCTAGTACGTGTTGCCATGAGGGGATCTTTAAACACAACGAGTTGCGGGAAAGGGTTTCGCATAAGAGGAATCATTTCAAGAGGAGTTTTAGTTATCAGTTGATAACTTTGGAATACTGCAGAGCAATATCAGTTTCCCGAAGTCCTGTGACAGACTAATTAAACTCTCTTTTTTCAAGCTATCAGTACAGTTGTGTGTGTCTATGTATACGTATGTTCATGTAATAGGAAAACTCAGTTACTGACTGTTTAGTAATTAAGTGGATTATCAGTGTAACTCCATAAAGTATTAGTTAGATAAGGGCAGCAATACTAATAGGCCGTTGCATTAAAAGTCAAGCCCTTGAACTGTTAGTGTCGTTCAGCAGAAGTTTTGTTTCCCAAAATCAAAAAGTCAATCCTGGAACTTGATTTTTGAGTTTAACATGAAAGTTGATCCTTGCAAGTCTCTACCCCAAATATCTACATTTAAAAATCCCACACTGTCAGCTAGTAAGCTTGAAGATGATTACAGATATCCAAGGGAAAGAAAGATAGGGACCCAGTGGAATGCACAGCTCCCAGTGTGTTCCAAAGGTCGGGGGTGGATGTGTGAGCTGTGTTCTGTGTGTTCTCAAACATTATGAACTTCAGAGCTCAGTAAAATTACATGTGTGGTCCTTGCAGCAGTCAGGATGTAGCTTCCAGTCTCCAGATCGGAGACACCAGGGAAAACTTGTTGAAAGCAATTAAGCAAGACTGGTTGCTAAACTGATTTCTTCAGAGCTCACAGACAACCCTAATTAAGAGATAAAAAAGACAGTGAACTTCTGACATGGTTTTAATCTTCTAGATTTCGATTCCATCTGTATCTGAAAGTGCAGAGTAGATATACTTGAACTCCAGACATCGAGGATACAGCAAATACTTTTATCTGATTTAAAAAACTAAATGCAAATTTTTTGTTACTTTCTTGAGGCAAATTAAATGCCACAGGAAGAAGAGAGTCCTTTGGTCCCATGGCAGATCACACCCATCTGGTTAAGAGATTGGACAGTGCCTTTCTCGCTGCAGTCAAAGCTGCTGAAAGAGGACCGGGGACTTATTATTCCTCGTCATTGTTTTAATTTCGACAAGAACAGGGCAGGACTGTGTCAAACCTTTAGCAGTCTGTTTCAGTAGTCCATAAGTCCAGTCTGTAAGTCAAATTCTCGACTAAGCAGCCATGGCTAAGGAAGAATACAACAGTCCACTCAGCTGTGCTGGCTGGGCAAAAAGATTTCCATGTCAGAAGCTCTGATGAGATGAATAATCCCCAGGATGTCATGATCTTAGGGAAGCAAATGATACTCTGCTTGGCTTCAGGGCTAACCAGTCGAACAACATACATGGGCCTTTTCCCCTGCCAGGGGAGATTGACAGGGCTTTTAACAGGGAGAGCTTCTTCCTGCGGCACGTCTAGACCTTCAGAAATTCTACTGCTGAGTATTCAGCCTCCATCACAAAGAAGATCAGGTGGCATTAAAACCAATGGCACAGAGTGGAGTGGCAGGATGTTGTGTCATATGCTGCCTGCTGCTATGCAGGTGCCATTAGGATGCTCCTTTTGTGTTTGTCTCTAGTAAGTGATAGCAGCAAATGCCTGAATCCATCCATGAGGGAGCAAAGCCACTTCTCCTGTGCTGGACAATCCATATTGTAACAGGGTGTTCTGCTTAACTGTCTTTGCAGCTTTTTCTCTGTGATATAGCAAAGCCAGTAAATTTAGGAGTCTGGTGTAAATACTTAGTCTTTTCTGGCATCTTCATTACGAATTCCCTTTGACAGAAGGAGGCATATATTTTTCACATTATGTAGAGAAGAAATTGAGGTACCTGTCAAATGTGTCAGAGCTGACTTAGATGGAAGTGAATTGCCTGAACATCAGAAGGGATGGGTATAAGGCCTTGGATTAAGACTGTGTTGATCTGTGAACCAGAGACATTCAGCTTTTTTCATCCAATATTGTTACTGTTAGTGATTCATATTTTGGAGTAATGTCATCAAATTCAGTAAAAAAAGTAAAATGAGTTCTTGCTTGTTTAACCTCAGTTCCTATGTTACGTTCTTTAAACAAGTGACCCATTTTAGCAAAATAATTTTTAAAATAGATTTCATTCAAAGTGGTACAAATTGTGCTCTGAAATAGCTGTTTCTGTTCAGTTCAAGAATGAGTGTGTGCTTGTCCATAAGTATACTGTCAGAAATCAAATGAACTCAAATAGGCATAAACCCAGCTGAGTTTTGGAGCTTTTTTTTGCATTGGTTTAACAGGTTGTTGATCTTGGCCTTGGTAAGCCAGGCTCAGGCTGAACCCAAAGGCTATTCAGTCACTTCTTAGTCAAGTCATTCTATGTGTGAATCTCTAATGGTGATTCTTGTACAGGGCTGTGGTTTTTGATGCATCCTAATTTAGCTTGAAAACAGATGAGGTGATTCCATTGGCCTGGAAAGTCTGTAGACAAACAGCTGATAATGAGTTCAAACATTATGAACTTTGGAGCTCAGTAAAATCACATTTTTGTTAATTAATACATGGGTGCCAACAGTGTGTTCAGTTAGATTAAATTAATAGTATCCTTTCTTTCAGACCCTACTGTTTCTTCCTTTTTAAAGAGGGGAGTTATGTGTATGTGAAATGGACTCTTTATTTATGGACTATTTGATCAGGTTCCCGAGATGGTTCGATGGGTCTCTGGGAAGTCACAGAGGATGTGTTGTCCAAAAGTGATGCCAGGCATAACCTCTCTCAAGTTCCTGTCTATGCCCACATAACACACAGTGCTCTGAAGGACATCCCCAAGGAGAATACCAATCCTGACAACTGCAAAGTCCGAGCATTGGCCTTCAACAATAAGAACAAGGTCAGTAAGATAAGTAAGACAGTTGAGAAGTCTCAAAACTGTCCCTATGTATTAGAAAAAGAAAAAAGTAATCTAAATTGAATGTACTGGAGAAGCAAGCTAATATTTTTTTCTCTGATTCTTTTACATTCTTGTCTTCACCTGCTATGTTTGCTTCTGTCCCAAGTGCATGGAGGAATCCAGGAGAAAAAAAAAAGAGATGTTTTCAGAAGGCACAATTTTCCTATGGGTTTAATTAGGATGCCTGCAAGCAGCCTAAGCAGGGGAGACAAGGAGTATTTGCAAGAAGCAAATGAAGTGCCAAAACATCTCTTGCAGCTTGAATCCTCAATTCTTGGGTGCTCTTGTTGCTTTCCTTCCCCTTTTGTGAAGACCAGCTAACTCTTAGCAGTTCCTGTTTTGATGGTTGAATCCTTTCTGGATTGCTCAGCAGGTGAGGTGCCTGACTTACAGGGCAGGCACCAGTGCTTGCTTTGGTGTGATTTTGTTGGTGTTTGGCAAACGCTAAACGCTAACCTTCCCATGCTGATCGCCCGGTATTACTAGTGGGAGTAGCAATTCATCCTCCCCCACTTTTGTTTTTCCTGCCCTCAAAGAACAGAGAAGGTCTGAAGCAAAGGTGGGTGTGCTCTCAGAAGCACAGTGCTCCTGTAGTCTGTATTTTTCACAGTAGCTACTTTGGTTACTGCTCTGGGATGGTGATTTCATGTAGCTTTTTCACCATGGTGAAAGGGTTCTTCAGGGTTAGAATCAATGTGGGACCTGCTGAAGAGAGACGTCACCTCTAGCTTGTACTGTCTAATAATACATTATTTAATTTTCTAACAACATTTACGGTTTTGAAAGTTGTTATTTCTTATTTACTCTTTTATTAATTGTTATTCTACCTGGCATCTTTGTACTGTATTGTATTCTATAAAGAACACTATAAAATGAAAATGTATCTTGATAAAGCTTGTACAGGATTGTGGATGAGTTCAATCCAGAGTGTGCAACTTGCATAGTTGAGAGTGAGTTTGTAAGGACATCTGTAATACAAAAACGCTTTTCTTTTTTTTTTTTTTTTTTCTTTCTCCTTTTAATAGGAGCTGGGAGCAGTGTCCCTGGATGGGTATTTTCATCTTTGGAAAGCAGAGCTCACACTATCAAAGGTACTTTTCTGTTTGTTCAGATAAGGCACCCCACTGCTTTCAGGGTTTTTTTTCATCTTGGTCAGGTTATATTTTTGCAGTCAGCTTATTTTTCAACTGCATTTTGGGTTTTTTTTTCACTGCAGCCTCCTTGAACGTAGCTTACAGTATTGTTCTATTAACATCCTACTCTTGTAACGGATTGATTTTTATGTTTTCCCTTTCCAGTTACTTTCCACAAAGTTGCCATACTGCAGGGAGAACGTGTGTTTGGCTTATGGTCAGGAGTGGTCCGTGTATGCAGTAGGATCACAGGCACACGTCTCGTTTCTGGACCCGAGGCAGCCTTCCCACAGCGTTAAATCCGTCTGTTCCAAAGAACGAGGCAGTGGTAAGAAACCTGTCAAAAGGTGCTTCAGATGATTTTCTTGCAGAAGTAGCTGGTAAGACTGCAGGAAGGGTTTTTCCTGTGACAGGCTAAATAACTAATACTGTATATATAGGTTTTGCTTTTACGACAGTGTTCTATGAGCAACCAACACCAGATGTGACAGGAGCTCTGAAATCTAAGAAAAGGCAATATCAGTGCCTTTATTATCAACTAAATTGTAACCTGTTTGAATATTACTGGACTTTTAAAAGTGTGCATTTTACTTCAGCATATTTTTTACTGTGTCTTATTCTATTTTAATTCATTTAGGACCAAACCTAGTCTTTTTGCCACTCTTTATACTGTTCTTGTATTTTTCTCCGGGAATTAGAAAAGAAGACATGTTGTCTGCTCTCTGCTATTGTATTGGGAGTCTGTGCTGTGAGGGAATCCTTGCTTTATAATTTTAAAGCCATGAGCGAGACTCCTGATTTTGAATGTAATTTGAGTGCTGTTTCTTTTTCTCACATGAAGGCATTGTGTGCAATTGAACCTTTCACCTGAGGGCTTGCAGGGTCCATGGTTCCATAAACTTCATACCATACCCTTTATTATCGGGCATGAGAAGGCACTGTGCCATATTAATCCCAGACTAATAAGTTGCAGTCCTTACATAGCTTGTCTTTGGGCATCCATCTCTTATTCGGGCAAGTTACCAGAAGAGGATGTATGTAGGCAAGGATTTAGGATAATTTTACATATGTAGTTACAGAACAGTGTTGTCTAGATCAATGTCAGGGTCTGCTTCTTTCACATGCAGGAGAAGTATCTGTCACGTCAGGAAAGGTCACCTCACACATCTTACCAGCAACGCTCCTTGTCCTGACCTGCTGCCAGTGGTGGCTGAAAGATTCTGGCTTGAGTATGTGACCATCTCTGCTGGGGGAATAATTTGTGTGTAGGGGGTATCTCTAGGGCATCTCTAGTTCATGTCTGGAGGAAGCCTTTGTTCAGTGCTGTTTTCTGTGCTGCGTAGTAGCTGGATCTTTTTATTCAGCTTGGTGGCGAAGGCACGTAAATAACAGTAGTTCCCAAGATACTGAGTGTTTCAACTTTCTGTCAATCTCCCTGGGGCTTGGAATGGTGCAGCACCTCTGGAGAGCAGGCTCTTTATTGATTTGTGGAATAAAATCTGACTTCAAGTGATTTGAAGTAGTACCTGAATGTGCTTTAAGTTTCCAAGAGCACCTGGTGAATGTGGTAAGTTCATTCAGTTCACTGCTGTTGTACACAAAAGCATGTCAGAGAAAGGTTGTGGCTTAGCAAGACTGGAACTGGAGCTGATTTTCCCTGTTGAACTCTGTCTGCTCTACATGAGGAGGCAGTGAATGCTTTTTAGTGCGTCTTGTAAGTGTTGCTTTTCTTAGAGCTGTACAGTGCAGCCCTGGACTGTAGGTCTTGATCCACAAAAGCAGCTGCTCTCTGGTTGTGCGGCAGAGCAGTGTCCTGCGCTCTTGACTTCGTGTCCTGGAGGCAGCAGTGCTAATGCAGCTGAGGGAGCTGGGTTTGTTTAGCCTGGAGAAGAGAAGGCTCAGGGGAGACCTCATCACTCTCTACAACTTCCTGAAAGGAGGTTGTAGCCAGGCAGGGGTTGGTCTCTTTTCCCAGGCAGCTATCAGTAAGACAAGCTCCACCAGGCAAGGTTTAGGTTAGATATTAGGAAGAAATTCTTTACAGAGAGAGTAATCAGGCATTGGAATGGGCTGCCCAGGGAGGT
>JAYRBT010000093.1:63480399-63490600 GCA_036023395.1 Myiotriccus ornatus
CAAGGTTTAGGTTAGACATTAGGAAGAAATTCTTTACAGAGAGAGTAATCAGGCATTGGAATGGGCTGCCCAGGGAGGTGGTGGATTCACCGTCCCTGGAGGTATTTAAGAAGAAACTGGGTGTGGCACTTTGTGCCATAGTCTAGTTACTGTGTTGGTAGTGGATCAAGGTTGGTAGTTGATGATCTCAGAGGTTCTTTCCAACCCATCTGATTCTATGATTCTATGACTCTGTGTCTCCTGCCTGTGTAGGACACGCCACTGCATCTGCATTTCCTTCTGGGATCTGCCACTTAGGAGGGGGGCTGAATTCGCTGACCTAAATAGCCCAGGTCCACAGGTGGTGGAGTGCTGGGAATGTAGGAGAGCTTACTGTGATCGGTCCTAGGCACAGGTTGTGCTTTTAGTTTGACAGGAATTGTTAATCTGGGGTACTTCAGCCCCTTAGGAGCCAATTTGAAGAGCTGTTTTTGAAAGCCTGTTCTAAATATCTTATTAGCAGTGGGTACATCACTTAAGCTTTTTTGGTTAGAGAAATATCCACAGGTATTCTTCATTTTACAGCTTTTTATTAACAAATTCCTTTGAAAAGGATATGCCATCTGCCTTCATACTCCATCACTTGTTTCTGTGAAGTAAGTGTTCTTCTGGTTTGCTTGTCAAGAGCACTTCTGAAGCAAAAACAAGAGGAAGTCCACTCTTGTGCCTTTCTCCTTTTGTCTAAGTGACTGCTCTTGCTGATTGCAGAAGGCTTGAAGTGTGTTTGGCAGATTCAGGCTCATGTACTACGGGTGGGGGGAGGAAGTCTACAGCTTGCTCAGGTGCATTTGTTATTCTCTGAGTTAAAGTGGAGATTCTGACATAAATCTGGTAAATCTCCTTCAGCAGGTGTGACTTGCACAGTAGTTTCCCACTTATTAAACCTGCAGCCAAGACTTCACCTCATACCTGGAGCAGGACAGTGTGGCCTTAACCTGTTCTAAGTGTGTGTCATGGGTGCTGATGCTTGTGGATGTAACATTGGATTGGGGAGTCAGAAGGATGAGGATGTGTTTTCAGTTAGGATTCTCTACAGAGGGGAAGGGGGAACTCCCTGGCTGTATCTGCAGCTCCCGGGTGTCGTCTGTCCCATGCACTGCTTGATGTATTCCAGGATGTTACAATTTCAGCCCCACTTGGTACAGTGACATTTGGCACGTGGATGTAGCTGGTAGAACTGACTCTTTTCCCCTCCTGTTTGGATGCTTCTTTAGGCTGTAATTCAGTGGTATTTCAAAGAGGCTTAAAAAGCCCTAGGGTTTTTAACCTGTCATTACATTGTGCAGGAAGGAGAAGTGCAGATCTGGTGGAGTTTAATCTGCACTGAAGAGTTGTTTGGAGTAGAGTCCTTGCACAGAACAAACCTTTCTGCACAATAAATAGAGATGAGAGGACACTTTTGAAATTGCAGATTCCTACATATAGAACAAAGGTGCTCTTGACCCTAAATGGCTTATCTGGCAGAGCTGCAATCTGTTGAAGGTGAAGCTTCTTACTGTGTCCCCTCGGTGTGGCCAGTGGCCTCAAAGGAGCAGGGCATTAGTGTGTGTCGTCAAAGTTGCTGTTTCAGCAGTATCAGTGGGATCTGTCTGCACTGTTCTGTAGCAGTTGTGGAGAACACTAGAAGGTAGTGTTAGACCTGAAACAACAGCCTTGCAGAGCCAAAGCATCCCTCTCCCTTACTGCTCTGTCTGTCCCTTCTCTGTTTGACAGGTATCCGGTCAGTGAGCTTCTACGAGCACATCATCACCGTGGGAACGGGGCAAGGTTCCCTGTTGTTCTACGATATCAGAGCCCAGAGGTTCCTGGATGAAAAGCCCCCCCGTGCCTGCTGTGGGTCGAAGCAAAAATTAGGAGGAGGTGAAATTTTGAAGTTGACAACTGGGAAAGGCTGGCTGGTGAGTAGGTTGTAACTGTAGCAGACCCTTTACACAGGAATACTGTAGGGCTTGAGCTGGTTCTTCTTGTGGTAACGGGAGCTGTTGTGTGAAATGTGCCCCAGTCAAACAGTGATCATGTAACCAATAACTAACAGTGAAAAGCAAGAAGTGCTGCAGAATCGCTTTCTGCAAAAGCTTTAGGAAGGGGTACTGAAGGTTAAATGCCTGAGTGTGAGGCATACTGACTACTGTTCTTATGCACTAGTTCATAGGTGAACTAGATTTTGTGTTTTTCTATTTTCAAATGTAATCTAACTCCTAATTTTCAGAACCTCCAACAGAAATAGTCTTCCTTTAGAGCCATGCTAATCTAATGTGGTACTCAGAGCAAGAGAGATTAAATTTAAAATTGTGTGCAGTTTTAGAAACTGTGACTTCCTGAGGTAATGCCGTGGCAGGCACTTGAGTTCAGTTTCCTATATGTTATCATAAAGCAGTTAATGGCTTTGTTTAACTTAGCTCCATTACCTTTTATGTCATTGTGATGTCCCTACCCTTCACTCCCCTCTTTCAGTCCTCAGAATGTCCTCAGAAAAAGCTTCAGGACAACTCTGATATCTTTTAGTTGATCTATATGAAGCTTCAGGAGCGTTCAGAGGAAATACATCGTTTTAGGCTCTGGGAGATACTTTCCGCTTTTGTGAAACAGGGTTTTGGGTTTGTTTGGCAACAATACTGATCTAAACTTTCCTTTAACAGAACCATGATGAAACCTGGAGGAATTATTTTTCTGATATAAATTACTTCCCAAATGCTGTTTACACACACTGCTACGACTCGTCTGGAACGAAACTCTTTGTGGCAGGAGGCCCCCTTCCATCAGGACTTCATGGGAATTACGCTGGTCTCTGGAGCTAATGATAACTCTTCATAAATGCTGACCTTTACACAGATTTCCACTTTTCTTTTCCTTTTTTTAACAACAAAATTGTGTGATGCCATTGATCCCTGATTTAAGCGCAAGTTATTTTTTAGCAGAGTTTTCTGTTGGCCTCCAACAGTTTTGTACATCTTTTTGAACCAGTTTTTTGCTTTAACCTCCTTGATCCTTTATATGAAGGGGTTTTGAAGTCCTTTTTTATTGTAATTACTCCAAATGACTCTTTCCCCCCTATTTAGGCTGTCTTGGCCATGAGCCCCCTCCCCTACTTTGCTGTGAGGTAGGATTCCTTTCTTATAGAGTGGTTGCTCCTGGGCTTTCTGTGAAAGTCTTGGGGCTGTGTGTGTGCAGGTACTTCATGTCAGTTACATTACCTGGAGTGAGGACTACTTGTAATTAAAAAATATTAAAAGTATTTATAAGAGATAAGCTACTACTTTATCTGCAGAGCCTGGCCCTGGCCTGGATTGATCTTATTTTTTAAAAGTACAAGTCTAATGACATTGTTTATACATAGAGCGATATGGTTATTTTAAGCTGTACTCACTGGAGCCCAGGCACAGATTCCCCCAGGGTATTGCCCATCATGTCCAAAGTGCAGGAGTTCTAAAAAGTGCATTTGTATTTGAATGGTAGTTTTCAGCAGTGCCAGGAGCAAAAACTGATCTTTTGTTTTTTCACTGCCTGTCCAAGGTATCAGCTTTTGCGCACCTGGAGTTTGCAAAGGCTGTTCTGCAGCAGGGCTGTTGCAGGGTGAGGTTACATTGAGGGCTGCAGAGGTGCTGAGGGGAAACGGGGGCTGGTTATTCAAAATGAACTAAATCTTACCTGTTTCCCAGATGAGCCATGGTTTCTGACTATGCTGTTGGGGTAGCTGATGAGCTTTTCCTAAACTGCCAAAAACCCAGGACCTTTTTTTATGCCAAGTTCTGGAAATTTTTCCCGTTTTTGCTGTTCTGGTTGGCCATCTGCTCTAATGAGCCAATGGAATAAATAAACTAATTTTTTTTCTACGAGATTAAAGAGTGCATCTTGGACTTAACTAATGCAAGTGTGAAACTTTCCATGTAGGAGGATAGCTCGGTGTCAGCCCACGTTGTGCCGCATATACTGTAGGAGAGGCTCGGGCTTTCCCCGAATCCCCTGCTGCCTTCTGCTTCTAGGCTCCTGTGAACTTCACCTGGGACTGGAAGGGGAGAACAGGTCCAGTGCCCTTCAGGTCGAGCTGTGGAGCGTGTGCATCCTAGGGTGGTGGTCTTACTCAATACCCAGCTAAAGTGCAGGTCTCCAGGTGCTCCTCCTTTTGGCAGGCACCAGACTCTCAGCTTGTTACGGATGCCTCTCTTCTCTGCTGGGATGAATGTCTTTCCCCTGACATTGGTGAAGCAAAGTATGCCTGGACCTCACTGCTTTGGTGACAAACAGGGAGTTGGCTGAAGCTGAGAGGAAAGACAAGGCTGGGATGTGCTCTGCTCTCCTGTCTCTGTGGAGATCACAGCTACCACTGCAGTTCCCGCTGACAACCCCGAGCGAGCCTGTACCTTGTCTTTGCAGTCCCTCTTGTCTTCATACTCAGTATCTTCCTCAGTAATTCCGAGCGGTGAGCCTCAGGCTTTATTTTCCAGTTGGCAAGGAGACCTGCATGGAAATCCTGCAAAGAATGCAGTTCCCTGCCGTCTGGCTGGAAAGCCTGTCAAGAGAAGAGCTCTCTCCCAGATGTGCACCTGTCCCAGAAGTATAATTTGCACTGAGCACTGACACAGGTGCTTCACAAACACATCATCTTCCAGTGTTTCATAACTGTACTTCCCTTGTGGGCTGGTTGCTTAAGCTGCAGCAGTTCACGGTACTGTGTGTTCAGCTAGCCAGGCTTTTCTCCAAAGAGGGCAAATTATAAACCATGGGGTAGTCAAGAGTTAAGGTTGCCCATAAGAGTTGTGCACCGTTTCATTTTAAGGGTGTCATAATGGTGCCTGTGTTGTTTTTTGGTGGCAGCTTACTCCTTTGGATATTTTTTGGTTTAGAAAAGTGAAAGTATACAAAGAAAAACAAGTCTTGGTCAAGTATGGCGGGATTTGTATTTCTTGTATTACTCCTGCAACTACTGTGTAAGATCACTCTGCTATAGGGAACATGTTCTGCTTTTTTTTTTTTTGAGCTTGGTTTGAAGTTTGTTTTGTTTTGTTTTTCTAGAGAAGCTAGACAGTTGAGTCTACTTGAGTGTCCTCCAGAAAACAACAACAGAACATAGATAGACACTCCATGTCTACAGTGCCGAAAGACAACTCCTGGTTTGGAAATTCTAGCCCTGATATTGATCTGTTGATTGAAGCATATTCCAGGTCATGATGAGAGGGAAGAAAGGGTATTTGACTGGACAGAGCTTCAGCCTTCAAACGTAGAGGCTGCTTTTTCTGCAGTCTCTAAGTTACTGAGGAGGCACCACTGGAAATTGTCACTCCTTGCTGACTGATCTCCACAAGTACCTCGAGATGGGGTCTTAAAGCCTGGTATTGTGAGTGCCCTCTTGCTTCTTTTTTTTTCTGTCCTGGACAATTCTCAGATCTGGACAATGATGTAAAATTCCTCTAGTCTCACATGTTTCTGCTTTCAGGGCTCTTTCTTGCCAAGGTAACTTCTCATGGGAAGGGAGCCATCTTTGTTGCTGTATGAATATCACCCCAAAAAGGGAAACAGAGTAGGTGATGCTGGTAGCACACAAGCAAATTGGGCCTGAAAAATCTTAATTTCTAGCATGTTTTAGTGGTTTTAAATGCTTATAGCAATACAGATGTTGAGTTTCAGAATATTTTGTGGTCGGTCACATATTTTGTTCCAATCAGTGTTAGAAACTGAGGCAGAGAAAGGTGATGTGCTCAAGACCTTCAGTTTGCTTAAACTGGGTAGAAGTTGGAGGCTGGGTCAGACTTGGGAACTGGGCAGTTGTTCTTGTACTTCTTTCACTGATGGGATTACACAGTAACAGTCTGTTCCTTGGAGGGAGGACACTCTGGTTTATCTCATTTGAAGGAAAGAAAAGAACTTCAATCATAACATGCCTTCAAACCCACTGCTATTGACTTCCCAGTCATATGGGATCTTCTGTGCTGCTGCTCAGCTTTTTTCAGTAGACTACCATGTTAATTTGGGTATCTTTGGGTATTGTATTTTCAGTATTCATAATAATAGGTAATCTAACCAGTGACTAAATTATGGGTTTGGTAATACCTGGCTTGTGAGCGCTGAGTAGCAACTCCTCAGTAACGTCTGGGTGTTATGTGATGGAACATTCCTGAGGAATCAGAGGCTGCTTTGCTATGTTGGCTTGAGGACAGCAATGAGGGTGGTGCTCTCCCTCTTCACCAAACACCTTACACCTGTAATTCCTCCAGCTTTCTCCCTTGTACAGTCAAGTCTGGTCGGGAGAACTGCTAGTGCTCTCCTCTGACGCTTACTGGGATTGCAGTAAAGAAGTAAGTCCATTTGTTCAGTTCCTTCATCAGTGCTGCTGATGTTAGTTCAAGGTGAGTAAATTACCAAAGAATAGTTAGTAGGTGTTTGTTCCTAGTCTCAGTTGCTAACTTTCCTCATAGATCCATTTTTAAGATCATTGGTAGAGTGCCCAGTGGTCTTGCTGGATTTAGTCAGTCCACAAAGGTTACATCATATTGTGGATGACTCTTGTGACTCTCTTCATGAAGGGAGCTCCTGAACTGTGTTGTGGGGTTTATATTTGCTGCCTCCATTTCAGGTCTTTGGCAGCTTTTTATATCTCAAGGATTAAGATACTTGGGGATCGTTCTCCTCCAGAATTTCATCCTCTTCTTTCACCAGAGTGCTTGCTTTGTATAGAGCTTGCAGCTGCAGAGTTAACAAGATTAAAAGTTATGATCTAGCTATGTCAAGTGGTGCTTTGGTGTCTTAATTTTTACCCCTCACTTGAGAGGCACTTACAGACCTTGTGAACTGCTGTCCCTCACCTGGTGCAGGTGTGAAACAAAGCAGGCTTGCCTAGACCCTTCACAGAGGTCACCTCTTTGCTTTGTTTGCAAGAAATCAAGAGCAGGTGGGCTGTCAGTTGCACCTCGGAAAAGCAGCATTGTCTTTCAGCAACCAGGTGGGATCTCTGAGGTCTGTTTGTGGTGGTCTGATACCCTTATTTTCTATAAACCCACTTTTCCAAGGTGTCTGATATGTTCTTAATTCTTTTTCAATTGCTGCTATGACTGAATTACTGGACTGGGGTACAGCTTGTTCCTAAGGAACACTTGCAGAGCTGTGTGTGATGCAGGTGGAGCTGATCCTCTGACCAGCCTGTGCTGAGCCTGGGACTCCTGTCTATGCCAGGCACACACTTTCTACCTTAAAGCCAAGTAAAAATCCCTGTGTGCCCCACTGGCCATCCCACAGTCTGAGCCTGTGGTGTGAGCTCAACTTAAAATGCCTTTCTGACTATTGCAGTGCCCTCAGTAACTTGTTTGAAAGTCTCTGAAGCACAGGCACCCAGAACAAGGTAGAGTGGAAAGGAGAGCACAGCCACACCTGTGTGAAGGAATCTCTGCCTGCACTTGCTCTCCTTTGCCCCTCCAGGTGAGCACTTTGTGTGGTGAGGATGGCCCAGGGGCACCAGAGAAATAGTGAAAGGCAAACTGCTTGGTATGGCTTCTGGGATGCCAGAGGAATTTAAAAACATAGAGGGGATACCTGAAAGGGCTGGATCAGAAACATCTCCAGAGAGATCAAATATACATCCCTGTCGTTCTTGTTTCAGTGATAAAAGTAGGACGTATATTTTTTGTTTGTGATTGCTAGGTTTCTTTAGGAAAACCGTATGGTGGTTGGCTACTTAAAAGAACGCTCTTGCAGAAAGGAATCTTCCCATTTCATAACAGCCTTTCCCATTAGTATCCTGCTGGGAGCGGTATGGTCTAAGAAAGTGCACACAGATTTGAAACAGGGTGCCAGGGTTGGCGGAGCTGGGAAAATCTGGGCTGCCTGACTGTGTACCCAAAAAAAACCGCCAACACTTGATTGTATACGAATTGTGGTCGTTGGACTGAAACTGAGAGGGTGTGTACAAACCTTTGCAATGCAGTGCAATGTTTCTAGTCCTAGACATTGATTCTTTTGCCTTCAGGACAAAAATCTAGAAGTCAATACATTGATTTCTTAGGAACTGCTTTTCTAGATTCCCTTATGAAAAGGGAAAATTCAGGTGCTGAATTTTATCTCATTAAACTTGTACTTTTTATTTGCCCATCCACCTGGTCTCTCTTCATTTCCAAGACCTCCCACAGTCTCAGGGTATATAAATCACTATGACTCATCCAAATAGTACCTAAATGGACCAACCAGAGGTTAATGTGCCTTCCTCTTCTGGTACCTTGATCTTTGTGAGGTTATCTCACAGACTTGTCCCTGTCCTAGGGCTGGGTACGTGCATTGTCTTTTTCTAAGATGTGCGTGTTGAAACTGCAACAGGTTTGTACTGTTACTTGTGGCTTGTTCCCTTTGTGTTAGGATGTGTAGACACAAATCAACGCACTGGTTGGTCTCGTGTCAGTCTTGCCAGTGACATCTGTCAGTG
Organism: Myiotriccus ornatus; assembly: GCA_036023395.1. Classification (NCBI taxonomy): domain Eukaryota; kingdom Metazoa; phylum Chordata; class Aves; order Passeriformes; family Tyrannidae; genus Myiotriccus; species Myiotriccus ornatus. Next base: position 63,488,846 of record JAYRBT010000093.1, read on the forward strand.
CTTGCTTGTTGTGTTCCCGTGTACACTACTGCTGGATCTTCCCCACTGCATGTGGTGCATATGATGCACAGAATACACAAGGTGTTTTAAAATATGCACTGATCACAACTTGTTGCCTGAGGGTAGGATTTCCTACAGTGAACTGTTTTTAATGTTTGGGGTTCTTTTCCCCCAAAATATATGTAATAAGATCCAACGCCTGGGGAGGGGGGGAGGAATCAAGACTTGCTGATACTTCCCGGCTTTTGTTCTGAATGCAGGGTCTGATGTTTGTTAACAACTCCTGCAAATCAACCCATCTAACAGAGCCTTTCTCAGCTTGTTTCTGTATTGAGCTGTGTCAGAAACGATGCTGGATCCTAAACTCTCCCAGAAGCTGTCAAGTCAAATAGTAACAGCTCTCTTCAAATATTACAGTGCACCTTTTTAACTGTAAGATAAAACTATTAGAAGTTATGATGCAGTTTGCAAATGGAACAGTGGGAAATTGCAGATAGCATGTGCAACCAACCTGTCTGCACATCAGGCGTAGTGTTCTGTTACCGTGCAAATTGTTTCTTCTCTCTGAAAAGTGAATTTTTAAATTTTTTTAATAGAAAGATATTACACTTTTGGCTTAGTTTTCTAAGGATATCTTTGTTAAAGACCTCAAACCAACATCTGGAATTTGGGCTGAGTTTCCATCTCTTAAGCAGATGGTGCAATTTATATGTGATGTCTCATAAAAGCATGGAAACAGGAACACATCCTCACTCACTGTGGCCTTCCATGGGCTTGCCTATCCATAATTAACTGAATTACAGCACTGCACTCTTGATTCATGAGGACACCTTTGTATTTAGCATCAGCACGATTAGTCATCAGTGCATTGACATTAATACATGGTCATGGAGCGCCAAGGTATTTCCTGTGCTGACTGCATCTGTTCTCTCTGTAACCCAGTGCAGACTTACTCTGGAGTTCTCTTTTTACTTCTTGGTAACTTCAGAGTTTCTTTAAATTCTATGTTTATGACAGCATCTTTTCAGAGTAGGACAGATGGATTTAACTTTATTTTCTATTTTAAGCATCTTTCTCTTCTCCCCTTTCTTCATAGTTCACCTGTAACAATCAATTCAAAGTTGTCTGCCTACTCTGAAAATTATCAAGTCCATAACAAAAAGAAAACCTATACCCCAACATGGAAGGATCACTCTGTGCTTTTGCCCTAAACTTTCGTGGCTGGCTACCTGCCTTGCAAGTGGAGACTCCACCACTGCACAGGCTGCAGAAGCTGAAATCCTCTTGCGTCCATATAGTTTGGAGGATCAGGAAATGGAGGTGCCTGGCATCTGCACCCAAGTGAGTTTGTCAAACTGATCCATGGTGGTTTAGCCAGAGAACTGGCACCTTTGGCTGCTACTCAAAGAACTAAAGGTTTCAGTGAGGGCAAAGCCAGGAGGATGAATTGCTGACTTGATCCCATTTAAAGGCTTTCTCCACAGATTTTTTTTTTTTTTTGTCTTTTGCATAGTTGGTGGATTATGAAAGAGTAGGGGTGTCTGCTAAATTATAACCCTGTGCTCAAAAGTTATTCTAATGAACTTTGGCCAGCGGTAATGCCAAAGGCTGGCTACGCTCAGAGGTGAGCTGGCAATGGATTGTTTGAAGGGTAGGCCTTGAGGGTTTGCTCCATCATGCCTTACATCACTGCAGATTAGTTGCTTCCAGAGCTTTCAAAACTCATGGTCATCCCTCTTGATGTGAGGAGTGAAG
>JAYRBT010000093.1:63490700-63501862 GCA_036023395.1 Myiotriccus ornatus
CTTGATGTGAGGAGTGAAGGTGCATGGGGAAGAACCTGTTCCCCCAGTGGTCACTCAGTCTTCCCCTCAACACTCAAGGTTACCAGTGCACTTGTCTCTTTGTTTACATGGCTGACTGTGACTAATATGTTTCACAGCTGCCACCAGCCACCTCCATGTGCTTCATGCTGGGATGATGGAGTGGAAGGGCCTTGTCTGCATCATCCTCCACCTGGCTGGTTGTTGACATTGCAGGGGTGTAACAGGCCAGCTGGGATTTACGGCTTCAGCTGGTTGCTCTGGGCATCTTTCACAGTGTGATATGGGGCCATTATGAAAAGGACTGTATAAGTGACTTCTAGTGGGCTCTGTCACTTTTGTTCAAAATGCTGTCTCCAGTCTCGGCCTCTTATCCTGGACTCACTCACATCTTGCCACACTCTGCTGCTTAGGACTTGAGCAAGTTCCCTTGCCCTCTCACAGTTTACTAGTTCAGGTACCAGTTCTGCAAAGCCTGAGGGTACCTGTTAGAACCCTACTACAGTCTGAAACTTCTACACTTGCTTAGGCAGTGGCTCACTGAGCTGGGACCTTGCTCACAGTCTCCCTATTCATTTTACTCAGCCCTAGGTATCTTCCTGGACTGCCATTCCCCTTTCAGTCTGAAAGGGTTTGCTCCGAGGTCATTCCTGCTCTGTGAAGGAGTTGATTCCTGTACTGCTGGTTATTGCAATTTGGTGGCTTTTATTTTTCTCGTTTTTATTCTGGGGTTCACCGCAAATGTACAAAACCATTCTGACTTCCTCAGCTCCTGAATGTAGTACAGGGGCCAACCTGTGAGGCATCAAAATTATTTTTCTACTCCCAAAGTGCACAGAAACAAGGATATCTTAGGCAAGTTTTAAGGAGGAAAAGCAGCTGCATACACATAAGTAGAAAGGTATCTCTGGGTAGAATAGGTGAGGGAGCAGTTTAAGAATTTTAAGTGTAAGAATAATGATGGAATTTTTTTTTGTTTCTTTTGTAAAAGTTCCTTTACCAGGAGGTTAGGTGGTGTTTTAATCCACCGAAAGTTGCAATGTAAACCGGGGTTTTTTGTTAATCAATGCAAAATGTGCCTCTCAACTATAATGCAAAGTCAGTCTCTGTCACTGTCTGCAGTGACAGCAGTTTAACTGAAGACTGATTTAATGTGTTTCTTGCTCTTACATGTAATCCTCCATACAACAGTCCTTGCTGGTCTTTCCCAAGCACTATTTGGCACTATCCCTATGTGAAAGCAAAACAGGCCTTGTGTTGAGCAGTGTAACCTGATGAACTTCCTTGGTTTGAGAGAGACACTGGAGAGAAGAGTCCAGGTTCCATGTGTTTTAATACAACTTTAAACCAGTGCAGCTATTCTCTCAGACCAGCATCGCTTCCTGCCTTTCCCTCCATTTAGATGGGAATTTAAAAGTAAATCAAGCAATACCTGATCCAATTGATGTGCTTGCAGGTGGAACATGGGTGTTTTTTTTTTAATTTGAAGACTGATATTTCTCTTCTGCAAGAACTTGTCCTGGGTGCAAGAGCTTGGATCTCAGATTACAGCTCTTCTGCCAGCTTGTTACATGCAATTAAGTATTCCTTCTGAAGAGGACTGTGGAAAAGCTGTGAAGGTGTAGACTGGAACTGATAATTTTAGGTCATCTGTGTGGTGCTTGACTACATGGACAATATAACAGTGATTTTTTTTTCCCCATGTGTCAGTCACAAATAATTCTTAATTTGCTGTTTGGAGGAAAACTGCTAATAGATAAGTTTCCAGATCAAATTATGAGCCTAATTTTCTCTCTTGCATAACCGGGTTACTGTGTTCACATGCCAGAAAGATGTTGCTCTTTGAAAAAGCATGTTTGTGTATGTGGCAATGCCCCATGCACTTTTTAAATACCTAGATCTGTACCTTCTCATCTGAGTATTGTTAGCCACGCTGTAGTCTGACAAATGGATCTTTTACTACTGCCCTGTTATATAGATAATTGTAATTCACTGCAGTTTGTTTTTTTCCATTTCTTGAAGTTGCGTGATCTGAAAATTGGTGAACAGAAAGTATTTGTGCATCTTACTATGGGTATCTCTAAATAAAATGTATTTGTATAGTGTGTTGGCTTGGCTGATGGTTTCCTTTATTTGGTAATCATCCCATGACAAGTAAATCCAGGGCAGTTTGAGAGCAAGTGGGCTTGGGTTTCTTACTATAACAGTCCAGCCTCTGTGTGGACATGACTGATTCAAAGGAAACACAGTGAACTGTTGTTTTTCCTTCACCAGTGAGTGGATTGATATCCTGAGTACAGATTCTCAGCTTATTCTTGTTTTTTTCATGCCTTAAACATCAGTCCTTGTTCTCTGTACAGCTGCAGTAACCCTCCTTACTTCCATTCGAAGTCTATCTAGTAGCAAAGTTGGGACTATTACACTTCAAAGCATCTCCTTCCTGTTCTCTTCATCTGGTACCTCATTTGTTCTGAGGCAAGAGTTTTCTTCTAACCTCTTTATTTTTTTGACAAGGAAATACGTCTTAGAAGCACTGGACATCACAGATACCTGTAGCTGGACAGTCAGGTAAGCGTTCCAGGAAGACCTTGCATCCCAAAACTGCATCTGTAGCACTTCCACATACTTTTATTGTACAGCTGTCCTGTTTCACTGCTGTAAGTGAGAAAGTTATGTTTTGAGAGGAGGAATGTCCTTAAGAGATCTAAGTTTTATGCTGGAGGTTAAAATCCTGTGCCTAAAATCAGCTTTTGCATCCCCATCTTCACCCTTGGCCTCATCCTGAGTGGCTGGTTTCCATGGTCATGGACAAACTGCAGCTTTGTAAGCGAGCTGTGGGAGATCATGTTCCCAACTACACCATCTCTGCTCCCAGTAGCAGGCATTACTGATGCTTGTGGATGGAAGAGGAGGCATAGGAACGCTATACTGTCATTCTACTGAGCCTTATAACAAAACTGTTTGACAACTGAGAGATGCAAAGGAAAAAACGAATCCCCTGGCCCTGGAGACAGAGGGTTAGAGGGTTAGAGAGGGCCCTGGCAGGCAGGGATACTAACTCCCCACCTGTCTCAGATGTTCCATCGAGTACAGCGTTCAGATGGTGAGGGGCCTGTCAGGATCAAAAATGACCTCACAAACTACCAAGGCAGTTGATACCCACTGAGCTCCTCTTACACGTGTGTCCAGCTTAAATCTCAGCACCAGAGTCCAAATTCTCCCCCAGCAACTACTTTTAGCATTCATCTATTTTTGTCCCTTCACCTGCCTTGCAGGCCCCCTTGCTTTCCCATTCACAGTGCAGAGGAAGCAGTTTGCTCCCTTCTGTGAGCCAGCTCACCTCTGTTTTTTGGAAGGGATATTTAGCTATTTCATGGCCATGGTCTTCGCTCCTTATACCACACAGTCCAGGTGTGCTTTCTCACTGGCTGTGCTTGACATGTGCCTGTGTGGCCATTGTCATTCCTGCCTGTGGAACCTGGATGAGATCCGTTGCACTCCTTGGCTTGGAGCCTGGAGCAGGACAACACTGTTACCATCTGTGCTTTCACTGAGCACCACAAACATGTGGCAGTGGACATTACCCTTTCAACACTCAATCTGCTGTCTGCCTCCCCCTCCCAGCCCAGCTGCTGCAGGTTTGCTTGCCTGTCATCACTTCCCTTCTTGGGTGTATTTTGGTTTTGATCTCTTTGACTTGGGGCCTCAGCTCTAGCCAGCTGGTGGCACCGCTGTTGCAGAATGAGGAAGACAAACCAGGGAATGGTTTCACACCGTTCTGTTAAGTTCTTTCTAGCCATAGCTGTACTCATCCTATCTGTTTCTGAATGGAGGATCGGGACAGTCCTTCCCAGTGCAAAGTTCTTCCATGGTCCAGTAAATTAATTAATAAATGAAGACATACCAGGGACACAGTACTTGTTTGAACTGCTTTTTGGGCAAGGGTGGCCTATTCTTTCAGAGATTAAAAGTGAGAAATTTCACAGTGTGTTAGAAAACAAGAATCTGTGTGGTTGTCACCAAACTTCCTCAGTCCCCCTTAAGCCTCCTCACATGGAAGAACAAATGTGAGGGAAGGCTTCATCCCCCTGCAAGGCTCAAGGGACCATGTGGCCAACATGGCATTTGAGAGCTTCAGGTCAGCTGCTCCAAAGTACTGTCCTGCATGGAGAGTCTTACTGTTCCCTCTTCATTAAGGTGTAGCAAGAGCTGGGAGAGGTGAGAGAGAAGCCATGGTCCTCAAGTGCAGAGCTGAGGTCAAAAGGTCAGCTGGACATTTGCTCAAAATGTTTGTGCCAAAGAGATAAACAGAGTGAGGGCCAAGCTCCAGGGATGTTGAAGCATCAGCAGAATGATTTGTAGTCCCTGTCCTCAGTGCCTATGAGGTTTTTTTCCTCATGTCAAAAGTTTTCCTTTTGTTCCAGGAGATTATTCTCTAAACAGACCCACTGCAGTGCCTGGTGCACGTTGAACGTGAAGAACACAGATTCAGCTACAATAGAAATTTCTCAGATTTTAGACAAGTGGAAAAAATGTGGACAAATTTAAGGCTGCCTTTGGAAGACAGGCAGACAGGCATTGTTGCTGTAAAACTCCTCCCAGTACAGCTGCTGTGTACTAGACAAGTTCTCACTTAGGGAGAAGCGTGGGCCAATTTCTCCAGGTATCTGAGGCTTGAGAAAGGTCTTGGAGCCAAAAGGGTGACCAGTGAGGAATAGTTGGTCAGCACTAAGGAAAATACTGGGGAAAGCACGATCCATTTCTCCCCGTGTTGTGGTGGCAGCCTGCTGCCATCAGGCCAGCGAGGGTGCCAGCAGAGCGCTGTTAAGCTGTAACAACTTCTGATCTTGCCCTCTGGTAAAACCACTTCATACAGTTTTTTTTTTTTCCCTCCAGGAGATGAATTCTAGGAGTCATGATGATTTGCCATGTGTATTTTTAGGAGCATCTCTTTCCTGTTAATCGCAGAAAGCCAACTTCAGCTTTTTACCAGCATAAATAGGCTTTGACTCCAAAAACTGTCCCACTTTTCTTATAGGTGGCTGCTGATGCCCTTTGAGTGCATTTGATTTCGGGGAAAACATTTAGTCCTGTGCTCTGGGCTGCTCAACTTGTTGCTTAAGGGAAAGTGAAACATCTGGAGCTTAAATGTTCTCTATTGAGTAATAGAAAGTGACTACATGGAGAAGTCTGTCTTGTCTGTCATGGATTTCCATGTCACCTTTCTTTCTCAACTTACTAACACATTCTTGGAATAAGAAATGGTCAGAGGGATCAAGTCATATCCCTCAATGCTGGGTGCCTGCACTCTCTGAGTGGAAGAATAGATGAGGCTGAAAGGGATCTTTGGAGATCAGAGAGTCCAAACCTCTCCAGGTAACCTGTGCCCATGTTTGACCACACTCATGGTAAAAAAGTTCTATTTATAACAGGAATTTGCTGTTTTTCAATTTGTGGCTTATCACTAGGCACCACTGAGAAGTCTGGCTTCTTCTGCTTTAGTTACTTCCATAAGGTAAGGAACTGATAAAATCTCTGAGCCTTCTCTTCTCCAAGCTAAACAATCCCAGCTCTCTCAGCCTATACCTGTATGTTGAGTACTTCAGCCCCTTAATCATCTTTGTGACCCTTCACTAGACTCCTTCCAGTACACCCACGTCTTTCTTCTGGAGCATTGTGGAGCCCAGAAGACGACACAGCACACCAGATGTGTTCCATCAGTGCTGAACTGGTTGGAGGAGGGGAAGGATTGCCTCTCTTGTCCTGCTGGCTGCTCTCCCCGTAATGCTGGATGTCTGCCTTTGATTCAAGGGCACATGGCTGCTTATGTTCCACTGTCCACCAGGACTTCCATGTCCCTCTCTGCCAAGCTGCTTTACAGACGGTTGGCCCCGACCTGGCATGTGGAATTATTCCTTCCCAGATGCATAACTTCCCTTTATTGAACTTCATAAGATTTCTGTTGGCCTCAGCCTGCTGAGGTCCCTCTGAATGGCACCATAACCATCTGGTCCATCAGCCACTCCTGGTTTTGTGCCCTCTGTGAACTTGCTGCACCCTGTCCCACTGTCGTAATGAAGATACTCAACAGTATTGGTCCCAGGACCTCGGTCGCACCGCCAGCAACTGGCCTCCCGCTGGACTTTGTGCCGGTGATCTCAGCCCCTTGAATCCAGCAGCTCCGCCCCTCCTCTCCCCTCATCTACCAAGGCAGTCATTTCACCATTTAAGGTGACCAGGTCTGACAGACACGGCTTCCCCAGTGTACATCTACGGTGACCACTGCCAGTCACCACCTTGTCCTCAGTATGCAGTACTATTTGCTTTATCACCTTTGCAGGGCTGAGAGGAAGCTGACCAGCCTGCAGTTTTCTGGGGTCTCCCAAGCTCACTGTTTCTTTCCTGCCATTGCCAGTTGCTGCATCTACAGAAAACCCTTTTAAAATTGAAAACAGATGACTGACGTTTAACCAGAGTTGGCAAATATCCTTGGACATGCTATTCAAAACATTTTTCTAAAATATATCACAGGATAAAAATGCTTGTAATTTATCCTAAGATGAAGTTTGGGGGAAAGCAGAAAATGGTACAAATCCAACTTCAACTTTACAATACTCTTGGTTTATTACCATTCATTACAGGAACATTTATATTACCTGGAGTAAGGGAGGGCTGAGATTTCACCAAGCCCGTTAAAATCCAGCTTGATAAAGTGCTGCAAGAGTCCCTGTGCAACATGCTGCAAGGATGTTTAGAAGATCTTCAGTGATCATCTACTCAACTCTGACCACCCAAGTTCTTTAAGAGCTGGCCAGGGACACTTCTGGCTTCGTGGAGATAATTTTCATCTTTGGAAATTTTAAGAGGCTGGAAGCATGACACTGTTAGAGCAGGGCACTAAGTGACCTGTGGACTATTTCCTTTGATTCATAGGCAAAAAGATGGAAACGTGGTAAGGGACTAAGCAGATAATTCAAGGCTAGATACATTTAATGCCAAGCAACAGGGCTGTGTGGAAAGTCTGTTTAACAAAAGCCTACATAATTGTTAGAAATTGTTTGGCTGGTAGAGGTAACAGTGGGCATGTCACAGAATGAAACTGGGGAGTATGACAGAACGAACTCAGCACTCATTTAGCACAGCACACACTACACAGATTAACCACTGCCAGCATTCCTTTCCAAACTGGTGTTTAAGCAAGGCTCTGCTGGATCAGCATCAGGTTCAGACATCTTGAATTCTCTCAGAATCTGGAAATAAGTACGAAGTCACTGCAGATAAAACGTTTTCTGAAAAAGGTTGGAGGAATGGAAAATAGCAGTGGGGTTAAGGTGGTTGTGTCGAGCAATTTCAGATTCTGGTCACATGAAAATGCATCACCTTTCTCATACAGCCAAATTACAAGGTGAGAAAACCTGGACCAAGGGCTGCAGGCATCACCTACAGCAGAGGGTCTGTCTCCAGGCGCACAGTGACTCTGAAGAATGATCAAGCAGCCCAGCACAAATTCCCAGGATGATGCTGAGACATGACGGACTAATGAGCCCATGGATGTCATGAATTTTAATGGCCTGGGCTTTATGAAGGCCAGACACAATGATATCGTTATCCTTCCTGCCTTCAACACCGTGAGTGGCATCTCTGGCAGAAGGACTTGCTTCCGCAGTGAAAATGGCAACTCTTCCAAGTACAATTGTTGCTGAAGCCCTGCTTGTGCCGGCACATCAACACAGTTCAACACACTGGATCCCATTTCCAGGCAGCATCTTCAGGAGTTTCACCCTGCTTCTAAATGCAGCAGCAATCCCTGCTATACCAAAGATAACATCTCTTGTAATCAAATCCTTGTAACAGTTCTCTTGAGAGATCCCCACGATGTATCCAAGATTTTCAATTGTTCTACTGTAGCTAGACAGAATTCCAGATTGTGGCGTCCCACTCTCCAGGGGAAGGGAGTGCCCAAGATTTGTAGATGCTCGTGGTCAAAAGGAACAACAAAAGCCAGAGGGCCCACAAAATCTTCTGAAGTTCTATTAGTAAATTACACACTTGGCATGAAAATTGATGTGTTAGTGCCTGACCTCCTATAGGCACAGAGCGGTGGGTTTTGGATAAAGAGAAGAGAGAAATAGACAGAGGTGAATTAAAGAGGGCAAGAGAGAAAGGAAGAAAGAAAGAAACAGGGAGAAAGAGAGATCACAGTCTTGGCTTCAGTGCTGATCCAGCTGATGGATTGTCCAAGTGCACACGCACATGGGCTTCATGGAGGGACCATTTCACGGATAAGTTTTCCCTGCCCTGGAGGTAAGTTTCTCACTTTCTGCACAGATTCGTTCTCATGCACAGTCTGTTCTTCCAGACCTTTCTGGAAATGGGTCAGAGGCTTCAGGAGTCTTTGGAGTTCTCGATATCCCCCTACAACCCAATCCCCTTTCTTGACCTCAGTCCTGCCCTTATGCTGTTCTGTGCTGGGCTTTTCTCCAGGAGCCAGAACAAGGATGTCTGTCCCAGAGAAGTGCTGTCCTACCTCTCTGGCCACATCCCACTCGTTCTCACAGTGTGTCATTACCAACTATCCTTGGCTCTTATTACCAACAATCCTTGGTTGGCTCCACAGCCAGCACAGGCTATCAATGTTTGAAATAAGACACATTAGCCCCCATTTCTTCTGGCCGTCTACACAGATTCCCTGCAAACTCAAATCTGAAAGTAAAGCTTGGTTTCTTCATGCAGAGCCTCTCCATTACAGAGCCTGTGTACAACTGGCTGGAATATATTTTGGAGAAAGGCAGTGCTGTTGATGCAGGTGCCATCAGGGTTAAGAGAGAACAGTTTGTAGGGAAGACCAATATTTTATTAGACTAAGAGATGTTACTGTTAGGAAAAAACAGGCACAAAACAAATAAAAACTTCAGAAAAAGTAGCAAAAAACTGCTCTGCACTTCAGCTCAGTCAGACTAATTATCCAGTGAGCCTGCGGGGGAAGGATTGGTTGTGTGGAAAGTAGACAAGAGCATTAGCAAGAGGGAAGACACACTGAAGCCTGAGCCTTTAAAGAAGAGATGGTTTTCCTTTCTGACTCTAACACAGAAGTAGAGCAGACTCCTGAACAGGAACAGGAAGATATTCTTAACGTGAGCAGTTTCCTCCAGTCCAAAATGTGACTGGTAAGAAGAATATGCCAAAGCACCACAACGGTCGTTTCCAGCCTGTGGTACATGGCCTGCAGCCCATTTCACAAATCTGCAGTAGGGGACTCCGAAAAGCAATCTTGCACTAAGCTGAGACAGCCTGTTGGGATTTGCACCTGCACCGGGCTCTTCGTTAGCAGATGGAAAACTGAAGAGGTTGCAAATCCTCGTAACAGCGGATTAGAATCCTGACAAGGGCAGTAGGTAGAATTTGCCTGCCAGGACTGGTCAAACCTTCACTGTGTTTAGTGCAGGGTCTCCTCTCCAAGACTGATGTGCTGAATCACAGATTTGTTTGGTTTGGAAAAACCTCCAAGATCGAGTCAAACCTGTGACCAACCACTACCTTGTTAAGTAGAACAGAGGCACCGAGTGCCACGTCTAGTCATTCCTTGGACACTTCAGGGACGGTGACTCTTCCACCTCCCTGGGCAGCCCCTTCCAGTGCCTCACCACTCTTTCAGTGAAGAAATTCCTCCTGATGAATACTTGGAGTGAAGGTCCTGAGCCTCCATCACTTTATTCCTTTGGCTCTCGTCTGGAAGCTTTGGCAGTGCAGTATGCCATTTTCTCATTTTATATTTACTCCATGTACAGCAGAGAAAATCTACAGTGCTTTGATTCTGACATCCCTGTTTAAATTTTTCCTATTCCAAATGCTCTTGGGCTGGATTCTGCATGATTTTTGGAGACATATTCCAGCTGGCACCACGCCACCTGACTACAGCATCCCAAGAGCTCTCAGCCTTTGTTGTTTCATGCTGCACATCAAATATCCATCTCGATTTTCAAAGGATTGCCAAGTCATGATAAAAGAATGCTAATAATACTGATTAAATCCACACAGATTATGGAGCTGCAGACATGTTTGTCACAAAGCTTGCAAAACTTTGTTTACAGCTGTAATTAAAGCTGTAATTGTCTTCCCCCAATAGTAATAAAACAAAATATTAACAGCTGCATGAAGAAAATCAACAGTACCTGTGTGCTGTTTGGAGTGAATTTCTATTTAGCTCAAAGAACCCTCTATCTCACTGAGGAAAGATGGAAATAAGGAGGTCTTGCAGCTTCTCAGCAGGATCTGTCATAGCTCCTGCCCATCTATGGAATAGGTATCAAGGATACAGGCTGGTTAAATCTATCTATTCTAAGCAGAGAAAGAAGAAGCATGAAAAACAGTGATTAATTTTCAGATATTGTTTAGGATAAAATCAGATTTCATGCCTTCTCTACTTACATGGAGAGTACGGAGTCAAGGGATAGAGGATGAGCAAACAGCCGTAAAGAAAATCAGACCACAGAAAAGGTCAAGGACCATGGAATGTCATCACTGGAGGCACCAGAGGCTGAACAAGAACATCGCCTTCACCAGCCCTGCCTGCTCAGCACCAAGCAGGGACCAACTCCCACACAGGATGAGTGAACCTGGCTTTAACATGTCAGGCTTTGCAAAGAAGGGATGCTCGAAGGGTATGACTGCTGTGGTTTGGGTAACCAGAGGTACTGCACACAGTGGAAAAAATACACAGTAGGAAAAAGCCTGAAGGGAAAAAGCTTTTTATTTTTATTTTCTCCTGACCTCCTCATCTCAGGGAGTCAAGCTTTATTGACTATCCATTTTCACCATCCATCATCATTCAGTTTACCCCCTCAACATTCTTCATTAGTCCGCACCATATGCTCCTTGGCCTTCTCCTCCCGTGGTGGTGCAGCTATCCTTTGTCCTGGATTTCTCCATGTCCACGGGGTGCCTCCCTGCGCCCAGCCTGGCAGGACAGCCAGACGCTTACATTAACTTACTCTAACCCCAGTAGGGAATTGGTTCCAGAACGCCCGTTCCCAGCGCACAGGGTCCCTCACGGGCGACCCTCGCGGGCTCCTTCACAGGGTCACTCAGGAGGGGTTCTCGGGGGGGGCCTCACACGGTCCTTCACGGGGGCTACTCGGGGGGGG
>JAYRBT010000093.1:63502430-63513393 GCA_036023395.1 Myiotriccus ornatus
GTCACGTCACGTGCGGGGGGGCGGGAGGGGGCCGGAGCGACCCCTCGCGCGCGTGGAGGAGGAGGAGGAGGAGGAAGGGGGAGGTCACGTGACGGTCGCGGGCGCCGCCGCCGCTTTGTGAGCGCACCGGGGCAGGTACCGCGCGCGCGGGCGGCGCGAGACGCCCCTCACACCGCCCCCCCCCGCCAACGGCCCCTCAGAGCCGCCCCCGCGGCCCGGCCCCGCTGTGGCCGCCCGCCGCTGCCCCGCTCCGTCCCTCGGCCCGTGCTTCGCTCCGTGGGTCGCTCGCTGGCCGCCCGCGCCGCCGCGCCCCAGCGCGCCCGCCGGCGGGTTGCGGGGGGACGCGGCTCTGCCCTACTTTCCGTGGCGGCCGCCCAGGGGAAGCTTCGCCGTGGCCTAAATCGCCCCCCCCGCTCGGCAGGGCCGCGGGCGCGGGCAGCGCCCACCCCGCCGGGCAGCGGAGTCCGCCCGGCCCCCGCAGAGGTGGGTTCGGCGCCCGCGGGAGGGCCCAGCGCCCGCAGCCCTGCAGGAGGGTCCCGTCTCATCCCCTCGCTCCGGGGATTCCTCCTGGCGGGTCGGTGCCTGTGGCTCTGGGGGCGTGAGGGAAGGGGGTGCAATGGGGGTCGAATGGGGCTGGTGGAGGGAGTCGGGGCAGAGGGGAGGCGGCACCTCGGGAAGGGAACAGCTGGGTGAATAGGTATCGATCTGTGCCTTGCGCAGGGATTTACTTCCATGTTGTTGCCCATCCCCTTCCCGGCGGCTCCCTCGCTGGTTATGGGGGTTCACAGCTACAAACAATGACACCTCGGCACGTACGGTGGGTTACCTGAGGACATGGCAATGAATGAACTGTTCTCTCTGTTAATGTGCTCCACCTGGTCCTTTCTCACCCTCGATTGTGTCTGGTTGCTCTGAATTGGGTGTCAGGGCAGGGCTTTGCTGTTGCTTTGGCTTATGTTGCCTTTAAAAACAACAACAACAAAATCAGTGTTTTCTCTTGTTGCTGGAGAAAACTGCAGCGGGGAAGTGAGCGGGTAGATAATCCTCTGCAAGAAGCTGGGTGTGGGAAGGACCTCGTTCACCTCTGAGTCTGGCGGCAAGGATCTGAACTCTGTATGTGGAATAGATTCAAAAGCATGTGCTGGAATGTCTGCAGTGCTGTTGGGTGCCACCTGGGAGCTGCTCAGGGTGGACTGGTTTGAAGCTGCTCTCCCCTAGGTGTGTTACCACCGGGAGTGTGGATGTGCAGAGCCGTCCTGGTTGTGTTCAGGGAACGGGATGTCATGTGGAGCAGAAACGTGGGGCTTGCTGTGGAGCTGTGGGAGGGGAAGCTGTGGAGAGGGAATGGAGAGGCTGTCCTGGCCTGAGAGCAGCTGTTTTTTTCCAAGTAGAGAAATTGGAGCTGGATGTGAGGGAAGGGAAGGGAGGGGGAGCAGCGCTTGCCATTGAAACAGAGCCCTTCACAAAAAAACGACAGCGACTCAGCCTCCCGGTGTTGCTTTTTTAATATTTCCCAGGCCCTTTTAGCAATTCCCTTGGTTGTATCACGTTCCCTAATGGAATCTGGGTTTGGATTCCTACCTGGCTGACTCAGTATTTATACCTGGGCTCAGTTTCTCTGTGGTGGTTTGACCTAACTTGTTTAAAGAATTTATTTTTAACCTTACACTAGGTAGCTTGAAAGCAAGCAAGGCTAAATCACTTTGCAGGATTAATGATGTTTTGGGACTCCTGGAGGGTTACATGGAGAAACTGGATTAACTGGTGTAAACCAATTTTGATGTAAAGTCTGGTAAATGAGCTGGCTTCAACAATCTTGGTAACTCAGACGACATAGGGAAGAGTGGAAATTGGGCAGGCTCTGTTCTGTTTTGCTCTAGTTGCAATTTTAATCATGTCTTGATTTTGAAAACTGTTTGTAGTAAAAAAGGCATGAAAATTCTGAAATTTAAACCGTTACATTTGTTTGGCCAGTCCTCCATAAAACTCCTGGTGCCATGACTTGCAAAAGGGTTTGATCATTCAAGGGGGCTTGGGAACTACAGGCTCACTACTAAAGTCTAGGGAAGCCAAGGGAAAACCCAAAAAAGAATCTCATCTATTACCAGAAGCTGTTATTTTTTAAAATTTTTTTTTTAGTTCGTTCTTCCAATTTTTTTAACTACTGTTTCCGAACCCAGAAGTAGATTGTTGGTGTTCTGTATTTCTTCCATGGACTTTAGTTTTAGGTGATGTTTTCCTCACAGCATGCCATTTTTTGGTACGTTTTGTGTTTGTTGCTGGTGTCCCCGTAGTGATGCTGCTCCTAGCAGTGCTGACTAACTGTGCTTGCGCAACGTGTGTGCCCTGCACTGTTAATGGTCTGTTAATAATTAGCATTGGTAGTACTACTGTTAGCAGTGATCTTTACTTGTTTCTAGCAGTTTCAGTCATGTTTAGTACCAGCACTTGGAATAGGTACTTCCTGAAAGACTAGGAGTAAGACTTTAGATCTTTTATGAATTTTTTTTATTTATCTTTGTCTCTTATTTGGTTGAAGCACATGAGCAGGACTCTGAAGACCTGTGTTCAGTGCTTGGCTTTGCAGCAGCCTCATGTGACCTTGCTGAAAGAGAAGCCAAGGGACTGGTCCCCTTTGTAAGATGACAGACTAAAGAAACTCTGTGTTGTATCTGTAGACTTCAAAAGTATTGAATGGAAGGTGCTAGAGGAAATACAAGTGATACCCACTGCAGTGTTGTTATTCTGCTGGAAATTTCGGTGAATTCGTGGTTTTTTTTCTGATACAGTCTGTTTGTGTGTAGCCCACTGGGTCCTTTTTGCTTTTCAGAGAAGACCTAGTTTGGACTTGTACTGTTTTTCATACAACTTCCCTAAACAGGTTACGTTCATTAAAGTGAGAGCTGGGATGAAAGGTTGTGAGGTGCCTCCTTTGCAATTACTTCGGGTTCATATTTTACAAAAATTGTACAAAGGGTTTGTCTGTTTTGCTCTGACATGAAAGTCCGCACTCTTTGATTTTGGCCATCTGAGCTGGGAGTCTTTTGGAACTCCCCTTCTGCCTGGGGCTCCTGCAAGGCTGTTCCTTCCACAGGTGTGGTACCCTCAGCCCTCCTCTCCCCATTACTTCTCAGTGCTGCAAAGGGTAAGCAGGGGCTAAAGACAGAGGTGGTACAATCTGATGCCTAAGATCTCATGGCTTGCTCAGCTTGCTTTTACAACATCATAAATATTTTGCTGAGCTTGTTTTACTTATGTTCTCCTTAGATTGTACAAGTAAAACTTGTAAAATAGGTTATGTGAACAACCTTGTGCAGCTGCCTTGGATGGAATTGTTTCTATTCTCAGTTCTCTTGAGATTCTCTTTTTTCAATTTTGTCCAGCTGTCTTTGTGAAACCTGTGTGATATTGTGGCTTCTTTTTGAAGATAAACTGATAAAGCTTTTTTCCTCTCCTTTCCCAGCTTCTTAAATCAGTTTTCCAACAGATGAGCTTGGAGGAGTCCTTAACCTGGCTGAGTGTAGCATTTTGCATTAAAAACAGTGAGATGTTTCCCATGTTGAGAGAGCTTTGATCTCTCTTGAGACTTGAGGTTTGCCCGAAGTTGTACTCTATGGTGAACCTTATGGTTTTGTTTTTCTGCTTTATCATACAGGAAATATATTTTATTCTTGCAGAAGATGTGTGTTCAATGGAATTTTTGTTACAGAGTCATTCAGTATTTTAATCCAAAGTTAAATGAAGGAAACACAAATACTTTCTTAGCCTCCAGATCTGAATCATCAGGTTGCTCTTTTTTTAACCTGGTTTAATGGGGGGGGGGAAAATGTCTGTCTCAGTCTGTTAGACAGTCCTGTGGTTGAAGGTATAAAATTTGAATTCACTAGCTATGAACATGTTCCTAGATATTTTTGATGGTTAGCTCTAGAGAGAGGAAGTCTTTCTGCAGTTTTATTGTGTCTGGCATAGATTTCATCTAGAACATTTCATTTGTATTTCTTATGACAAAAGTACTGTTCCTGGAAGTAGGATGATGCTTTAGAGACCTTAGTGAGGTTGCTTTTGAGCAAAGAAAATGCAGTATTTTTTTTTACTCTGTTTTGTCAAATGTTTTGGGGAGGTAGATATATAGTAACATAGAGTGAAGCATATGGCTTCTGAAAACTTTCTGCTTCCTCTTCCTGTTTAATTCTCAATATTAACTGAATTATGGCTGTTTTATGCTAAACATTTGACTGATATCTTGTATTATCACATTGTCCATGTCTCTCTGTTTTTGAAAGTTATTGCTGATTTATTTTTTTCTCTCTGCATTCTTCCCCTCTTTTTAGAGTTGCATGTTGTCTTACACACAGTTTCAGTAACATGAATCTGAAAGGAATCCTGGTATCAAACCCTGCTCTCTTCTGTTGGGCTGTACATAGGATTCATACAGTTTCTTCTTGTATTGAAGAAATTCTGGTCCATGCTTTTGGTGGGTTGTACCCCAAGGGGCAGATGTCTGCTGTGCTTTATTTCGATCAGACATTCTTGAGATCACTGACTTGTGATCAGAGACCTAAGTTACTGATGTTAGCTTCGGGTGACTAAGTGTGATGAGGGGAAGCAGTACTGCACATCCTGGTCTTGTGCTTCACTTTCTTTTATTAGCCACTGAATGAATTTCTAAAAGTTTGAAACATGGCGTAAGTGCCAAGGGGTGACTCTGAAATTCAGTTTAGGGAAAGACTGGAATAGTGTTATGAGCTCGGTGAAGGCAAGCTAATGAGTATGCAGAAGTGGGGCTTCTTCTCAGTGTTTCAGAAAACCTTGAGGCTTTCTGATACACATCCTTAGCCTGTTGGGTTTCTTTGCTGATGTCCAGATTAGCACCAATGCCCAGGAACTCTTCTTTACGTCTTAGGAAAAGACTCTTATTATCTTCCTTGAATAGTTCGCTGTTATGACTGAAACATAAAACTTGTAATTTTATGCCTGTACTCCACTTTTCATTGTTTGCCATTTTATCTGTTAATGTAGTAGTGTGTGTTGCTGGATTTGATGTCCCAATGGCTTTTACCCTACCTGATTTAATTGAAGAATCTCTTGATTTTTCTCTTTTATTACTGTCAGAGCAGAATGCTAGTTGTCCCTAATGAGGCTTGTGGGGCATTTTTGATAACAGCTTTTCTGTTATAGGACTTGCTTGCCTTTTCACTTCATTCAGTCATGGGCTCTCTGATGTTGGTGGGGACTTCTAGAGGTGGTCTTGTCTCCCCTTGCTCAAGCAGGACCACCTTCAGCAGGTTACCCAGGACTGTGTCTGGACGTCGTTTGTATATGTCTGAAGGTGGACACTCCACCCCCTCACCGGGGAACTTGTGCTGTGCCAGTGCTTGGTCACCCTCAGAGTACAAAGGCTTTCGCTGATGTTCACATGGAGCCTCCTGTGTTTCAGTTTGTGCCCATTGGGTCTAGTCCTGTCACTGGACACGGCTGGAAGGAGCTTGGCTCTGTCTGTGCACCTTTCCTACAGGTACTTCAGGTACTTACATACATTGATAAGGCACCACATCCCCCCCAGGCTCGCTTCTCTGAGTTAAACCACATGACATAGTCAAATCTGTAGTCCTTCAGGCAAACTCAACCCATATGTCCTTACAGGTCCTTGAGAAGGAGGTGGATTAAACACTGAATGTAGTTTGGGTGGTGGTAACAGTAGCTCATGACTGTTGATCGATGCAGGAGCAGGTGGGTCTGGGATATGGGTGGGTTCAGAGAAGGTGCTGTGAAAATGCAGTAAGATGCATATTTCAAATCTAAATAATTTCTGTGCTTTCAGATAAGGAGTAATTGGCTGTCCCAGCTCTAGCTGAATACTATAATTCATCAGTTCTTTGAGGGAGGAAACAGGTCAAACACTTGATTGTCTGCTAGTGCTAGAATTGCCCAAGTCCTGTGTATGTTCTATCTAGGAATTGCCTGGATTGTAAATGATGGCTTAATGTAACTACATCATTTAGGAGAGGTTACGCTGAGTTCTTGCTGTACTTCTGCGTATTGAGCGGTTCATTTTATGAAGTTGTGTGTATCAAAGTAATTTTGAAAAGTACTTTTTAATGAGACTAAAGCCCAAACTTTGCAGAATTACATGAGTCCTGGTAAATCAGAAGGGAACCGGACCAGCCCATTTTTCATATTCTTGCAAACCTGTACACCTTCCCTGAAAACCCCAAGACCCCTACAGCTGCAGAGGAAGGTTGAAATAAAGTTAGATGGTTAAAATAGCTTTCACAGTTAGGATTATTTAATCTGAGGAGTTCTGGGACAACTGTTTTAGAACAGTCGTCTGAAATGAAACATCACTGAGATGTAGTTTCTGCTAGGAAACCTACCTCAAATATTTGGATGACTTCACTCCCTTGCTGATTCTGTTGATTGCTGGGGAGTGCTTTTGAGAACTTCAGTCTTAGGAGAGAGTGAAGCAGGAATATATAACTTTTATATTTGTTCTCAGTAGACAAATCTGTTAAAATAAATGATCAACAGAAGACATTTAAGTGTTTCACTAGTTATGAAATGACCCACCCATTATAAAATACAATAAAACATAGTGAAAGAAACTGCAGAACCATCACTTTTCAGTTCCTTTTGGTATCTGAGTAAAAACTGAGCACAAAAGCATATTGAGTGAGGCATCTTACCTTGCAGGCCAGAATAAGCAGGTTTTGAGCACTTGATTCAAACTGTGGTAACTAAAACCATTCCACCCACAAAAAAATCCAAGTAGCAATTTGGGACTGGAACTGAATGTAGGGGAGAAAAAATGAAAGAGTTTAGTAATTTGACTTAGCAATTGGTTCCCTTTGTTGACAGACCCTGATTGAAAAGATGGCATGTAACTCTTCCTCCCCTGCTGGTTGCTCCACAAAATAGGATCAGTTGTTAGCATGTCTTTTGATGGTACTTTCCTTGGCTGCACAGACAGGTTCTAATGCAGTATGTAGAGGGAGAGGGACGCAGTGAGTTGCTTGTGGAGGAGCAGGAGGAGGATGTGGCTTGGGGTAGTTACATGATAGGTTTGGGGTGGGGGAAAAGGGGGGAAGAATTTGATATTCCTGAGCTTGATATCTCGAGTTGTTACTTTGATTTGTTTGTTCGAGTTATCCAGAGTCTGTTTCATAGTAGCAGAATCATATCCCCAGTAATGCTGGGGAACCTTAGGTGTGTTTTAACAAACAAACAAACAAAATTCCCGCTTTGATGAACTGCCCTGAAAGTGAGTAATGAAATAGTGCTGGGAGTGATCAAGTCTCGTGAAATACCCGGGGAGGAGGGAGGGGTCTCTCTTCTCAGCATCCCTTTTGGCCACTAAATCTGCCTGTTGAATTATTGGATACTGTGACTGCGTTTCAGTCCTTTGAAGCGGTGTTGCTCTGTTGGTGTGTAGCAGCTGGGTCTTTGCTAATGCCAACTGGAAAGTTGTGAGATTGTTTTGCATCTTCCTTCTGGTGTTCCTACAAATGTGTTTTTGTTCTGCGCTTATGGGTATGTGTAGGGCAGCACTGACAACTTGCCATGTTCCCCAGGAGTTTATATACGAACAGACACGCTGGAAAGACTGTGAAAGTTTTTTAAAGATAATTTTTTCCTTTTTTTAAAAGAGAAGTGTTGAAGGGGATAAACTATCTCTTCTGGCACCCAGTAGTTCTGGGGAAAGTTACCTCTGTTGGTAGATTCACTTAGTCCTTCTGCTGAGTACAATGAGAACCTTACCACCTCTTGCATTTCCTGAAAAATCTCAACTTCAGGTTGACCTCACATAAGCATAGCTCAAACACTGTGCTAAACTTTGCTAAAATGTATGTCTGAACTCCACTGATTTTGTTATAGTTGAAGCCTAAAAACATTAATCTGAGGACAACATGGAAAAGCCTGAGCTTCACACTGGGCTAGTTTATCTAAGTGCATGTTTGGGTACTAGTGTGGTATTTATGGCTACAGAGATGTGCGGCTCTGCTTTCTTGAAATCTCAGAGACCAACCTGGAGGAAGTGCTATGCTTAGCTCTTCCAGGACTTGGTGTGCACTGACGTTCCAAGCAGTCAAGCTTCAGGAATGTGTCAAAGCTTGCTGGAATACTGACCTACTGTGTCTATTCTCCATCTCTCTTTTCCAGAAGTCATATGTGTTTTTCAAATTACCCAAATTTCTAATTTAAAAGAAAAATACCCTCAATTTAATTTAAAAAACCCTGTATAAAATTAAAATATTTGTTAAGAGTCAGATCAGTTTAAAATAAAAAGCTCCCCAAAAGCTCATCCTAACAAAGGTGATGTGAATATTTTCTGGTTGTATTAAATCCAAAACATCACGGCTGCAAGAGTATTAGGCTTAACCAAAATACTATTATATGTGTTTGGAACTTAGACTTTCAAAGTTTTTACAGCAATTGGATATCTGACTATTTTAGTAGTTTTCACAGTTAAACAACAAATTTGTCAAGATAAAACCAGTGCTGACAAGTGAGTTCCAGGTAAACATTTGTTTAATTTAAATTCCCTCTGAAGTGAAGTTTCAGCCTTTAGTGTATTCACATTACTTTGTAAGGTTGACTTTTTTTTTATTCACCAGGTTTGATCCTAGTTTTTCTTCTCACTTTATGCCATTGCATTCCTGGAGCTCTTTGTTTCATTCCTCATTTAAATTTGGTAGGAACTGATAATTCAGTCAAACAAAGGTTTTTATCCTCAAATGTGCTTATATGTTGGAATATACTTTGAAGTCTAGCATAATCTCTGATATAGAAGGCCTTACTCTTGGTGCTTTGTGTTCTGGGAATTTTCTGGATTTTATTCATTGTATGTATAACATTTGAGAATTTAGAATGGTTTAAAGGGAAGTTACGTCTCTGGCTTTTGGAATGAGATAATCTATTTAAACATACTTTTCCCTTCCCTTTCTTTTTCCCTGACAAAAAAAAAAAAAAAAAAAAAATTCAGAGAAGCGCACAAAATGTTTTTCTTGGATATATTTGGGACTCTTCAAATGGACTTCCATGAATATGTGGAAGTAAAAATTCTACTCCTTAAAGTTGCTGTTCTCAGCAGTTGTATGTATACTCAGCAATGTTTAAATGCAGTGTATTGAGAGCTGTTTTATCCCATTCTATCAGTCCCTTGTGTTTGATCATGCAGAGAAATTCCTGTGATGTAGCTGTGAGCTGACAGTATCTTCCAACAAATCTCTAAAACTCAAACGTCATGGCAGGGTTCTTTTGGCATCAAAACTAAGGTCATGCTAACACCTTCTTCCTTACAATTTTAGAGCATAGCAACAAGGTTGGCAAATACCGTTTCTGTAATTTTAGAAAATGGAGGAACCAGAAGGACAGTACCACTTAGATGAGGCTTGTATGCTTTCAAAAAACCACACTAAAAACCCCTGCAGAACTGCAAATTTCAATGTGCAAAAGGTGAGGGCAACAATGAGCAACTTCTTAGGTGGTTACTTTCTGCTGATTACAGCTTTGGGTGAATGCTGTGTCTTGGACCTTTTCCTCTGATCAGAGGAGGCATGTTGCATTCTTCCTTCTACAGTTTTTATTTTCACTTTATTCTAGTGAATCAGATTCTTATTAGTTTTCCGGAAGCCGTGTTTTGGGCAATGTACTCATTGAACTTGAAAAACAATCTTGTGTTGAATTGAGAACACATTTAAGGCATCGTACTGTTCTGCATTTTAAACTTGCCTACCTTTAGTTTCTGAATTTATTTACAGTGTCGTCTTGCCCTTTGCAGCAAGTGTGCTTAGCAGTCCCCTGCTCTGCTAGAATTTTAAAATAACACTCTGTAAATGACTGAAAATTATTACAGTATTTAAAAAGCTGTTACTTAAGTTTGTAGTGCAGTTTTTAGAACTGGTAATATTTCATCTTGGTTATCCCTTGCTTATCCTTTGGTTGTTTCTATGTGCATATGGCTTTCTGGTAGTTTTGGAGAAAATTTATGTTTACAGTGCATCTTGTGCTGAAGTGATTTTTAAGACTGTCGCTGCCAAACTGTTTGTTTAGTGAAGTTTTTATAGATGCAGTATGATCTCTAAAGCTGATACCTGTAATATTTTAATGCTGTTGCTAGAGTTCAACACTGCAGTTAGCAAAATGTGTTCTAGAGAATTCACATGTGTACTGAAGGTGAGGTGCACAGTTAGTATAAATAAGCTGTTTCAGAAACTGAGATGTGAAGAATATAAGTTAATTTTCTTTCAGAAGTGAGTGATTTCGCCTTGCAGCACAGTGTGGTCTTTTAGACAGGTGGTAAAAGACGCAGTTGACTACTGTCTTCTTGGAATGTTTTAAAAACCAGATTTTCTGCTTAGGCAATTTAATATTGCCTTCCACAGTATATAAACCTGCATACCTGTGTGGAATGAGGGGCTGTGATTCATTACTATGCTGTACTAAAGTAATTCAGCAGAGTACAAAAATATGTTAAGGGGGAGCCTTAAGTCTATGAAAAGATGGGAAGCATGTTTCTGTGAAAAGGGATTTCTTAATGGCCCTTTAATAGGAAGGAAGTTTTGAAGAAAAACTTCATATGCTCATTAAGATTTTGCAAATTTTAAAAAAAAGTTGTTCTTGCATGTTTGTCAATTTTATTATGAGCTAATCTGGCTTGGAAAGAAAGGGTGGGGGAGAGTGAAAATGCATGGAAGCCAAACAACGTTTAAGTCAGTCTAGACTTGCAGAAAAAGGTAAAGACAGGGCTGGAACAGTAGCTGTGGGTCTTAGAAGGAGCCTATGGGGGGTTCCCCCTTACTTATGTTGGAGAGAAAATGAATAGTGAATAAAATGCAATAAAATTGCGCAATTTGACGTCCTGTATGGGCAGTTTGTCTTTTTGGTATCTTCTCTAGAAAGGTCAAGAAACTAAGAGGTGAGTGATGAATTTAATTTTGATGTAGCATTAAAGATGAGAACAGTT
>JAYRBT010000093.1:63513403-63544626 GCA_036023395.1 Myiotriccus ornatus
CAGTTGGATGACTTTATTCCTGCTTTTAGATTTGAATTCTGCTTAAGGGGTCTTTATTTGCCTGCTTCTTTCTAATATGTTGTACATTTGAGATTGTAAAGATAGTTAATCCTCCATCTCTTTGGATAGTTTGGTATCATTTTGCTGCAGATAGACTTGGCCTCCTGTAAATTCTGGAGTGATGGAACAAGTGTAAGTGAATTTACATGTGACACCAAAGTGAGAAGCTATGAGGAAAATAATGCTCAAAATCAAGTGGGAAAACCTGGGGTAAAACCACGTTTTCTGACTGAAGCGAATCAATATGAGGAGTAGTATCAAAGGAAACTTGTTAAACCTGCCGTGTTTGAAGGTAGACAAAAATGTAATAATGGTTGTGGCCATAGAAGGAGCAATTCAGAGGTGGCAGAGAAGTGAAAGTGCTCCTAGACGG
This sequence comes from Myiotriccus ornatus, assembly GCA_036023395.1. NCBI lineage: Eukaryota > Metazoa > Chordata > Aves > Passeriformes > Tyrannidae > Myiotriccus > Myiotriccus ornatus. The sequence continues at coordinate 63,513,837 of JAYRBT010000093.1, forward strand.
CTTTCAGTTCTTGGTGCTGTTTCTGTGGTTGGTTATCTCTGAGCACATGACAGTGCATTGGTAAAAGGATTTCACTTCTCACAGTGTTTCACTTTGGAAGACTAAACCAAATGGCTGATAGTTTTCATTAAGAGGTTATGTACAGTAAAGATTGTGAAGAAAGGAAATGGTTAATAGTGTCTTACAAACTATTTCTTTTTCTCCTTTTGGAACTTTATGTTCAGAATTGTATGTCACTACAAAAAAAGTTGCTTTTTTACTTTGGTGGATAGTCCTCCTGCTTAAGATGAACCTTGAGAAATATCATCATCTGGGAGATAAATATAGAAAGATGTTCCAGAATATCTTGCTTTATTTATAAGATATTTTTTTTCAGTAAGACTCCTGGTCTCTTTCAGCAAGACTTCTTGGTGTTCTGAATGTGAGCATATCACAGGGAGTGTGATCTGTACTGGTGGTCTTTTCTTGGTGTCTGGTTCAAGGAGTTGGGCCCTGTAGAGGTGCGGGACTGATGCTGAGCTCTTTGGTGTTGCTACCGAAACCCTGAAGTTAAAACAAAAAATCTGATTTCATGATGTTTTTAGCACATTGTATAGATACAGCTTTACTGGTTGATTATACAGTGCATTTCCTTTTGTATCATTGCTTTTTGTTGTGAGTGTTGCAATGTGACCTGATCAGTGGGACAAGTCTAAAATAATCCTCCCCTCCAAAACTTTTCTATGGTGGCACTTTCTACTTTGTCCCTCGTTATCAATTCTAGGGTGAATTAACTAGGTGCCTTTTTTTTTAATGCAGTCGAGTGTGTTTCCGCGAGTGTGAGAATGTAACAGATGTTTGCTTTTGCTGGGCTATTTTTAGTCATCTTGCTTGTATCTGTTTCTATTCAAAGAATCCCTTTGGAAGCTGTTCCAGGAGAGCGTGGTTTGGTGATACTGAAGGGGGCAGGGAGAGCGCAGGCACAGAGTGCGTTCATGATCTGGAAAGGGAGATAAGGGGTGTTCGGTGCTGCTTCCTGTGTGCCACCTTGTTTCGAGCACCCATTCAAAGAGAATTTCCCCTGGGGGGGATTGTCATGGCTGGTGTTACCTGTTTCTGGGTATCATTTGGAGGACCTGGGTTTCAGCTTGAATCTTCTTAACTTGGTTTGTTTTTCTGTGGAAACAGCAGTTCATTTTAGGGGCCATTGTATCAGAGCAAGTAGCAGAATTATGCATTTCTGCAGTTTAATAACCAAAGCCAACAGTTCCCATTGCTTGTTTTTCCCTGCTCTTTTTTTTTGTTTTGTTTTGTTCTGATACCAACTTAATCTGGATTAGCCTTCCTAATACATTTTTTTAAAGGTTTTCACTTGTTATTTAGCTGCCTTTTTTTCCCTCGTTGTCTGTGGCAGGCATTATTCATCTTGTGGGTACAGCTAGCTCTTGATTGTAATAGCAGTGATGGATGGGAGGTGATCCACTGAACTTTTTTTGGTTTAAACTGTTCTTACAAATGGTGCTGTTGACAAACTGGAAGCCTGAAGTGTCCTTGACGTTTGGTGGCAGCTCCTGTTGTGTGTACTGACATAGTCCAAGCTTTAATTGTTCTGCAAATGTCCTGCTGACATTGTCACTAGAGAAGTGAGGAATAGTGGTTTTGAGAGAAGTCAGTCACAGTTAGTATAGGAAGTTCATCAGTCCTGTGCAGCTTTAGTGGTGTACTTCAGCCTTATCTCAGATGCTTTGGCCACTTAAATAGTTAGTATTGATAACTTAACCAGAGAGTGACCTGAGATCATAGGTCCTTCCATGTATTCTTTGAAGAGAACATCTATAACTTGTTTAGTTCCTACTCTGCAGCTGTTTCCTCACCTACATATATATGTGTGTGTCCTGAGCTCACCCAGACTTCTTGCTGACCCCTGAGTTCACCTTGGAATAGGCTGGAAAGCTGTGCAAATTATTAGAGCCTGCAGAGGCTTTGCCTGGTGATTCTTTGGGTGGAGGGAGCCATTTTAAGAACTTTGAAGTCACCCAGCCCTGTCTTCCTGAATGAGTTTCTCCAGATTTCCTCCTTTCCCCCTCAGAGGGGCTGCTGTGAGTTTTAATGACCTGGCAGAGTGAACAGGCCCAGGTGGGGAAAGGATGGACGTTTAATTGTGTTATTCCTGTAAAAGTGAAATTCATAGATGACTGGCAGAAGCATTGAATATTTTGCTGTGTGTACAAAATCATTAAAGATTGTTTTGCGTGACTAAGTTACTTTGGGATAGTTTGAGTCTCTGTTTTAATGCCTGAAGCTTAATGTAGGCATATAGTTCTGTGCTTGCAGAAAAAGACTATTGTAGGGTAACATAAGCTGTGTCAGTGAGACTGTCCTAATGCTGATTATACCCTGCTCGTCTTTGGATAGAAGCACTTCCACGTATCAGATATTTTCTTCAGTGCAAGTCACTGGATGCTAACAGATATCAAAGAGCATGGAGCATTCCTCAGTAGACGTGATACAAATCTCTCTTTTTCTGTAAGATAATGATATATTCAAGGTCACTGTGCTTTCAGAGCCCCTCCCTGGGAGTTTTTAATAATCCCTACAAGGAGTTATTTTATTTTTGGTTGTGTGTGTGGTGGGCTTGACCAGGATCAAGTTGTGCTATACTGGATCCCAGGAAAACAAAATATTAAAGCCCTCATTTTGCCTGTGGTACATGGCTGCTGAAAAGCAAGTTCCCGCTTTCCGCATGAACTTGATCTCTGTCTCTCTTGTCAGATTCAGCAGTTGTATAACCCCACATTACACTGGGTTTGTTCAACTGACTCACTGTTTTGTTTTAGAGGGTTTAGTTTGCTCCTGGGTGAACCCTCTGAACTGATTTCCCTCTGCAGCTGCAGGATCATGAGTCCAATGGAAGGAAAGTAAAATATTTCATGGATAAGGAGTAGGGGAGCGGGAGTGCCATTTGGGGTGATGGCTTACAATTGTGTGGTATTAGATGTGAGCTGATATTTGATTTTAATGGAGTAAACTGTTTGGGTTCAGCCCAAATTATGGACTGAACTTTGAATGGATATATAACCAAGTCCCAAATGGGAACTGAAATTCTGGTAATTTTTTTTTTCCCTAAATTCTGCTCAGCTGTCCTGCACTTGTGTGTGAGACTTCAGGAAGGCTGTGTTAGTTCTGGCTGCAGAGGATAATGATTTTCAACCCTGAAAAGCCTGCTAGTTCAGTTTTCCTCAGCTGCAATAAACCTTTCCTTTTCTAAGTACTAGTTAATGTTTTTTCCAAGCCTCTTAGTTAATGCAGTGTATAATTCAGTTGCAGTGTCTGTTGCATGGGAGGACCAGTGTAGTTCTGCCAGCATCGTTGGAAGTTGTAGACACTGTAGTGCCCTTTCACTGGACGCTACTCAGGAAACCTTTGGAGGAAAAACACCAAGGGCCTTACGTTTTCTGTGTTTCTTTGTTGATTGTTCTAAACCTGGAGAAACAGATATGAAGAGATTTGCAATACTGATGGTTCTTCAGCACAGAATGTAACGGTAGTGACATAAACAGCAAATATAGTGTGTATCAACCTTGATAATATTTTCTTTTATCTCTTTGAGCTCCTTTCCTCCTGTCAAAAGAGGAAGTAGTTTGTATGTGTGTGTCCAAGCGTCACCTCTAAGCTACTGTGATCTCTGTGTGCTCCCTGACCTGAGATACTGAACTGACAGTTCAGTTCAGCATGCTCTGTGGTCAGTGATGAGGACATGTTATCTCTTCTACTTTGGTGACTTTTAGAGAGGGTTCACATAAGAAAAGCCTTTTCTATGACGGAGGGCAAGAAATGGGGGTCTTCCATCAAAGATTTCAGGAACGTGCATTTTTTCATTTAGGTCTTAGAATATTTGGACAGGCCAGAGCTTTTATTGAAATATTTCTCAGCAGAGAAACATACTTCAAAAGTGAATTTACTCTTGCTGCCTACTTGTCAAGGAGAATTCCTGTTTTCTATATATTGTATTTTTATGTGGACGGGTGCAGCCATTTTTTTTCTTATCTTTTTATGGTTTGTTTTGGTGAATTTTTGTTTGTTTGTTTGTTTGATGTGTGTGTGTGGGGTGTGTGTTTTTGTTGGTTTGTTTGTGTGTGTTGTTTGTTTTGTTTTGTCTAGTTCATGGCAACAACTGTTGTCAGGTCTGTGTTGTTTAGTTCTGATAGTCCTGAGTGTGGTGCTTAAAAAACAACACGTAATTTATCTGTGTTTCTGTTACTTAAAGTTTTATTACTGTTAGTAACTGCAGCTAAAATAGTGCATTTTCCAGGTCCTTGCAGTCATGGGGTTTATGATTAGTACAAGGAGCAGGACCTTATTCTTTGTGGTTATAGATGTCTGAAACATGAGGTCAAGTCCTCTGAATGTTCTAGGACGTTCACTGCCTTCTGATTGTTCAGTCACTCAGGAGTGTTCTGACAGAGCAGAGCTGGGTGACTTTGCTAACCAGGTTTGTAGCAGTCTGAAGATTGCCTTGGTTGTGTGAAAGATAAAGCCCTAGAGTGCATGTTGGTAAGGCTTCTCCAATTTTAACGTGATTATCTTTTTTTAATACCAGTGAAATTTGAATTTCTTCCTTCTGAAATTTGTGTATGAATAAGGCACTTGTTGCCTCTGAGGTTTGAATATTTATAAAGAAATGATTAGAACAAGTCTGCAGAATATTTATTGGGTGTAACTGGCAGATTTGATTAAAGCTACAGAATCACCAGTATATACTAAAATGTGAAATGTATCTGTTAGACAGAGACACTGGGATAACAGTAAAGATGGATATGGTGAGATGATTTTATTTTTTAAATATTGTTAGTTATATTACTTGACTTTTATGGCTGAAACATGCTCTACTAGTGGATTGAAGCTATAGTTTCAGTCCCTTGTCCACATCATGCTTTTGGGCTCTGAATTTGTGACCAGCCTTTGCCTAACTCCAGTCTTTTGAGGATAAGCACTTCTTTCTCTTCCTAAACTTCTTCCAAATGTTGTCTTTTCTTTTAATTGTAAGACCTATTTATATATTTGTTTGTGTTCCTTTGTATAGCATATGCTTAGATTAATCCTTAAAATAAACTTTTTTTTTTTTTTCTGGTGTTAAAGAGAAATTGTTGATTTCTGCAGATCAGGTTGTGTTCTTAGCTAATTAAAGATTGGCTTGGCAGGATAATGATTTCAATGAACAACTCAGAGGGCTGTAAGAAAGGTGCGTGAGAATATTCACTTGGTTATTTGCTACAGTTTTCTAACACAACTTGAAGTTAATATATTAATTTATGTGTTTGTGCTGGTACTCTGGCCGCTCCCAGCAATACTCTTTCCTTAGTAGAACGTGAGAGCATACAGATAGTACAGTTTCTCTGTCCTGTGGTGTTCTGCCAGTGATGCAGGTCAGTAATTTTCCTGTGTATCACAGAAAACTGTAAGATGAGATGTGAATCCTCCCAGGTTCCATGAGCTCAGGTTTGGGTAGTTGCTTGGGATAGTATACATCCTGAGTCTTCTGCTCTGCTCCTGAAGAACATCTGACTCATGCACACTCTTCCCATTCCAAGCAGCAGTACAGATGGGGAGATGCTTTGGACAACAGCACTTGAGGGAAATGCATTGCACTGATGCTTTGCAGGCATAATTTTTCCCCTCATGTTCATGTAACACTCCAGCTGTAGCAGTAAAATCTGGGCTCACAGTTCATGTGCAGTAGATGTGTCCTCACCAGGCAGTGTCCTGCGGCCTTTTCCCAGCCCTATCATTGTAAGAAATCCTTGACTGGTAGCTTTAGTTTCGAATATAAAAAAGCAATCACACTTTTAAGGTGTTCACAGGGATTTCTGCACGTGTTGTTTATCACAGCTCTCTGTCCAGAGAGCCAAGAAAGTACCATTCTTGAGACTGCCTCAGGGAAGGAATTGAAACTGCAAATGTTTTGTTCAGCTGATGGAAATGAATAATTTAACTTCTAGAGGAATCTTGAAAGTCAGGTGGTATTGCCATGCCTGGTCTGTTCCTGGAAGTTCAGGAATAGACTTCCTGAGTCTTAGGGGGCTTGCAACCCTGTCAAGTCAATTACTATTCTGTATATTTGTAACTTTTCTGACTTCATTGAGTCTGAAAGGACAAGTTCTTGCTTGAAGGAAGGTTGAGCAAAAGATTACAGAAAACAATCTGATGTATTTGAAAACCTGATTTATGTGTTGATATGCATTCAGTTGCTCTTTGATTCTTTGCCTTCCTCTTTTCCTTCTAAAATCCAAAGCAGAATCCCAACTAAATGTGTAGGATAAGACAAGATACGAAGACTGGGAGAGGATAGGATTTGGTAGTTTTAGGAAGGTTGGAAGTTGAGATATCAATACTTTGTTACTGCTTTTGTAAACTAGAGTAATTGTTGCCACTCCATGTTACAAAGTACTGTATCTGCAGTTGTTGTATAGGCCCTTGTACTAAAATGGGCGATACAGAGAGAAAACTAAACCAACAGACTGAAATTTGGGATGATTTTCCTCTGAAACAGCTCTGTTAAGTCTAGTTATTTACTTTATGAAGAAGTGCTGGAATTGGAATTCCTTAGAGCCTGAGAAGTTAAACAAACTGAAGTAAACAATTTTCTTAACTATTTAACTACAAGGCATTCTTCAACTTTAGTTTTGTTTGGGTTTTGGTTTGGATAAGGACAGCCTTGGTCTGGAGGTCCTAGAGCACAGCAGTAAAAAAAAAAATAAAAATTTACAGGAATCTTATACTTTTTTTTTTTAATTGTCACACAAGAAAGTGCAGCCACCTTCTTTAACACAGTTTTGGGCAGCCCTCTCTCTTAGTGCTTTTTCCTGTTTTACTAGAGCTCTGCAGTAGTATACAGAAAATTATGAAACTGTTATTAGTTTCATTTAATGTGTATCTTTTTCTTCAAAGTACAGTTGTTTAACTGTTTCCACAGTTGCAGTATGTCTGCAAGGTCAGGTATTAACTGTTGATGAGGGAATTTTGCTAAGCAGCAGACCCCGACGTTGAAACCGAAGCATCTGCTTGTCTGAATATTTTTTTTTTAAAATCTTTATTAAGCAGATTTTAATTAAGAGTTTTCCTCCTCCCGGTGTCAAATCTTCCTTCCCCATTTGATCTGTGGTTAAAATTAAGTTCATCAGTTTGTGATGTCCTGCTCATTGCTACGGCAACAGCCTGTCGAACAGACTTGGTGAATATGAGGGGCTGGAGACAATAAGAAGCTGCTTTGTGAGAAAGGAAATGTTCAGCCTCATCTTATTAATCAATAATATCCCACTTAATGCTCAAAACTATAGTCACTGTGGTGCTCTGAAGGCAGTGTCTCCCTGCCTCCCTTCTGCCTGTCCCTTCCTTAGTCAGCAGTAGGTGTGGTCAGGTGTGAAGCCTCAGCTTTGCTCAGTGTCTGAAATAAAATAACAGTATTTTGGAAGCTCTCTTTGTATCAGGCTGCCAGCTGTGCTTTTAAGAAGACTGGATTGTGTCTGATGGATTATAACACGTCCTTCTTGGTTTGATGGGGCTTGTCATTCTGAGTGTGGGTTTCCATGCTAGTCTGAAGCAAGCACAGGTCCTGCTGCCTGTACCTTTGCTGTTTTTTGGTTTGAACCAAAATTGTGCTGCTCATGGGCTGCACAGTCAGGAGAACGAGGATCTGCTTTAGAGACCTTGTTATGCTGTTCTGTTGTTTGAGTGCTGTTCCCAAGGCAGCCTTATCTTGCTGTGCCTCTTTATCTCCCAGGAGTGTTTCAAATGCTTGAGTGCCTGCCTTTTTTCTTAAAGTATCCTTTCATCCTGGAGAGCAAACATGTCTTCAGCAGTGGTGGCACAGACACACACAGAAGAATACATGCTAGGAAAGGGAGAGGAGACATAATCCACTTCAGGTACTATAGGTTGGTTGACTGTAGGCTGGAGTTCAGCATGTGCTTTACAAACACCCAGAAAACTCTTTAATATATGTGTCCTGCTGTCCTGTCTAAAGTACGGATCACAGTATTTTGAGTAGCTTTGGTGAAATTGGGGAAAAATAGCATTCCTAGGTACCACAGTCTGCATAAATATGATGTTAATTCAGAAATTATGAACAAATTGAGACCTGATGGAATTATAATTTCTCAACAAATCTCAAGTCACAGTGGGATGATTCCAGAAAATCCTATTGAAACTATTAGCTTGTCTTTCAGGCAAGTTAGTGCTCTCTGTTGTGTGCTCGGTTTGGTTGTTTTGTTTTGTTTTGTTTTGTTTTTTTTTTTTTTTTCTTTTATTGCTTATTGTGTTAGGTTCAAATTGTGATGAGCAGACTGATCCTTGGGGGAAGAAAAACAAAACAGACAAAAAAGCCAAACCAAACAAAAAACTAATTCAAGCAGATAGTCAGTGATAAGTGTTGAACTTTAAGGTCAGAACGTCTCCACATCTACTTAGTATTTTACTTTCCATGAACATGATGTTAGGAGCTTGTATGAATTCTGTTTTGGCTGTATCTGGCCTTTAGGGTCAGACTGCTCTGAAGGTCTGTGTGTTTTGGGCTTAGAAGGCAACAAAGTTAGACTGACTTAGGAAACTGTGAGACATACTGGCTTTGGTGAATATATTCCTAAAGCTGTAGAAACACTGTGTTCCAGTTCAGCTCATACTGCAGTAGTTCCTGGTAAAGGCAGGCCTTTTTCGTGTGGAAATATACTTTATTCTCAGGCATTAAAGCATTATTGAATGCTTTAACTTGTACATAAAGAAATTCCATATCAGGGTTCAATTTTGACCAACAAGAATGTACTTCTGAAGTGCAGAATAGATTTAGATGATAATGTGGTTAATTGACCTTTTGATGGTAGATGAGGCTCCTGAGCATCATGAATCGATGCTTAAACTGAAGCATCCCATTGCAGCTTTGATTGTTGAGTGCCCATTAGGTGTGACTGCCATTGAGCAGCTGGGATTGAACACATCCTTGTGAGCATTATTGTGCACTGAGCTGGGTGCTGGCCAGCTTGCGCAAAGCTGCTGCCCTGGCAGGTTGTGTGCTGAGGCTCGCTCATACACTGGGGCTGCAGTGAGAGCACTTTGCTGCTTGTTTGCACATCTCATGCTGCCCAGGTACACCACTTGCACCAACTAAGTTGTCCTTAGTTCCAGAAATGTGCCTTTTTACTTCACAGTGTTATAGGGACAGAGAACAGGCAGTTGACCATGACTGTTGTTACCAGGTGAGAGAGATGCGTTTCCATTTATCATAGCTGCTGTATGCTGTGCTCATCGATTAGCCCTGTTAGATGCTGTACAAACAGCATCTATAGGAAGGAGGAATAATAGTGTCTTGTTTCAAAGTAATTTTAACGCTAGAGGATGAATGACAATGCGAGCCTAGAGCCACAAATGGGATAGCAGTGATAGGTGTGTAGGATTTGGGTTTTCTTTTGGGTTTCTTTATTGCCATACAACGAAAGCATGTTTAAAGCAGGGTAATAGATAGTTTTATAGATTGTTTCTGTAAATAGGAGGGAGAAAAAAGCAAAAATACTGTCTACAGAGGCTGGATTTAAAGGTAAGCATCATCATTTCTCTTAAAAATGAGAGGTGAGAAGTAGAGTTGGGATTGGCTATGACCTCTGTGTATGTGCAGGAAAAGCAGTTTGGTGGTATGGAAAAGAGGAACTGCCCAGTTTGTGACTGTGATTTTTGTGTAGGCTTCTGTCTGGTTAAAGTCCGGGCATCAAAACAAGACAGCAGATATTAAAAAAGTTTAAGAAGTGATGGAGCTGAAGCTGAGATTTCAGCAGAGTAGCAGATAGAAAAGTCTGTATGTTAAATAACTGGGAAAAACTGTGAGATTTAGATTTCATCTAGAGTACAGATCTATACAGATCCTAGTTCACTGACAAAAATGCTTTCTATCCCCTGCATTTCCCTATTTACTATAAAGACTGTGATAAGTCCAATAATAGTGTATTAAAGCTGCTTTCTCATGTGTCTCTGTATAGAGTTATTGGTAAATGCAGGAGGAGTTCATACCGCTCCTCCTGTGTATTTCCTGGGTATCAAATCAGTACCTGCCTTAACTCATGCTCTTTTTTTTCTTTTTCTTTCAGATTTTCTATTTTGTACATACATTGTTTTGTATATACTGTAAATGATGACTTCGGTGGGCAATGAACGTATCCGGGGCACTCGGGACAAAGCGCAAATTTCAACCATACAGCCAACGCAACCACAGAAACAAGTAGTACAGGTACGTGCTACTGTATCAACTTCTTTGACTTGGAAAGGAGCATGCAGTGATACGCATTTCTTCCCTGAGTCAGTAAAAGATGGGAGGAAGAATAATGATCTATTTTGGAAGTGTATGTTTGATTACTTGCTTGGATTATTCACTAATGCAGGACAGAATTAAGTTGTTCCTATGTTGTGTCTGAAGGAGTTTTGTATTCTTCAGAAACATTTCCCATCAGTGAGGAATTCTTATGCTTGTATCAGGATTTCTGTCCTGTGACCTCACTGTCCTCAGATTTCAGCTCTCCCATCTACCAGCCTCCTGATGCTAGAAGGTTTCTGGTCAGTAGGGGAGTTTGGGTGGGTGGGGAAAGCTTCATTAGATTCGTGCTGTGTTCTACAGCATGATTCAGTGTATCTGCAAGCCACAAAATCCTAAACGTCTTGTACAGTGACCCCACAAAGTGAAGTGGTCATCCACTAGCAGACTAAAACTGAGTATCTGGTAGATGAGAATTAAGCTCTCACCCCACTGTCTCGATTGTCAGCAGCAGAGTAGTTGTGTGCTTGTCTGGGATACAGAGAGTGCAAAATGTCTCTGCTCCTTGCAACTCATTATTCTCCTGTCAGATGCATCCCAACATTTGACTCAATTCAAAAATTGTCTGTTTTCTGGTGGCAGAGTGTGTATCGTTCTAGAGGTTCTCCCCAGGGATATACTGTCTTTTATTGTTTTCTGGATAGTCTTTAACCAAGGGGCTCTTGTTCTGTTTTGTACATAATTTTTTAAATTTTGTCATCTCAAACCCTTTATCTCCTTATGTTGCAGCACTTTGTGTAGTGGTGATTCATACCACTGTGGATTTAGAAAGTGATATTCAACAGATGAAGTTTAATTTGTTTTTGTTTTAAAACAAGTAAGGAGTTTAGCAAAGAGGCTGGTGGAAGTGGTGGTTTGTCCTTTTTGCCATTTTGCAAGTGGAGTACTCTGCCCAATTCTGTGTTCCCTGCCCCGAGGCAGACCTTGGCAGATGGGAGCAAGGCCATGAAAAGCTGCGAAGATGATTGTGAGGCTGAAGCACAGCATTAATGAGTGGTGGCTGAGGGAATGGTTTGTTCAGCCCTAAGATGGCAAGGCAAGGTTGTGTCTTCTGTTCAGGTACCTCATGAAAGCATATAGAAGAGGCAGAAGTCAGCTCTCCTCAGAGACACAATGGCACATTTGAAACACTAGAAATTCCAGTTGTTAAAACGAAAACATTGTTTACTGTGAACACAGTCGTGGATTAGAGACATTGTGGGATCTCTCCCTGGCCCCAAGCAGCTCTTCTAATGGGATATACTCTCAGTGGGAGATGGCAGAGTATCACTGGAGGACCTTTGCAACCTATAGGATTCATTGACTTTAAGGGCTAAGTCTTACAAACCTTTTTCTGAATTTTGTCTGTTTTATTCTAATTCTTGCATAATAGATACTGGTTTGGTCATTTCAGTGGAAAAAGGTGGTTATTTAATACACAGCAGTTACATTTTAATGTGCCATATTTTTTATTGTTTAGGTATCAAATGGGCTTTTCTGCTTAGCCAGTCTTTACAGACCAACAGGAATTTGTGGATTTTTCTGTTTAATTACCACGGCTAATTTTTTTGAATATTAAATAATGTTGCTTTCCCAAATGGAGATTTCATTGTCATAATGCCACATTGATCATAATTTAATTTTGCATTGCTTCTGGATAATAAATATGCCATTTTATTGTAAGATCTGGCCTATTACTGTCATGTAATTTTGTGGTTTGCCCACTTCTGTTTTCTGGTAATTTGAAAATTTTGGTTTAAAATTTTCTCCACTCTGTTACACTGAAAAGAGAGTATATGTTGTGAAGTTGAGTAAAGTTTTAGCTGTGTCTAAGATCCTACTACTTTCTTGGTCCCAATGAAAACTCAATTACACTCTCTTACAGGATACTACAGTGTTACTTGTAACGATAATGCCTTAAAGATAAAGAACCACTGCTTGCCTGGGAAAAAGCTAGAACTTTTTGTGACTCTGGTTTGGTGTTTGTGTAGTAAACACATCTTGTGAGTTTTTGGTTTTGCTTTTTTACCTTCTGAATCTTCAATTCCATCTGGGTCTAATCCACTGGCATAAATATAAGCAATATCGAACCTACTTGTTTCTAAGCTCTCTGCTTACACAAGAAGACTGAAGAAGTGTCACATATTTGTAATTGTTATAAAATTGGTATGATTTTGTCTTTCATTGTGCACTTGGAAAAACAGCTGGTTTACAGAAGAAATGAATCTTGATGTCTTCCTGTTTTTTGTCCAATAAGCCATCATATCTCTACAGAAATTACATTGTCTGAATGTTTTTGGTCTGGATATCTTCAAGGAAGATCTCTTCACTAGCTTAATCATTGCAGTTTAGCTGAGGAGGCTGTAGTCAGAACGAGAACAAGGAACAGCAAGACTTAAATTCCTGAAACCAACAGACGTTTTGTTTCTGCTGAGCTCTCAGCAGGCGCCAGGAGCGAACTTCTTTGCACAGAGCACTGCACTGACAGGGAGCCTTCTGAGGAGGGTGGCACTGGGGAGTTCCAGAGCAAACTCTCCCCTGTGCTACCCAGAGGAGTGACATAGGAGGCTGTCAGCATGACACTTTGACAATGTGAAGTAACACAGAATACATAACTGTGTTACAAACACTAATTCTCTTGGAACATTCTCTCTAAGCACAGCAAGTGTCCCTTCCCTCAAGGAACTGGGTCAGCTGCAGCAACTTCTCAGCAAATAAGGAGCTGGTGGTGTACGTTGGAGTAATTTTTAGACTCTTCTCAGCATTTACACTTGACCTGCTCTAGAGCTTGAATTTTGGTAAACTCTAAAAGCCAGTTTGTGGCTGATTAGGTCTGAACTCATGAGGCACAGAATTTCATGTGTGTATCCTGTGAAGTGGGATGGCAAAAGGTGGGATTCGTCCAGCTGCCCACAGTGAATCCTTTCAGTCAAGATTTTCAGAGGATGAGCTGGTCCCCCTTTCAATGAAGAAACATATCCGCAATGCATCAGCTTGCATTTTGGGTCCCAACTCTGCTCTTCAGTTTCTGCCTTCTCTACCTAAGACAGTAGCCTGTTCTGTTTGAGCAGAAATTAAATGAGGCCCAGGATCTTGTAAGACACACTTATCTTTGGTATTTCCTCAGGAGTGCAGTTCAAGTGGCTGCAGATTCCACCCTGTGAAGAGTGACCTGTGTGATGTGACATCTTAGAGTTGCTTTGTCTCAGGGGCAGCCATAGCCTGTTTGGATTTATGCCACTTGTCTGCATCCATCCATTTTAGTCTTTCAGCTTTTGGAGAAGTTGCCAGTATGGATCTGTGGTCCAGAAACATTAGAGAAGCACCAGATACTTCATCAATAGCAAGTTCCTTGAGCATTTTTCAGAGACCAGTGTTTGCTTTTAAAAAAAAGTGAGTACAGCTGTTCATGGGCAGAGTCTTGAGGCATGACTCAGTCTCTAAGTGCTCATAAAACTAGAGTGGGGTTGTTGTTGGGAGTGCAGTGGAAGATGATGTGAGCAGGAATCATCAGATATGTGGTTAATTTAGAAATACCATTGCTGGTGTGTTACAGTAAAACTCTTTTCTCTGGAGTGGTAGATCCTAAATATAATTATAAGATTAATACTAAATTGTAGTCTTCTCTGGTAAATTCTGTATTATTATATGGTTGTCTTGTCAATGTGGTGACCTTTAATTGTGTTTCAAACAGATTAAAAAGTGTTGAAGTTGCTTTTGTCCCAAATAACATTTAAAATTACCAAGTGGGCATAGAGATGATGTTATTCTTTTCCCCATAGCATTTCTGTGCTTATTGTGTATGTTCTTTTTGTGAGTCTGGAGGAAAAAAACCCAGTGACAGTAGGATATACTTTTGAAGAATATAGTTACTTTTTGTGTACTTTATTGGATGTTATCTTTTTTTAGGCAACAGCAGAACAGATTCGCCTTGCTCAGATGATCTACGATAAGAATGATGCAGATTTTGAAGATAAAGTGAAACAAGTATGTTTCTTATGGTACAGAGATTTTTTGCCCTGCAATAACGTGTTCTAAAGCTGGCTTGCATTTTGGAGCTAGAGCATCTGTTTCTGGTTTAGATGAAACCTTTTTCAGAAGGATGTAAGTTTAACTAGGAAAAGGTGCTCTTATTGCACTGTAAAGTGTGTTTACAAGAAATTGTGTGGTAATATAGCTCTGACTGTATAGTTACGTTGGTGTATTTTCCTTTGTAGACAAGCTTTTAAGCCAGAACTCATTTGTGCTGTTGTCTCTTCCGCAGTGTATCTCTCTAGTATTGTCCTGATGCTTAATGATTGTCAGAATAAAGAGTGCATTCCATGTCCATGTGTACATGCACATGAGAAAAATGTCACCTGTGTAAACTGAGTTTGATAATATCTTGGAAGTTTTTCAAGAAAAGTAAAAACAATCACTGCTTAAAGGTGAATCAGGGTGTTATTTAAAAAAATAAATAATCTGACCTTGCAGATCTGTGTATGCATTAAAATGATAAAATTGCATTGTGTAAATGAAATCTCACACCATTTCCTCTACCATGTGAGTGTTGGGTGTTAGATGACTGAGCTTCCATTACCCAGTTGTAGCTGAGATGATTAATTAAAGCAGCCCTGGCAATCTGGGCCCCTGTTCTGCTGTGGGTATTGGTGATTTTATCCTATTGAAGACGTCACCACTCCTAAAGAACCTAGGAGTACACCCAGAAGGAGAGAAGAATTAGCTTGAATGTGTTAATGCAGCAGAGGAGCAGATTTCTTGATTTCTTTTCCTTCATGAAACTTCCTCTGAAGCATTATTAAATGCTTTTTGTTGTTCTTGATATAAACTTGTTATGTTGCTGTGCCAAAAGTGAAGTCTTGTACTTCCTGAAGCCTCTACAAGCCTCAGTAGTGCTTGTAGCTGTGCTGGAGGGAAGGAGAAGAATTAAGTTCCGTGTAGGAAATCTCCAGTATTTTGCATTCTGCACATGTATTTCTAGCTCATGTAGGTTTTGTTCATTGGATGAAGTTGCTGGATGCCCTGTGACAGACTGATAATTTCTGTCCCGCACTCCTCAGGATTTGTACCCCAAGTCCATGGAGCATAATTCAGAACTAGGTCTCCTTAACCAGCCATCACTTATGACTCTTGGTGGCTTTATTCTGAAATGGATCAAGGGAGCCAATCTGGCTGAAATATAACCTTTTTCTTAGTCTGGGTGTTTTTCCAGATGGATCTGTTCTCTGCCATGTCTTACCTTATGTCTGTTCTCACAGTGGGATAAAGAGGGACATATTTGATGGGGAGAGAGAGAGGATGATACTGGAACTATGCTGGTCCTTTACATCTTTACCCTCATATACTGCTGTATCTATGTAGACAGCATTTGCTGCAAGCATACAGAAATAAAAAAAAAAAGGTGTGAAAGAGTGCTTCCTTGATTATCAATTAATTTGTGCTTCCTGCTGTCTCTTGTCTGAATTCCAAGCAGATCTGTAAAATGCAGAGTCCTTTATTCAGGATTCTACTTTACCCTGACATGATAGTTATGCACTTTCTTATAGTCTGTGGTGGTACTAACGCTTGTTTTCTTATGATGATAATGTAGATATTTTAACATATCTGACTTTTGCTGCCAGCTTATGGAAGTCACGGGGAAAAACCAGGATGAGTGCATAGTCGCACTACATGATTGTAATGGGGATGTGAACAGAGCAATCAACATACTGCTGGAAGGAAATTCAGACACGGTAAGGTTTTACTTCCATGTGTAACTTCTCCTTCTGTTTCCTGCGTTTTTCAACTTCTGCATGGGATTGGGAAAGTCGTATTTCAGAAGCTTTCTATTTCCATGTCTCCATTAAAATTTTTTTGAAGAAAATGAAGACCAGGGCAGCTTCTCCATTGCATGCATACCTTGGAGTAGGCTGAATCTGGAAAACGTTGTGGGTGTTCAGCTGGTCTCTTGCAGAGTCCTCTGTTTTCATCTACATGCAGCAGTTTTAGCTCTGCAGCAGAACTCAGTGCTCCCTCAGACACAGGCCTGTTTCTTGCTGCAGTTTTTGTAGTTACTGTGTAGACTCTCCACAACCGTGAGGCCTGAGACGTTTGTCACAAAGGTCAATCTTGATAAACCTAAAGGGTAGGCAGATATTTTAAGTTGTGCTATAGGTGAGCATTGATGGTATTGAAATTGGAGGAGGTTTCCACATCTGGAAGTTGAATTGATGAATGCTACTTATGGCAGGAGAGGTTGCAGCAAATAGTTACTCTTTCACTGTGTTGCTCCTTTGCATGACTTAATTGAAAAACAGAAAGAGGAGACTAAATAGTGCGTATATAACAACAAATAATGTCACTTAGAATTTTGCACAGAGCAACTTTTTATCCCAAGAGATACTAAGAAAATACATTTTACTGCAGCTGAAGTTTTTGCTGGAGGGACTTCTTGCAGTTTGTCCAAGGCATTAAATTAGATTCCATCTCATCTAAATTGGGAAAGAAACTTGAACTTCCTTTCTTGGTGCTGAACACTCAGTATTTCCTGTGATTTGTCAGGATGTGTGTTCTGGCTTATTGTTAATGAGGAAACTTGCCCCTCACACACCCTAAATCCGGGACAGACTAGGACAGACACCGTTCTGACTGAGGGGACTTGCTTTTCTATCCCTTTTTTACTTTTTATCAGGGTTGAGGTCTCTAAAATACAGAAGTATATAATAGTGAGCTAGCTGGAAAGTTGGAAGAGAACATTTCACCTTGATAAAATCTATCTGGGTAATGTGC
The DNA here is from genome assembly GCA_036023395.1 of Myiotriccus ornatus. Lineage (NCBI taxonomy): Eukaryota > Metazoa > Chordata > Aves > Passeriformes > Tyrannidae > Myiotriccus > Myiotriccus ornatus. Next base: position 63,530,914 of record JAYRBT010000093.1, read on the forward strand.
CAGTTTTGCACTTTCTTATACTTCTCATATTTGCCATTTTTTTAGTTGAAAGTAGTTTTCTGGTTGACGAAGAATGTTAAATGCTTTCTTACTTCAGCAAATTGTTGGAAGTGACCATGATATGGAAAAAACTTGATGAACTCATTTATCAACTAGAATTGATATCAGTATATTCTGCTCTTCTGACAAGTCCCTCTGAAGGCACTCCTCTTTGTAGGCAAAATGCAACTAAGAAACAAATACAGACAACTTAAAGGGCTCAAGCAGGAAGAAGTATTAATTTAAGGGTGTGAGGAAATTTATTCTTCATGGAAATTTCTGGGCCTTCAAATCGAAGGGGTTTTTTTTAAGGCCATTATACTCAAGAACAGTTTAATCGTGAATTTGATGTAAAGTTGAAAGCCAATATACCACTGATTCTGAATGCAGATTCCCAAATCTCTTTTTCTAGTTTCATTCTTTTGATGCACTTGAAGTTTTTTTAAAACCTCATCTGAAAGATGTGTCTATTCAACTGGAGGAATTAGAAGAGCCAGGAGTGATAGCTAGAATGTCTTTTTATAGTTTATTTGGTACTCAGACAGTTTTGTCTTGGTCTTTTTTTATTTGTTTTGGGTTTAATGCTGTGATCTTCAAGGCTTTATGCTCTGTGACTTAGTTTTTATGAAGACTTTTTGTTTGCACCAATTGTGACAGTCTGCCTTTGGATAGCTAGAGGCTTGTGGATGAGAGTAGGGAAGAACATGTCTCTTTTCCCAACACTTGTATTCATTTAACTTCCTATAGACGTAAGATACATTTTATGCCCAACCATGTTTTACTTAGTAAACCTTTAAAGATAGAACAAAGGGGACCTTTCATATTATTATTCTTTCTGTGGAAAAATAGACCAAGAAGGAGACTTCTGTTACATATTTTCAAAGGTGAGGTGCACAGCTGTCATTTGGGTTTCCTCAGGCATTGTCAGCTGAAACTCTAATCACTTATCTCCCTTGCAAAAAGAGACAGCTTTGATAGTCTGTGATGGATCCCCATGCCCAGAGGTAGCACCATCCTCTATCTTAAAGGACATGTCCAACATCTCAAGGCTTTCCTCAAAATTGTCTTGTGGAAAAGCGTGTGTCTGATACTTTCATAGTCATCCTTTTACTGATCATTCCCAAGTCATACAAAACCTTACTCAGGAGAGGCTGTTTCGTCTTCAGCTTTGCAACCTTATCCAGTTTTGGGTATTTCCTGAAATGGTCAAAGTTGTTTTGTCATTGTGCCCATCAATGAAATAAGAGCATGTTCTGAACTGTATAGACGGGGCTCTTCAGTTGTCAGTGCAAGTATTTTTCTGTCTAAAGCTGTAGGAGTGTTTTAGAGCCGTTATGCACGCTCTGTTAGGTGAAGCCATGTGATAAAGTTACTGAGGGAAACAGTTTTCTGCCTCACAAATAAAGTGGTGTTGCTCGAATGTGTAGTTTTGTATTTCTGATCGGCACTGGCTGCGCTCAGCCAGGTCAGTTCATGGCAGTGCAATCTCCTGCACTGGAGATGAAACTGAAAAGGGGTTTCCTCCTGAGAGAGTAACCATTCACTTTGTTCTTATTCTCTGAAAGGAGACTCTGCAACATTGAGTTTGTACTTAGAAACTGCTTTGCTGCCTGCTCTCCATAGCATTGGTTTCCTCAGTTCTAGGCAGCTTGGACTAGCTGGCCATGGCCTGCCTCGTCAGGGCTGCTGAGGTGCTGTTGCTGGAATTGAGAGGAGATGAGACAGGACCTAAAATTACCAATAGACAACCTTTTTTTTTTTTGGTGCAGCTGCCTGTCAGAGGTCATGGCTTTAGTGCTTCACTACAATTTACATATGCAAATATTCTGCTTAAATACCTTACCTGGGCTGTAAGCTCCTAGAGATGGAGACATACATGCAAACCTATCTGTCATCTTAATGGTTTAGTGGTTTGCAAATAATATCTTTCTTCTTCCCTGTTTTGCAGCTGTGGCTCAATAGACTTAACTATGCAATTGCATAATATATGAGTGGCTGCGCTATTCTTGACCAGTGTTTCAGTCATTTTATTTGCAACTCCTACAGATACTCCTATGGATTCAGTACCGTCCTTGAATTTATTTTAAAGCCTGATGTTTGGACCTTGATCTCTTGTCTTGTTTAGACATAGTTTTTCCTGTATTTTGCTATGTGTGGAGATCTATAGCTGTTAAGAGTGGATGATCTGGCTTATTATGCCCCCAGTTTTCCCAAGCTGTTGTTCTGCCATTCTTTCTTCTGGGGCTTAAATTCTAGTATGTCTGGATAATAGTTTTTCTTTTTTCTGTTTTCTTTTTTGTGTTTTTTTTTTCCTGCTCCTTTGGCCACATACTTATTCTCATCAGTCTTTTGCTCAGTGATACTTAAAAGGTTTTTTTTTTTTTTTATTTCTTTGGGAGAAGAAGATAGCTCTGTTCATGCTCCCTTGCTAGATCTGTGGATGTAGTTGAGAGGGAAACTTACTTGCTTTGCAGATGTCCTATGCTGTGGTGATATCCAGGCTTTCTTGAACTAGTAGAAATCTGCTATAATCAGAAATACTTGGGATCCTCATATTCCCTAAGACAATCTAACTTATAATAAATGTTTCTTTCTCATCTCTTTGCAAAAATACAACCTGTGCTACCACTTATATTATGTGATATTTTCAAATACCTGGGTTTTTTTTCCCCATGAACTGGAGGGGTGTGAGGTGGGATGTGTATTGAGAGCTGTGTCTTCTGTTTTGACTGCTTTGTCTAATTCTATTCTACCCAAATAGACCTCTTGGGAGACTGTAGGGGGAAAGAAGAAAAGCCTTGGAAAGGAAGGTTCAGAAAACAAAGAGAACAGAGAGAAACGAGGGGACAGAGAAGTGAGTCGCGGACGGGGAAGTTCCAACAGACGGGGAAGAGGAGGCAGCCGTGGCCGAGAGTGTACGTACAGGGGTTCATTTTTAAAGATTTAGACACTTTTCTTGCAGCTGGAACTCACTGAATTAAGAGCAAGTGCTTACTGGAACAAAGTCCATCTGACTGTAGCTCAGCACTGAAGGGATCATAACTTGTTTGTGCCACAGGTATGCTTGATCTGTCAGTGTGACTTGGTTTTGGGATGGTCTGTACTTGTTCAGAGACACTCAGCTTAATTTAAATGTGTTCTTGTTTGGTGAATTGATATTGCAAAAATTGTTGTTCTTCATGTAAGTTTTAGAATTGACTCTTTGTAAGACTGCTTGAGAGCAAGTATGTCGCTGCACAGCTGATACACTTTTTTGTTTCTTTTAATGAAAAAATTATCCAGCTTTGACTCCATCTCCTTTTATGAGTGGGAGAACCTGAAGATGTTCTCATCTTCTCATAAGGGGAATGAAAACACTGGGATGATTATTAATCTCTAGCATATATTTCTCACATAAAACAACCAAAGGTGAGTTTCTACAACAGAGAAAATCATTGTTAGTTGAAACATTTAAAACTTTGCTACAGTTGCAGCAATACATTGTACAAAAGCAAACTGATGTTTCCAAGTTAGATAGAATCACATTAGATCACCATTGGATACACCGTTGGATTGCTTTTTATCTAAGTTTTATCAGCATTATCAGAACCGTGTACCTTGCCTGTGAGGGCTGTACACCACAGTGATAGATGACAAAGGAAATCAGAATGAATACAATGTTTAGTTTTCCACTTAAAAGCAGGAAAAATACTTAAAATATTAACCAACTAATCTAGTTCATAATTGGAATGTAGTCAAATATTGTGTCAGTGTAGACACTCTGAATCTTTGTAGGATAGAATAATGTCAAGATGAAAAAATATTAATAAAGTTTGCAACTACGCTTAGAAAAGTTGAAATCAGATCCATTAAATGAAAGCAAGGGACAAAATTTTTACCCGAGACAAATGCTGCTTGTCACTTTTTGTAAAGTGGAATTAAAGATATTTCAGATGGTTACCAAATCTTGATATTTTCTTTCCAGCTTTACATCCAAGCATTAATCATTTTATTTTTGCCATTAGAAGTTGTTCAGTGCAAAATCTCATCAGTGTTTTAAGAGGCTGGTGGTTTTTTCTTTTTATTTTTTCCTCTTCAGGGAGCCACCCATATTTCAGAGTACCATGTCAGGAGTTTTCCATAGAATAGTGCTTTTCTAATTCCTTACCGTCACCCAGTCATCATCCCTGTGCTTTAAATACAAAGGAGAAATTATTTTAAGTTTCCTTGGTTGTAGAGGACTGTGGAATGGGCAGATAATAGAAGAGCTAGTGTTATTGATTATCCCTTATTGTTTCACTGTTGTCAACCAGTGCATTATCAAGCAAACATAGGATAAGCTGTATTTCCTACCTCATTATAGAGATGAGGCTGGAATTAGTTAAATAATGTAGGCTGCAAAACATGGCACTGGTAGTAGACTTGTGTCTACTGAGGGACATTTCCTTCTTATTAGGTATTTTGCTTCTTAATTGTCCTGTACAAAGTAAACATAGCTTGGTTCTAGCTAGGCCCCCAGAGAAGAGGAGTGACTGAGGTCTGTTGAGCAACCCTCTTGAAAATCTTGCCTTTTCTTTTGGGGTTCAGGTTAAGAGATGGCTGCATTGTCTCATGTACGAGTAACTAAAGCTTCTCTTAAGCTGTCCTCTCTCCACAGTTAGAGCTGAAGAGAATGGAGTGGACAACAATCAAGCAGACAGACCTTCAGACCGTGGGAAGCGTGGCCGTGGGAGAGGTGAGATGGTGGCGTTGATGTGGGACTGACACTGATTTCATGTCCTGAAATGGAACTCTCACATTTATTCCTTTAAGTGCTTCTTCTTAAGCATTTTTTGGTAATCCTTTGGTTCCATGAGCACTTCAGCCACCTTGAATTTGGGTATATCCCCCTCCCTTATCTCTTATCATTCCTTGGTCTCAGAACAACTTAGAAAAATTGACACAGATTGCTTTTTTGGTAGTTTCCTGTGTGTCAGTCTGCTGTGCCCTGGCTATGGGCACGTCCTGTTTGTGGAAGCAGTCTGAGCTCCTCAGGATGTACCTTGGCAGCAGGGGAGCACAAGATTCCAGCTGTATGGCTCTCAGGGAAGGATTTGATATGTACTTGTGCCATTTCTTTGGGGTGGATTGGTTGTCAGGCTTGCCTTCTGTTTGTGGTAGCTAAATGGAGAAGGTACAAGCCACTTTAGAGACTTTTTGCTAACAGAAGGAATTTGTTATGGAAGAGTTGATAAGGAGAACTGTGGGGAAGGAATACTGTGGAGTCTTAGCGACAACTCCAATCCTATCCTGTGGAAGAGATAGGATAATGGCTTGGATGTGGAATCAAATGCATAGTTGGTTTAGAAGTTGAGGTGGAAAGAGGCTTGTTTTTCTTTAGAGTAGGAGGAATGAAAATGAGTAACCCAGTTATGGTGTAGATTGTGCATGGAAGTGGGTATTGAATGAGTTAAATTGATAAAAAGTATAGCAGAACTAATTAACGTACTTAATAAGTAATGTCTGACTCAAGAAAATTTCTGCCTTCAAAGGACTCCTTTCTCTTGGGAAAATCCTGTAAAAAGGCATTCAGAGGCAGGCACATCCAACTTCGTTGTCTCCAGATCTGCATCTTGAAGGAGTGGAAGGATACAAAGGAGTAGCTTCCAAAGGGTTGTGAGAATGTCTTGGTTGTGCCTGTGAATCAACAAATACTGAATGATGTGTGCAGAGAGGTAGCTTGTCAGGGGAGGGTGTGGTATAGTTCACAGCTACAGTTTTTGATATGTTAGCACTTTTAATAGATAGAATATATGTCTTTCAGTTACTTACTTTATAAAATCCTTTATATTCATACTCATTTTATAAATCCTTCATATTCAAATTATAAAGGTAGGATTATTTTTAAAAACTGTTCTGTGAAATTTAGAGGTTGATTTCAGGTGCAGTCTGTTTTTTGCTTTATAACAGTATGAACTAGACACTGCTTTTGTTGTCAAAACTTTCTAGATAAAATCATATATCATATCATATATCATGTAGCTTTCTAGATGAGTATCATATATCTCAAACTTCATCAGATCAAACTGACTTGTCTGACTGAAGAAATAGAAACAACTTCAAATAATTTCTGTTCAGTGGCTTAGTGTACATAGTATTATTACATCTCTCTACCAGATATTTTAAACTGTACATTCCTGTGAGTGAAGTACGTTAATGAAGTGTCTGTGATAAACCTGTTGAACAGCTACAGGGTCATTATATTACAAGTGTGTGTATTCTGTGGCAGGAAATACCTAATTAATTTTACAATGCAAGCTCTTGAAATCTTCAGGGAGTTGTATAAAGCTGTGTAATTCAGTTCTCATCATTTCAGGGATACATGACCTTCTTTCTTTGGATATTAGTAGAAATAATAATAAAAAGCTTCCTGCCATTTCGTTCAGTAGTCTTTCTTTTCTGTTACACAGAATAGTTGAATGTGGGCTAACATACTTCAGCTGAAAGTGAATAGTTTGCTGGTAATCATCACAGAACCCTTTTTCAGAAATGTTTCGTGCAGCATGTGCGTGTCTGTGTGCGGGGTGGGGGGGAGGATCTAGGCATTGGATATGAAATGACGGGTCAGCTAATTATCTGAGCAACACACAGTCTCTCTCTATTTTAAGCTACCTTCCCAGTCTGGTGTTACCTTGCTGGCTGCTTTCTGAGGGAAGATTTGCTGGGCCATCATATTACTGCTTCACTGTAGAACACCCTAACTTTAAGAAATGATAAGCACTGAAAATAGCAGAAATGGGATTGGCACAGAGGTGATAACGTGCTGTTTACTGAGGGGTAAAAACCCTGATACTGAGTATTTCAGTGTGGGTGCTGTAGGCAGTGGCTTCATTGTGCGGCAGATCTTACATTAATAACTGTGTCACATTCTTTGCAACTTTACAGGGTAGTAGGTACACTGGGTGCAAAGACCCCTGCCTGGTGGTATGCGGGATGTCAGGGATTAGAAGTAGATACAAATTATTGACCTGTGAGCAGAAAGCAAAAATGTATCACAGGATGTGTTACAGGTCACATCTTGTCTGTAATTGCTCTGCCCTTAATCTTGTTAAACCAGCTGTTTAAACTTTGTATCGGAAACGAGTCCGTCGGTATCTTGTTTTAAGATGCCCTTCTCATCTGTTTCTTTTCAGAACTGAACTTTTTGAATTATCTTAATTTAGATGTTAGGAGTACTGTAATGGTGATATACAGTAATTGCATCAAAGTGATTGTATTTGTCAGTATCGCAAGGATTTGCAACTGTCTAGAATGGAATCTCCTGAAGAAATTATGGAGTAAGATGGTTATGTCTTTAGGATTGTCAGCTCTAGAAATATTCCTTCCTTTGTGTTTTAATCAGCTGCTTCTTATATACAAATTGACAAACTTTACAAACACAGGTTGTTTATATGTGGCTGTTTTTTAGTGTTCTTGCATCTTCAGTTTTAAGTGCAGGTCTGGTTCTACCACTGCCTCCACCCCATGTTGAAAAGGAGAGCTAGAGAAGGCTTTTGAAGCTACTGGGGAGACTACACTTATGGGGTGTGAGGAACAAGCAGATTAGGACTTCTGCCTGCAAGAGGGAGGACTGAGTGAGTGTATGGTAGAGGTCTGTAAAATGTTTGTGGAGAAATCAGCTGCTCACTCCAAGCAAGTGTGCAGAAGAGGGAATATTAAATGAAATCAGTGAGCTACAGCTTCAAGACTAACTTACAGAGGTGGTTCTTTGTATATGTAGTTAACCTGAGGAACTCTTTTTAGTAAGGTGATGTGAATGCAGAAAATGTACCCAAAGAAAGACTTGACAATTTCCTCCTTAAAAAGAACCATGGCAAGAAACAGAAAAACCACCAAAGGTTTTGTTGTATGCAAATTATATTTGACTAAGGAAGTCAGAGCCACAAATAGTTGAAAACCAGAGAAACTGCACTGTGGTTTCAGTTTGTGTGCTCTTCCCTAGGTGTCTAACTAACCGTAGCTTATAATGGGATAGCAGGTAGGTGAACTTCTGGACTTGATTCAGTATAGAATTTGTTACAGATTCGTGTGTAGTAATTTTCCTGGTTTGCCAAGGGAAGATAGTCCTGTTGTTTGTACTTCTGTTCTTCTATTTTCTTCCTCTTCATTGTTCCAGAGCAACATGAGCATGTCATAAATGTGGATGCTGACAAGGAATCTTTTTCTTACCAAACAAATAAAAACGAAAGGGAAATATGTTATGTTTTAATTCTGGACTCAAACAGCATGACAAGTAGCCTTCTAGATCTTGTTTTGTCGGCTGGCTGTATAAGAAAGTGAAGCTGCTTATCCTTTTCATAGATATCTGATTATAATCCAGTTTGTGTTTTTGATCTTTTTTTTTTTAAATGGTTTTAGATAAGAAGTATCCTATCTATGCTATCCTTGAACAAATTGAGTTTCTGTAACCAGAAATGCATGTGTAAACATTATCTTGGTTTAAAAGCTTAGCCCAGTTGGCACGGGATGTATTTTGGGTTTCCTTTGCCAGAACTAGTAAGGATGTTATTTTTTTGTGAAACATAAATGTGGAGCAGACTTTCTGGAGGTCATAATACGAAGTCTGTTTAGTTTTGCTGTAGTTAAGAAACTGTGTCATGTAAATTTTTTATTTTTTTGATATTAACCATAACTTTTTAACAAGTTACCCATTTTCTTTTAAATATAATTTCAGAGTTGAAAGTTTTCTGCACACACATCTAAAAATGCTTTCTAGAGTATGTGCAGTATATAAAAGTGATGAATTGCTTCTAGCTTTATGATGACTAATAAAGACAAAAATAATTTGTATTATTAAATGCAACTTTGGTGTTTGTTTTCGTCGTATGGAATACCTAGAATGCAAAGTTTCCATACTTAGCCTCCTTATCTTTTAAGGCTTAAGCCTCTGTCAGCTTGGTGTCTGCTGGGAGGATGGCTGGCTCTGCATTTCCAGAGCAGAGACCAGGGCTGTTCAGTTACTGTGTAGTCAGAGATAAGCACAAATCTAGGTGTTGTCTGCCTGTCCAGTTTGCATTTCCTTTTCCTTTCACAGCTGTTCTTTAGACCTCTTAACCTTGAAGTACCTTCCTCTAAACCCACTGGTGTGAACATCAGAGTTTTGAAATAAAGCACCTGTGTTGCAGTGGAAGGATTTAGTTCTCCAAGATGAGCAAACTGGATTTTCTACAGAATATTGATTTAATGGGCTAGGCCCATCTGAGTTGTTTTTCGACACATCTTTCTCATGCTCCCATGTAGTGTGCATTTGTTCTGGGGGAAGAAATGTTGTGAATGTGGGGAGTAATTCTTTCTGTGCATGGATGGTACCAGAGTGGAGACTTGATTGTGTGATTATGAGTGGGTTTTAGCGGAAACAGAAAATCCTGCCTCCTGCCTGAGTTGGGTGTGTTGACCTTTCTAGAATTCATCCAAGAAAAGAAAAATGGCACCCATTTGGTGACCTGGTGTGCTGCTTACTGTGCGCTCATATCAGGGATGTCACTGACACTACCAGGCCTTGCACAGTCCACTGACTGTACCTGCTGCTGTTTTTTTATGTGGGCATCAGTGACAGAGCCAGGAGCAGTCTGACCGGCATCAAGGAGGATGACAGAGCCCTGGGAGTGGCCATAAGGGACTCTAGAGCACAGGTAATTTTTTCATCCATCCTTCCAGTCAAAAGGGAAGTGAGTTAAAAGGGTCAGTTGTATTTGGAGAATCAGCAGACGGTTACGAGCCTGGTGCCACAGCCAGGGGTTTTCTTCTTAGCCTGTGATCTTCTGGGGGCTGATGCGTTCCATCTGTCAGGGAAGAGGATGAGTATCTTCGGTCATCATGGCCTCAGTAAGGGCAAATCGTGCGTGACTAATCCAGTGGCCTTCTATGATGGAGTGACTGCGCAGGGTTGGACTCTGATCCTTGTGGGTCCCTTCCAACCCCACACATTCTGTGATTCTGTGACTGCAACAGTTGAGAAGGGAAGACTGATTAATGTCATCTACCTGGACACCTGTAAGGCCTTTGGCATGCTCACACACAGCATCCTTATCTGTGCGTTGGAGAGATAGGAATTTGAAAAGTGTTCTGTTTGGTGGATGAAGAATTGACTGAATGGATACAGAGTGTTGTGGTCAGTGGCTCTGTGTTCAAGTGGAGGCTGGTGATGACTGCTGTCCTTCAGGGCTCTGTCTTAGGACCAGTGCTCTTTGATATACAACGTAGTGAGGTCAAGGGCACCATCAGGAAGTCTGCAGATAACACCAAGCTGAGAGGTCAGGATGCCATCCAGAAGGCATCTGGAGAAGCTTGAGAAGTGGGCCCATGGAACATTGTGAGGTCTAACAAGACCAATGCAACATGATGCACCTGAGACAGGGCAATTCCAGACATGAGTACAGACTGAGAACAGACCTCATTGAAACCAGTCCTGCGGAGAATTACTTGGGTCTTCTTATTGATGAAAAGCTGGACGTGAGCTTGCAGCCCAGGAAGCCAAGTGCATCCTGGGCTGCATCCAAGGACCATGGCCAGCAGAACAGGGGAGGGGATTCTGCCCCTTTACTCTGCTTTCTAGTGCTGCATCCAGCTCTGGGGTCTTCAACAAAAAAAAAGATGTGGACCTGTTAGAGCAGGTCCATAGAGCCTACGAAAGATGTTCAGGGGGCTGGAGCACCTCTGCTATGAAGACAGGCTGAGAGGGCTTCTAGCACCTTCCAGTACCCAAAGGGAGCTTATAACAAGATGGAGAGAGACTTTTTATATGGGCAGATAGTGATAGGACAAGGAGGGGACAGTTTGAAACTAGAAGAGGGGAGGTTTAGGTTAGATATTAGGAAGAAATTCTTTGCTGTGGGGTTGGTGAGGCACTGGCACAGGTTGCCCAGAGAAATTGTGGCTGTTGTGGCTGTCCCATTCCTGGCAGTGTTCAAGGCCAGGCTGTATGGGGCTTTGAGCAACCTGGTCTGGTGGAAGGTGTCCTTGCCCATCGCAGGGGGATTAGAACGAGATGATCTTTAAGGTCCCTTCAGCACCATGCTGTGGTAACGTGGTCTTACCAGGCTGAGGAAGAGGGCTTTAAGCTAAAGTTACTGGTAAGGGGAACCTTAGTTTATCCCAGTCTTGCCAGTTTGATGCCAGGGCCAGCAAGAGGTGCTCAAACCCTGGAGAAGAATCTCAGGACAGCAGGACAGCACCTGAAGGGCAGCACAGAGGAACTGCAGCCATTCCAGCCAGTAAGTTGTCTTTCCTGGGAGCCCAGCACAGTTGCCTCTATGCAACTCGCAGAGCACAGGAAATCAACAGGAGGCCTTAGAGATGCATGCATGCCTGTCTTGTTGGCATCATAAAGATGTGGTGGGGTGCCTCCTTCGAGAGGAGTCTTGGAATGGAAGGCTACAGCTTCTTAGGAAGAACAGACCTGGGAGAGGAGGGGGTGTTGCAGTCTGTCAGTGACCAGCTGGAGTACACAGAGCTCTGCCCGGAAATGGATGAGGAACCCTATGAGAGCTTATGGGTCAGGATTACAGGGAGAGCAGGGACAGGTGACGTTAAAGTGGGAGTATGCTACGGGTCTTCTGACCAGGAGGACTGAGTGGATGAGGCCCTCTTTAGACAGATGGGAGTGGGATAATTCACAAGCCCTGGTACTCGTGGGGAACTTCAACCACCTCAAATGTATTGGAAGGGCAACATAGCTGGGCACAGGCAATCCAGGCAGTTCCTGGAATGCATTGGTGGTAACCTCCCTCTCCTAGTGATAGATGGGCCAACAAGGAGACGTGTGGGACACATGTCTCACACAACAAGGCTGTGCGGGACCTTCCTCTCACCAACAAGGAGGGGCTGATGAGGAATGTGAAGGTCAAGGGCAGCCTGGGCTGCAGTGACCATGAAATTGTGGAGGTTGAGATCTGGGGGGCAGTGAGGAGGACACACAGCCAGCTCATTGCCTTGTCCTTCAGGAGAGCAGACTTTGGCTTCTTCACTCTGAAGAAGAAGGGTGCCATGGGGTAGAGCCCTGGAGGGAAGGGCAGGCTCAGGAAAGCTGGTTAATGTTTAAGTATCCCTTCTTCAAAGTTCAGGAGCAGTGCATCCCAATAAAGAGAAAGTTGGGCAAAACCACCAGACTGTGTGGAGGGACAGGGAGCTCCTGGACAAACTCAGACATGAAAAGGAAGCCCAAAGAGGGTGGAAGCAAAGATAGGGAGCCTGGGAGGAATAGAGAGATTGTCTGAGCAGTCAGGCTTCTGGTTAGGAATGCTAAAGTTGTAATGTTGGGGAGAAAAGGAAGACTACTAGGGAAGATGTGAGCCCTCTCCGTAAGAAAATGGGAGACCTGGATAACTGGGACAAGGAGAAGGCTGAGGTACCTAATGACTTCTTTCGCCTTGGGATCTTTACTGGCAAGATCTCCAGCCATCTGAGTTGCAGGAGGGAAAGGCAGGGACTGGGAGAATGAAGAACCGCCCGCTGTAGGAGAGGATCTGGTCTGAGACCATTTAAGAAGTCTGAATGTATATGTGTCCGTTAGATCTTACAAGTTACATCCACAGGTCCTGAGGGAACTGGCAAAGCAAGTAGCTAAGCCACTATCCATCATATTTGTTGAATGTGAAGTTCCCACTCATTGGAAAAGAGGAAGCATAACTTCCATTTTAAAAAGGGAAATTAGGAAGACCTGGGGAACTACATGCTGGACAGTTTCACTTCTGTACCTGGCAAGATAATGGAGCAGATCCTCCTGGAAACTGCTAAGGCATATGGAAAATAAGAGGGGATAGGTGACAGCAAAACTAACCAAGCCAGAAAAAAAAAAAAAAACAATCAGCATGGTAGCTGGGGACAGCAGGGTTTTTTAGTGGCTTATCCTATTGTAAAGGTGCATGGTTTTCTGGCATTTAGCAAGTAGGGAACTGGTCTGGAGAGCAGATCTAAAAGTGAACAAATACTGTTTTCTGGTAGTGGTTTGGTACTCACCCACTGATAATTGCAAAACTGTTGGTGCAGGAAAGAGCAGAGCTTGGTGAGAAAAACCACAGTTGTGGTGGTTCTGATTTAAATGGGTTTAAGTTACTGTGGGATTGCAGCCTCAGAATTTGGATCCTTGCTCTGAGTTCTGGTGTGAAGCCTCATTTCCTCACTGACGTCTTAGTCACTGTTAAAAAGCATAATATGTTTTCAGATACCCTGTGGGCATTCACAGTTGTTTCGTGACTAACTTCTCTGTGTTAGAAAACTGTGCCTTCTAGTTGTTTTAAGGCCATATTTTAATTTTGACAGCTGAGAGAAGTAACTTCCTCAGGGTGAGAAACTAAGAATGTATTAGTGGTCTGGTTGTGTCAGAGAATATCAACCCTTCCCGCTGGCATCACGCATTATGGACCATGATGTATGACAATGCATTTGAGTTATGGTGGTATTTCAGTGGTCAGTACTTACTGTCCCGTAATTTGAGTTAATTCTTTGTAAGTGTCTTTTCTAGCTTTGAATTTAGTGTTAACCCCATTAGTTTGGTACTTCCCTTTTGAAGCATTAGAATGCTTTTTGTTGCATTTGTTGAATAAACTTAATTTTAGTTTTGACAGAAAGCAAAGACACAGCTTTACAAAATTAAGGGAATGCCCTTGAAATTCAAGTTCAGGATTAACTTTCAAAGTGATCTGGCATAAAAAAATG
>JAYRBT010000093.1:63559004-63576478 GCA_036023395.1 Myiotriccus ornatus
CCCAGATAGCCCTTCCGTGTCCTTCTTAAATCAGCAGTGTTTCATAGGAGAATCCCTATCAAATGTCCATGTTTGGTGACACACGTGGTTTCACTAGAGCTGCCTGTGGAATTGCAGGTGAAATTGTCTTATGTGTGTGATGTCCTTTTAACTGGGCTGCTAGCAATGTGTGCAGTTAAAATGCATCCTTTCCTGCAACAGTTGTAGTCAAAGGGCACATTCTAAAGGTGTTCTTTGTGAGTGTTTGAGTAGGTCAGGTATTCTTCAATCTAAAGATAAGGCCACACTAAAGGAATTAAGGGTGATTTTGTGCAAATGAAATTGAAAGTATAAACATTGTACATGGATACCTTTGTCTTGCTCAACCTAACCTGGTTTACAAGTACTCCTGTCAACAGAAACAAATTAGCCCTAGGAAGTTGTACCTGCTTTTTAAACAAGAAAAGCTGTTAAAAAGCACAACCACACAGCAAAAAAATCCAACACCCCTACAAACCAAGCCCACCCCTTTCCCCCAAAATTCTAACAAGCCAACTTCACTTCCCAGGTACTTGTGCGAATATCTATCTTTACTGTAACAGCCAGGTGAAAACAGTGTGGTTTTCTTCAATGGGTGGTCTGACTTGTTACACTTGTTACACTAGTGTAAGCAAAAAACTGTTCTTGTTTTATTACTGTTTTCAAATTTGCACTCTCGAGGCAATCAGAGATCTTATTGCCACCCCAAGCAGAGCTGCCAAGAAGGAACCACGAATGCTGGTTCGCTGTACTTACCTGAGTGCACACCTGCCTCTGCTGATGCTGGGAGCCGAAATGTAAGACACAAGGATACATGACATGAGTGGCAGCAGTGCAGTGCCTTATCCTTCTGCAACAAGATCTGTCAGAGCTGCTCTATTGAGTCCGAGGTTGTGCCTGCGCCCTGATGATAGACCATCTGTCATGTTAATTACTTTGTATCTGTGTGTTTTTCAGTTAAACTGTTTCCCAAGCTGCTGTAGTTACATGGGTATACTGTTGTGTGTTTTCAGTAGATCAACTTTCCTAACACTTTAATTAAGTTGGTACTTGATTCTGTGGAGAAGACTGCTGAAGTTTGACTACGCCTATTTGTCTTTTTAAGCAGAGCTGCAGCATAGCTGTTTGTAATGGTAGTTTGACTTTATTTTTATCTTGAAAGTGCATGACTAAGATGGAATTTCTGCAGATGCTGCATGCAGCTGGGAAGTGTGAGCATGTGTATGATTAAAACACCTCCCCTCCTTCTCTGCCCCTCTCTTTTTCAGCTTTCTGAAACTAAAGTCTTCACTGCTTCCTCTGTCCCAGCTGAGAACCATGTGACTCCTGGGCAAAGGTAAGCTCTTATTCCATGTTTTCCCTATGCTTTAAAAACCTTCTGCTTGATTAAACGGTGTGAGGTTGCACACATAAAACACTGAATTAAACCTTGGTCAGAGATTGGTCAAACTCATCTCAAAACTGCAAAAGCCTTGCTTGCAAATTGTTGAGTTTATGGGTTCCTGAGTTTAACTATTTTTTATTATGGAAGTGGAGATAAACTTGCCAAATCTGTGAGCATAATATGTCTTCTGTATGAGAACTGCTTACAGACAGGAACAAATGTAGCTGGGAAGAAAAGTTTTCTGTTGTTGAAAAGTATGCTCTGGCTTTGGTGTCCAGAAAATGAAAGACCTGCCCCTGTAGATACAGAAAGTGTTCAGAATATAGTGGTGAAAAAATGTATTAACTTGAAAGCTTGCATTGGCAAGAAGGTGAATTTCCTTGTAAACATCACAATTATAGGCCTTTACTGATGATAGAGAATTAAGATCAAGAACCAAAAATATATCCATTGCTGCCTTGCTTTCCTTGCATTTGTCTTCAAATGCCCATGTAGTCGTGATGGGGAATCAGTTGCCTACATTAGCCTCTGGTTCCTGGAGAGCAGGTTAACGTTGTATGATGAAGACTTTGGCAGTGGGATAGCATGTGATCTGAAAACTAAATAGCCTTATTGTCCCAAAGATCCTCGTACTGCTGTACTGCAGCAGAATTTTCCATATAATAGGGATGTGATTGGCATGGTGCATGATGTCAGGTGGACTACAGTTTATATTTCTGCCTTTCTTAAAGGTATTGTGCTCATATGTTGTTGCTCCATTCTTCCAGTGGATGTCCCTCAGATAACGTTAGAAAATATTTTAGTTCGTCCACTCATATAGGGGTGGGTTTTTTGTGTTTGTTTCTTGCTGTTAAAAAACTCTCTTCTGTCTCTTTTGTATGGCAATCAAACAACGTTGGAAAAGACTGTTATTAATAATTCTGTTGCTGGGATGGCAGCTTTACTATTGTTCGTGCTTTCTTCAGTGTCAGTGCAGTTTAATGGTCATGTTCATTATGGCCAAATTTTGCTTTGTTTTACAGCATTGATTTGGTGACACTGCTTCAAAAGCCAGTGACATCTACCCAAGAGGCAGAAGGCAACTCATTTGAAGCTCCTCAGCCCCAGACCTTTGGCCAAGCCTTAGTATTCACAAATTCTCAGCACAGCACACAGATGGCATCAGGAACTGGCAGCTCCAGTGCTGTAAACTCTTATTCTCCTCAAAGTCTGGTAAAATGACCTTATGCTTTCTAAGTATTGTTCATAAGTAAATATTTCAGGTTAAACAACTTTTCTAGTGCTTGTCATTTTGTGAGGTGTTCAAGTATTTGTAAAGTTCAGGTTGCAAATGAAGAATTCCATTCCTTCCATTCACACCCCTCCCCCCTCAAATATTACTTTTTCATTTTGCTAAGTAGTTGTTTCTATGCTTACATGAAGTAATTGTATTAATTTTTGATTAGAGAGCAGATGTGTTTGTTGCTTGCTGATGTAGGATAAAATAATTTGTTTATTGTGAAGAGTTGAAGGCCAGAAAACTGGTGGGTTGTTTCCAAGCACATATGTGACTGCTTTTTATGGAAGCATGCCTATTTCTGAGTCAGTTGTGAGGTGTGAAACTGTGCGTTTATTCTCTGAAAATCGGCTCAACTATTAGTAAATAAATGCTATTTTTAAGATGTGTGGGTTCGAGTAAATTAGTATTATTGTAGTTACAGTGGTGGAAGTTTTTATTGGTCATTCGTTAGTAATCTAGGTCTAAAGAGATTTTTAGTTGCTGCCAAATAGCAGCAATTGACCCTGTGATTATGTTCCAATTGATAATTAAAAAATTCTCTCATTTTTTGTCTTCTGGTAGTCTGCAGTTCTTTGTTCTGGCTTTGGAGAACTCAGATCCTCTAAACTGGCAAACTCTACTCGTTCCCAAATCTTGGACCAATTGAAATCTCCAGGATTGGGTCAGTTTACCTCTCAACAAAACAGTAGTAATTCTGCCACCACTAGCACAGCTGCAGCATCATCCTGGGATCTAAAACCACCTATTACTCAGTCCTCAGTCCTCAGTCAGTTTGGTAAGTGCTTTGGCATAGCTTTTTTCTCTTTCTCTATTAGCCCATGAAGGTATCTTCATGACAATGACAGTTTAAAATGGCTTTAAAAAAAGACTTTTTCTGAAAAATGTAATCATAGTAATACAATTACTTACAACACTGTTAGAGTTACACTTACTTGCTGGTAATGGATATCACCAGTAAATCACAAACTATGTTCTGATAGACTTAAGCCTATCCATAAATGTCATTACATTGTTAAAACTATTGAGCCTTCCATGTAATGACATCTTTGGTTTAGTGTGCTTGAATATTTAAGTGGAACTTTGTTGTGACTGGTTTTCAACAAATGCTGGAGAAGACTTATTTTCATTGTACCTATGCTGCTTCTAGCTGAGTGTAAAGTTGTATTGTGTTTTGCCTTCTTTCCCCTCCCCCCCAAAATTTTCTCCTCTGTTACATGAATTTTGAATGAGTACTGTATAATTTCTTCATAATGCATGTCTCAGTGTTTTTTTCCTTAGTGTGCTTAGAATGATTCAGATTACTTGTTTTGCCTATTCATAATTATATGAATTTTTCATGTAATTTAGTAAAATTGTACAAACAGTGAAAACCATGGAAACTTGGTTTCTGCAGTGCTGTTCCTCGCAGTATTCTCACTGTGAGAGGGTAGCTCTTCTATCTCTCATATATACGTGTACATGTTTATGTATAGATAACCAGCCAATTTTGTAGCAATTGCTATCTTTGACAGGCAGAAATTCTGGAAAAAAAAAGTTTATGTGCATTTTGAGTTGCTTTCTAAATGACTTTGCCAACCAAATAAAAAAACCTGCATACTGCAAATGCTGTAGATCTATTACGGTTGTAGGCCAGTGCTCTGGGCCACTTCATGGCTTTCAGCATCTGAAAAATATGGAATGGGAAGACTTGGGAAAAAGCTGTCAATGTCCAGCACCTTTTTGACTCTCAGCCTTTATGAAATGGTAGATGAGTTTCTATTTGTTTTGCAAATCTCTTCCTTTGTAAGGGCAGGGAATCCTAACTCACAGTATCTCTAAATTGCAACTCTTTACCCCTTGGAAGTAATCAATGTTATCATCCAAGTTAATTACAGAGAAACGTGCAGTGTTTGATTAAAGTAATCCACAGCAGTTTTTCGGGACTGTGTAGATAGGTGTGTTTTCATATTTTGAGGGGAAAGCTAAATAATACTTGTCCACAGCTGTCTATTTAGAGTTGAGGATACCAAGTGTTGTCCTTACTGTTACAGTGGTAATGTTTTTTGTGAAACTTGCATGATCTCTGAAAGAGACCTGTACATGCTCTAAAACCGTAACCGTTGAGCATCAGGTCACCCAGATTCTTCCATAAAGAGTAGAACAGTGAAGAACAGAGTTCAGTGCTTTAATTTTGATATTTCTTTTTCCCAACACTGACCAGACTTTAAATCCCAGCCGGAACCATCCCCAGTTCTGAGCCAGCTGACCCAGCGACAGCAACAACAAATACAAGTGGTTCCTGTTCCTCCTCCTGGGCTGGAGTCGTCCTCCTCCCAGGTAAAACTCCGAGAGCCATCACCGGTAGACACCTCTACAGCTGTTAGCAAAATATTGCAGCTTCCCACTGTATCTATGGATAACCAGGCAGTGACTGTCCATCAAACCCAGCAGAAACAGATAAAACCACCAAAACGGAGGATAACTCCAGCATCCAAGGTGGGTAATTGGGTGGTGACTTGTGCTTAGTAAATGTAAAAACATGGAAAAACTTGTATCAGCAGTACAAGTGTGGCCAGCAGGACCAGGGCAGTGACTCTCACCTGTACTGAGCGCTGGAGGCCACACCTTGAGTGCTGTGTTCAGTTCTGTGCCCCTCAGGACAAGAAAGACATTGAGGTGCTGCAGTGAGTCCAGAGGAGGGCAATGGAGCTGGGGAAGCATCTGGAGCACAGATCCTACAAGAAGGAGCAGCTGATGAAGCTGGGGGTGTTTATCATGGAGAAAAGGAGGTTCAGGAGGGACCTTATAGCTCTCTACAACTGCCTGAAAGGTGGTAGTAGCCAGGTGGGGGTTGGTCTTCTCTCCCAAGTAAGAAGTGATAGGACAAGAAGAAATCTCCTCAAGTTGCCCCAGGGGAGATTTATATTGGATATTAGGAAAAATGTCATCACTGAGAGGATTGTCAAGCACTGGCACAGGCTCTACAGGGAAGTGGTGGAGTCACCATCCCTGGAAGTGTTTAAAAGATGTGAAGGTGTCCTGCTTAGGGACATGGTTTAGGACTTGGCAGTGCTGGGTTTAGTAGTTGGACTCAATCTTAATGATTGTTTTTTCCAACCTAAATGATTCTATGATTCTGTTCTGTATATATTGTATATAAATTGCTAGGGAAAAGGAGAGTATATTTCATTTTTATAAAGCAGGAAATCCTAAATCATTATGTCCAAAATAGAGTGGTAATGTCTTTTCCAAGCAAGTTTGCTCTGCATGGAAAATGACTGTTGTTGAATGATTTTTAGATTGACTTAATAGCCACTATATGAATATTGGCTGAGGGGGAGAGATGTACACAGATGACACTTACATACCGTAGAATAGTATGGTTTACTCTTTCAGCTCCAGATGAGGGCAGAATCGGTGAATTAATTCCAGGTTGCAGGGATGTAGTTAATTTATGTAGTATAAACTGTTGTCACAGTTTTAGTTAGCAGCACAGGCTGAGGCAGTAACTGAAGAAGACTAGCTAAAGAGAGAAGAGGTTGTCGGTTACTGGTATATTTAATAGAGAGAGTGCATACAAAGGTGTCATGGCTTTTTATTTTCCTTTAAGATTCCTGCCTCTGCAGTGGAGATGCCTGGATCAGCAGATGTGACAGGATTAAATGTTCAGTTTGGAGCTCTTGAGTTTGGATCAGAGCCTACACTCCCGGAGTTTGGATCAACTTCAAGCAGTGAGAATGCCAGCCAGGCGACCAAGAATAGCTTATACTCAAAATCTGTGAAGTATGTGTGAGTTCCCCTCCTACATTTGCCTTCTTGAGGGGGTCAAGTTTGTGCCAAAAACATCAAGGCGTGGTTACAATGTAATGGGAGGGGAAAATATGGTGAATTGCAAGGCTAAGTGTTTTCTGTGGATTGCATCTTAAATTGAGAAATTTCTTCTCTGGTGATAATCAAAATCTCCCTGGAATGGGTTGAAGTGAAGCTGGAGATGACATGAATATAAATAACCTTATAATAAGCTACCCTTTATAAAAATGCTTTCTCATGTTTAATGGCTCTGATTTTCAGATTTGTTTGAGGGTTTGTTCATCGCAACCCACATTTTTCTCTGTTTGATCCAGGGGAGTTGACCTTTGTACCATATAGGTCTGTTAGTAAATTGGCACCAGATTACAGATCTGATGCTCCTATGGGATGAGAAAAGAAGCCAGTCTGTCGGTATGCCAGAGCTCTTACCGAAATGCTGAAATAGCCAGTGATGAGTGCCAACGTGCCAGTAACCCAGTTTTTTCATCCTTATTCAAAAATTGGCATCAGTTAAAAGCTTCCTGAAGTTAATTCAGAAATATTAATAAAAATAAACTTTCACGTTAATTTCTAGTTTTATACATGATTTAAACTATTTGGAAAGTAAAACATTCCTGCATGTTTTTAAGTATTTTTTTCTTTTTACATAGTTCTATCTGCACCATTAGAATTGTAATGTAAAGAGATTCTGTTTCTCATTATATACCAGACTTCACCGATCTGCCTGTTTAAAAAAGAGAGATTATGGACGTTAATTTATCCTTTGAGAAAGTGGAAATAACATGACTGAAAGTGCTTGTGTGTAAATTCTTGTTTTGCTTGGGCTGAAATGAGGAGGTGCTTAGTGTAGCTGATGTTTTGAAGCAGTGATTAGGGGGGACCAAAGCAATATTACACAATTTTAAAAAAATTATTACATTGTATAGTATAAATAATGCAGATTTGTCTGCATGTCTAAGGTAGTTTTGTATAACTGTGTAGGAGCTGGTATTTTCACAAGGGTATTTAAGATACTTACCAAGATGATAAATAATGTTTACTTTTTCCAGTGATCCTTTGAATACCTCTTTGCCAATATCCAATACAGTACAGGAGTCCACCTACACAACCTCTGCCATCAGCTCTTCCAGTCTGACCTGCTCATCCCAGAGCACTAGCCCAGTAACAACTTCCTCCTATGACCAGACTTCTGTGCATAGTAGGATAGCGTACCAAAGCTCCATGGCTCCGTCTGAACCAACCCCTGTGGTAGTTACGGTGAGTCCAGTTCAGAAATAACATCTTGGAAAAGGGGAAATGTTCTTACCTGTGTTAGGCTTGTATTACCCTGCTGTGTTAATGTTTTAACCAAGCCAAGTGGTATTTTTGATTCCCAAGCCCAACCACTTACTTGTTTTTGCTTCTCCTAGTGTGTAGTTGGTTTTGGCGATACTGTTTGGGATATAAGAGCCTCGGATTTTATGGCTTTTGGCATCTTAAATTTTCTTTTGACCTTTTTTTTTTTATTAACACGTAAGATTCTGTTTGAGTTTCTTTCTCTAAAGCTTAACTTTTAAAAGCGGAACTATTTCTATGTAAATATTAGTCATGGTATTTTGCCATAACTTGACCATTTCTATCCAAAGGTATATTATTTATTAACTTTATATGGCACCTAGCAAACAGATCCCAAAGCTTTTTGGCCCCTCCAGCATTATTTTTCTGCTGGATTTAAACACCACTGGGATTTAATTACGTGTGTTTTTTTAATAAGTATGAGGAGAGGTCTAATACAGGACAGAGAGAATCCCTTTTGGGAGATTTAGAAACATCTACTCTCTTTGTATATGGAATGTAGGTTTGTTTTAAGAGAACTTAATTTATTAAATGTTTAAGCAACTTGTGAGAGTTTGTAAGTTTATTTACTTTTGGCCTTTGTTATGTGTTGGCTCAGTCACACTTGTCTTCTGCACTAGCTCGTATGTACTGGTGAGGATCAAGCGTAGACTATCCACTTCTGTACTCCAGCGTTACCCAAAAAACAACTGGTGCTTCTCAAGTCTTATCTTTCAATGGAAAAAAATTGGCGTCTCTGTGTAACTTGGATAGTTAAAATTGTGAGTTGCATTAGATCAAAAGCACAACCATTTCCTATATGTTAATGCAATTCTTTCTTTCATATCGGTGTGAACCTGAAGTTTATGTCATATACAGTACATGGGAAGGTCTGCTGCTGATGGGTGTATTATGGGCAGTGGATGGGATTCTGTGTGTTCAGGACACCTTGCACTTGAGACAACTTTATTATGTGGTTTTGTTAGAGGCAATAAGAATTTAATTTTCTGCCTTGTCGTTCAATTTAGAATGAATATAGAATTTTGCATGAAGCATGTTGGATGTGTGATTCAGTCTGAAAATTTAATGTACCTCTAAGATGATTTATTCATTCATTTTTCCTTTGCTTACAGAACGGGCACAGCGGTGTTAGAACACAGACAACTCTTGACAGTAAGTTTACGAAGCTTGGTTGTGCACAGTACTTTCTGATCTTTCATTACTACTTGCTGGGTACACAAGCGTAGCAGTGACATGAGGCTTAAGGTTTTATATTGTTCTCTATGAGTAATTTATGGCTGACCTATTTGAGTTTATTCTGTGCTTGCATAGGATATACTGCTTGCTTCTTGACGAAAATTGAAGTATGAAAGCAGCTCTGTTAAATCCACAGACCTAACCGGCCTCAGAATTAGAGGAGCTGCTTTGCAGCTGCTTTTTCTTTTGAATTTACCTGCCAGAAATAATTTAATGTAAAATAAAAATAAGAAGTTAAAAATTAATATAAAATTTCTTAGCAGTTCTCCCAGTTCTCGATTGGTAAGCTGTGACTAGTATTTAGCTGTAATGAAACAAAGTCACCTTCTCTGAGTGCACCTCTCACTGGGTATAGTGTCACCCATGTCCTGTTAGAAGACCTTGGGGGATAAGGGTGAAAGACACATTCCCTGTGCTGGTACTTGGATGCCTTGAAACAATACCTCAGTACTGACCCTGTACAGGAGTTACTGTTTCTCCATCTTGGCCTGTTTCAAATGTAGTAGTGACCTGTAGCACCCTTACAGCTCTCTTGCTGGAGTTAAAATAATTTAGGTATAGTGTTCAGTCTTCTGACCTTTATGTGCTGCTCTGTGGAGATTTTCAAGGACAGCAGTGCGAATGAGCATCTTTTGGAATTCCAACACCACAATTTTAGGTCCAACCTCCTCTTAAACACCTCTTCAGGTGGGTCATTAGTTAGATGGTGTTTTGTTAGTTTTAAGTTCAGTGTAAGTGAGCAGGAGGAGCGTATGCTCGGAGAGTTACCATGGAAAACACTGGCATAGATAAAGACAGCTTTTTAAGTGGAAAACTTTCTTTCATGTACAGAATTAATAAAAAATTTATGAAATTCACTACAGGACTTGTCTTTTTGCTATAGAAAAGAAAGATCTGAGAATTCCTAATATTTTTTAAATTGTTCTGTAATGGCTTTATTAGTCTCTTTTACTATGCTGGTTCTCTTTTGAGTTCATTTCTGTGTTTTTTCTGTATTTCAAGGACATTAATTGGAGTCAGTCTTCTTCCACTGAGTCTGTTTCATGCCTCCAAGTAATTCTGAATTTCTCTCTTAACCATTGAAAGTACTGAACTTTTCCCTTCTGTATGTGCTATAATGTTCTTAGTTGTTCATCTGTTATCTTTACTGTTCTCCCTAAATATCCAGATGTCCTGCTTCCTAAACCCTTAGTTCAGAGCCTGAGTGATTATAGCTCTGTGTGTTATAACTCTGGCATCCTACTTGTTTCCTGGTTTTCTTTGTCTTGCACGTTGTGTTCAGGCATCTTGTAATGGGTCTTAAGATGGTGATTCCACCCCTTGAATTGAGGGCATCCACTTTTACTTCAAAAAGGGAACTCTAAATGTATTGAGAGCTTCAAATGTTATTTTCTTATTTTTTAATGTAAATATTGCCAGGAGGTATCAGGTGACATAGTTGCTGCCTTCATAACTGTGTTTGCCACTTGGAACTCAATTTTCTGTCATACTTACTGCCAAAGCAAAGACCTGTTGATTTCTGTTTGCATTGCAACCCAGCAACCTGACTTGGGTCATTTAGCTAGGAAATCAAACCAATAAATTGAACAAACTGATGTGTAACTTCCAAGTGTGTATTTGACTTTTCTTTGGTGACTAGTCTAAAAATGTCTTCACATGCCTTGCAAGGTTGTGATGATCCACTGAGGAGTGGTCTCTGGTTTGGTATGGAAGCATGGCCCAGCAGAAGGCAGGGCTCAACTCCTTTCTGAGTGCTGCAATCACCAAGGGTGCTGTGTAGGTTGGAATAAAGAAACAGAGCTGTAGCTAAAACTAGATTTGTACAGTGCCTTGAAAAGGCACAAACGACTTGTGTTTGCCGGACCAAAATCAAGGACTTTTGATATTACTTTTGAGCAAAAGGTAATAATCCAGATAGTGACAGGTGAGGTGCAGAAGTCTGTAGTTTACTACATGGGTAGCAGTGAAAATTGTAAATCTATTGTAAGTAAAGAGCTTAAAAGTTAAAAAAGGTAGTTCAATTGCTGTTTAAATTTTCTTAAAAGCCAAATTGCTTGTTATGGTTACCAGTTCTTAACAGTCCATTTTTTGTAAACCAAGGGAGAATACTACTGTATTCCTGAACCCAGTCTGGGACATCAGGCATGCTGGAATTTCTCTCTGAATACCTCTTTTTAACTTGTTGCAGCTAATCCATCAGTTCCAGCACCTAAGACAGAGCCTTCTCCCTCACTACCCTCAGCTGGTTCTTTGCCCAGCGTGGTGTCCACCACAGCCTCGCTCCTGCCTTCAGCTTCGCAGCATGTGGCAGTGTTGCCCAGCTTGCCTCAGTCCAGTGATCTGGCCAGCAGCTCACTCTCCCAATTAAGCAGGTACAGTAGGAGTTCTGATAAACAGAGTTATGGGACAAATACCCTGCAGTTCCAATTGGTTGAGTTAATGTTATGCAGCTTAAAATGTGAGAAATACTGTAGAGAGTCAAACCAAAGCACTGCCTCACTTAAAACCTTTCCCCCATGTCAGGCAACAGCAGTTGCTCAAGGAAAGAATGAGAAACGGGACTTGTGTTGCATGAACCTTTTGATTTTGGAGTTGGTGTCCTGGAGTCACTGCTACATAATTCCTGAAGCAACTGTTGTTTTTCTAAAGATACAGTGGATTGAAAAATACAAATGAATGGTGTTTTAGGTGTTTGTTAGTAATAGTGACTCTGTACTTGAATTTTTTCATTAAAAGGTAATAGGATAATAATTAAAGGAAAAAATGCCTGTAAGGGTGTATGTATATATATACACATTTACATGCCTGTGTGTGTATGTACATACGCACCCTTACAGAGAATTTTTTTGTTCAGTTAGGCGTGTATACACATAATCCCCTAGAATTTTTGATCTTTAACTAATGTCCTGCTGCCAGTCTGTGTTTGTATGTATATGTGTATATGTACATGTGCATATATATATATATAAAAAAAATAGTTCTAAGGAAAACTAATTTTGTTAATTCTTTGCAATTTCTTTCTAGCTCCCTTTCCAATCATCAGAGCAGCCTGTCCCCTGCCTCAGTGTTGTCTTCAAGCACATCACATGTGGTAAGTCCTGTTTGCATTTCAACAGCTCTTTGGCATATAGATAATTGAGACCCTCTCTTCAAGTTCAGTGTGTCCAGTACCCTAAGAACTGAAATAAGAGCCTTATCTCAGAAAAGAAAGACTGCTAGCCCTCTAGTGGCAAAAAAAGTCTTTACCACTTGTGATTTGTATTAGATCAGGAATAGCTGTCACTGAGATTTGCCAATCACACAGCTGCAGAGAAAATTGTCATGTCAACAAGGGGGGATGAAATAAAAGAAAAAAGGAAAAAACAAACATAAAAGTGGTGATCTGAAACATCTCCAAAATGGAGAGGTTAGCTGGCAAAATGCAGGTGATGGAATGATATATGTTATATTTGAGTTACTGTGGTATAATTTTGTGATGATATAGCAGTTTGAATTTGGCTATCATGTAATAGTTTTCTCTGAATCACAAGAAAGAATCACAAGCATGCAACTTAGTTGCTTGCTTGGAATGTAGATAAAGCCTATCTTTTGCATGTGCTGCTGTTACTTAAAAGTTTGTTGTTTGTTTTATTTTTTTTTCCCAGCCTCTTCCACTGTGGTTTATTTGCTCCGTGATCCTCATTCTTTTTGTCTCCTTTCTAGCACACTAGTATTGAGAACACAACTTCGCTGCAGCCCTCAACAACCTTTTCAACTGCTTCAACCTCAGCCACTAGCACCACCTCCTCGGTTGTCAGCATGGCAAGCAGTATGAACACTACAAACAGCCTTGGCCTGAGCGTTACCAGTGTGTCTATACCAGCTGCCTTCACACGGGCAGCTCCCTTAGTGTCTTCAGGTTGGCAATATTGACAGATCACGTGGATAGACAGAGGATTTCAGTCAGCAGGGCTGTCAGTTGAGCATCTCACCAGCCATAACTGCGCTAAGAAGTCCACACTCATGACTAACATTTCCAGCATGCTGTATTTGCTGGCTTATGAAATAAAATTGCCTGGTTTTGTCTATTTGAAATAGTTGTTAGGGTATTATGTGGCATTTATATAGCACATTCCGTCCCCAAAGAGCTTTGTAAATAGGCACCAGAGCAGTTCTGACTTGGGAAGTTTTGGGCTAGAAAATTCACTCAGTTTTGTATTCCAAGTTGTGAGCAGCTCTTGGCTGTGAGTTCACGTTAGCTTTAATTTCAGTCTTCTCTGTGACTTGAATTCATTTGGCAGTATCAGAATATACTGCAGTGTCCTCATTATCATATGTCACATCCCTACTGCCGCTTCTATAGAAAGGAAGAAAGTGTCTGGGTATTCCACAGCAAACAGCACTTCAGAAAGGGGGTCTGTGGAGAGAGAAGGCTGTGAGGCTTCTTGAACTGACGTGGAAGCAATGCTTCTCTTTCTTACCTAATAAACCTGAACTGCTAAAAGGAAATCCTATGGAGGGAAGTGAGTGATCTAATACTAAGATCAAGCTTACTTACAGAAGGATTTCTCATTTCTATAGCTTGTCAAGAAAATATCTGGTGACTGGCTGAAATGCTTTGTTCTTTTACTGTTCTGCTTCCTCACACCTGCTTCATGGAGGCAGCTGAAGCCATTTCAGTCGTCTTCTCTTTGCTATTCCCAGCTGCAGTAAGTCACCCACAGAAAGTATGCTGGCAGCATTTGGTGCTTTCCAGTCTGTTGCTGGTGATAAGGGGGAATGTGTTGACAGAGCAGAAAATGAAAGAATTTGCTCTCTCAGATTGCCATGATGTCTAAATTTGCCTTCAGGAGAGGACTTAGGAAAGGAGAAGTTTCTGTACTTCTTGTAACCCTCTTGGACAAAGTAAATTACAAAACCAGGCTGTTCTTTGGGACTGTTTTCAGTCTTAAGTAGCCTGTGCTTTCCCTTCCTTAACACATGGTTAAACTCTTCAGGCTGTTTTGAGCATTTTCATCAAAGAGTACAAAACTCATCTGCATAGTTTTGCTCTTTACAAGCTAAGACAGTGCAGCCACCAGAACTTGTGCAGCTATCTTGTCTCAATGCTGAAGCCTTTTCTGTTCTAAAGGCTTGTTAAAATGTCTGCATTTTGATTCTACAGGCAAAGCGCCCCCAAACCTGCCCCAAGGTGTACCACCCTTGTTGCATAACCAGTATATTGTGGGACCTGGAGGACTTCTGCCTGCCTACCCAGTAAGCAGTTTCATTGTTTTTGTCCTTGGTTGCTTAACCCTTGGCGCAAGTGGGCCCTCCAGACCTGCTACTGTCTATGCCAAGGCACTTTTGGTGGCACACGTCACCCGGAATTCTTGTTCTAAGTGCTAAAGAATATATGAAATACATTCAGTGGGGGCTTACTATTGATAGTAAACTGCAGAGCTGTTGGTGCAGACCTGATCTGGCTGCTCTTGAAGCTAAACGTGTTTCTATGGTTTTCAGTGTTAGCAGGTTTTAGGCCCTTTGAATAGAATTAGGCTCATTTAGATTTGTGTTACTGGAATAGATTGACCACGTAATGGTTGAAATGTGCCGTGTGTCCTATCTGCCAAGTTGAAAAATTGCACATAAGTTTTTGGTATTTGACCAGGATCAAGGTATTTTTGGTTATCTGGTTTTTGAATCTAAAACTTCATTCCGGTAATTTTTCTAATATCAGACTAAATGTGAGGGGTACCATAGGTTGCTTTGTGGTCTAGTCATCAAATCTTAAATCTTGCTGCTCTCTAAAGTAATGATTATAGCAAAGAGGGCTGTTATTCTTACTCCCAAACCTGAATGTTCTGTAGATTTTTCATAAATTAAGGAATGATGCATCTGTGAAAATCGTATTGAAGATGAGACAGTCAAACTCCCCTCAGAGGACTGCTGTCGTCAGGAAACAACATCAGTGACAAGCCAATTTTAACCTTAGTTTTCTACTAGTCTTAAAATGCTCCAGTCCCTGTTAACACAATGAAACATGAAGCTGTACACCTTTAAAATAGAATGAGCCTAAGTCAAACTCTGTTCAAAGCCCCAAACTGAGCAGCATCAGAGAAAAGTGTTATAATGATCTTGTATTTTTGTCTGTCTTTAAGCAGATTTATGGTTATGATGATCTCCAGATGCTTCAATCCAGGCTGCCAATGGTAAGTAAATGACTTGGTTTATTTAACTTTAAACAAGTTGTCTTCAGTGTTGATCATTTTTGCCACATAAATTGGTTCATTTAATGGTGTTTAAAAGCTTTTTGTTATGTTCTATATTCTGGGTTTTTAAAAATATTTTGTTTTCTAAATTACAGCAAGGTAATGTAAATTGATATGGAGCAATTGTCGTATCATACATTTGTCTCATCTGCAAAATCTTTAAATAGAAGTGAATGTGCTTTGTGCTTCTGAGTGGAGAAATGTCCAATTGTTGTAGCAACATTAGAACATTTTGTCAAATCTAGATGAAGTGTGAGCATGAGTGTTTTCTTTTACCAAGAGGTAAGGTTGAGCAGCGAGTACAGAAACTGGCAGACAGTAAGTGTATCTGACAGGTTTTCAAGGCCGTCATGGGTGGAGATCTTTGCATGGCAACAAGTGCAGGTGAGCTGCACAAAGGAGTGTGTGCTGAGTTTTCTTCCTTATCTGGATGCAGAATGTAAGTGGCATGTGAGACAGGCTGAGCTTGAAGATAGGTTCAAAAAGAGCATCAGCCTAGGCTGCAAAATGGTGAAGACTTTTCTTTTTATAAGGCTAGGATAAGGGTCTTGTAGAGAAAGTTTGGTAGTATGTAGCTGAGAACAGTTACATGATTAAGTGATGCAGTGTATCTGTAGAGGCACAAGTGGAGCAACAAGTGGTGATCTAAAAAAGAAGTATCACTGGATAAGTGCCATAATTTAAAATCCAAATCAGTATACCAGGTCTTCCATGTACAGTTAGAGAGAGCCAGAGTCAGATAGTTAAAGGTGAGTACAGCGGTGACCCAGACAAAGCCTTGTCCAGCTGCAGACCCTAAATAAAAAAACCCTGCTTCTACCACAGGAGACACTCCTGCAAAGCTTCCCCAACATGAGTTGTAAAATGGCTTGTGTTGGAAGGGACCGTAGAGGTAATCTAGCTCCAAGCCCCTGGTTGTGGAAAGGGATGCCAGGTACTACAACAGATTGCTCAAAGCCTCATCTGATTTGACCTTGAAGATGTTCAGGGATGGGACATCCATAATTTCTCTGGGTAACCTGTGCCGGTGTCTCACCACCTTCACAGTAAATAACGAATTCCTAATACCTCATCTAAACCTACTCTCTTTCAGTTTAAATGCCTCATCTAAACCTACTCTCTTTCAGTTTAAAGACATTTCCCCTTGTCCTCTCACTATATGCTCCCAAGTCCATTCCAAGACCCCTTTCACTGTCACTCCCGCCCCTGTTTCAAAATCTGTTCTCGTCTTTCTTTTAAGCTCCCTTAAAGTGTTAAAATGCTGCAGTAAGGTCTGCCTGGAGACTTTACAACTCCAAGCTGAAGAACTACAACTGTCTCAGCCTTTCTATGTAGGAGCAGTGCTCTATTACTCAGCTGTGCTTGGGGCCATCCTTTGGATGTGCTCCAACGGGCCCCAGTGGTCTGAGGACTCGAGATTCAGTCATCAGTTGGTAGACATAGAAAGAGTAGAGGACACGAGGACTCAAGAGATAATTGTAATATGGATGGCTAAAACCAGGCATTCCTTTCAAAAGAGGTTGCTGCAGGATCCTCGTTGTGGAGGCACCCGGGAGAAGAGTGGTCAGGGGATGTGCAGAGAGCCCTGTTTGGGTCGGGGCTCGGTGTAGGTGTTGAGTGGAGGTGACTTCCCCCCCGTCGCAGAGGGTGGTTGCTGAGCTGCTGAGACAAGAGGCGCTGGGAATTGTTTTGTAAGAGGTCTTTATTTGGCGTGTCATAACTAAATGGATAAATAGATAAATAAATAGAGAAATAAATAAATGGATAAATAGAGAAATAAATAAATAAATAAATAACTAGATAAATCCAGGTGTTTGTGCAAATAAATAGGGGAGAGGGGTTGGAGGGCGCGGGTGCGTTGTGTCAGGCCTGTGTGTTGTGGCGGGTGAGGGGAGGCGGGAGGGCAGGGGTGGGTGTGGGTGGTGGGTGTCAGAGGGGCGTTGTGGGGGTGGGTGGGGCTGTGTGTGTGTGTTTGGGCTCGCGGCGCATGGTGCGGGTGAGGTTGTGGAGGTGGTGGAAGGAGGAGCGAGCTTCGAGGCGGACGTGTTCCCAGGCGCAGGCGCTGTGGTTGTGGGCATGGAGGAAGAGGTGGATGTCCCTGAAGTACTTGTTGATGGTGGTGAGGGGGTTGCGGGGTCCTTTGAAGAGGCGTGGGTTGTCGGGGCGGCACTGCTCGAGGCGGTGGATGTAGTGCTGGAGCTGG
>JAYRBT010000093.1:63602055-63622497 GCA_036023395.1 Myiotriccus ornatus
TGGAATTCTTTCTGTGTAACAGCTTTCTGTTCTTAACTATGTTATCACAGAGGTATTACTGTCACTCCTGATTGTCTTGGCCTTGGTCAGCGGCAGGAAGTCTGTTCTGGAGCTGGCTGGCATTGGCTCCACAGGACAGGGGAAGTTTCCAGCAGCTTCTAACAGAAGCCACCCCTATAGCTACCCTCCCTGCAAAACCCAGATACAGAAACCCACTACAACGTCCCAGGCTGATAATGGCAAAGCAGGAGTGTTTCCAGACAGAGCTAAAGTTCTAAACTCCTTAGCATAAGCTCTTAAAACACAGTTGTGTTAATCTGACAACTTTTTTTCCCCAAACCTGCAGGTCACTACCCTGAGAGCTCAGGTGAAGGAGCAGATTACAGTAGCACTCACCTACATTCAGCTAACAACTGCCAGGTTCACTTCCTTTACTTTGACTGTCAGTTTGACTTTTCATGGTGCTACAGAAAACACCATCATTTCAACGAGTGCAGGAGACATACTGAGTTGGAAGCATCCTGAAATATCGAAGTATTTATTCTATAACCTGCCCATTTTCACTCCACTTTTGCTCGTCTGCCATCTCATCACTGAAAAGGCAATTCCCAGAAGCTATATAAGACACAACACCAAACAGAACTATTTGGTTCTCTTCCACAGGGCAAGCTGCCGGCCAGACAGCTTTACTGAGCTTAGATCACAGGAGCCAAGCACTAAAGCAATTTCAGATTCCCATGGGAGAAAGCTGACATCATACTGAGGTTTATGTATTTTCCCAGGAATTCCCATTGTGAAATATTACTAGATTTCACGCTCAATTTAACCTTCACTCCAGGATCAGGCCTGATACTGTGACAGGCCAGATATTAGGAGACTTCTGCTATGGCTGAAGGCCTCATGCAGAGATTGTGCTCCTTGGTCTCATGCCTTTGGGTTGCCAAGAGACTGTGCACTGTATGGCTTGAGATGGGGCTCATTGGGTGTGTGTTATGCAGAGAGGCTATTCTGTGTGACTATTTTCTGGGCAGAAACAGATGACTCAGTTCTTATTTATATCTGTACAAACATGCTGACTTTCCCATTTGGACAAAATAGGAAAAATAAGTCCAAATGTGTAAACCATAAGTTTTCCTATAGTATCTGATACTTGCTGAAGGACCCAAAGATATGTAGTGATACCACATCTAAAGTTTACTCCAAATCATGCATCTCCTCTGAGGTCTCTGTTTCAGGGCAGAAGCTGGCACTTGAAATAGTCCTACTGCAGGTATAACTGAGGATGCTGTTACCCGAAGAGGTAAAGCTCTAACGTGAGGGCAGCTGCTCTAGAAATAGTTTGTGTTCACTGAAAAAGCAGTTTTCCATCTCCCTTTGTAAAAACAATAGTTTTGCTGGAGCAGTGGTGTGAATATTTGAGGCTGCTTATTCAAAGTATCATCCTACGTTACTGGCATCTCTGGCATCCTGTGTGTAAGTCCTCCAATAACAAGTGTACAATGTTGTCACTCTGGGCACCCACCTCCACTTGCCAGCTTCAGGGTCCAGAAGATTATTGCAAGAGTCTGTGACATCTCCAGCATCCTGTTCAATCTCACAATGAACATTTTGGACTTCCACTTTACTGTGTAAGTAGTTCATACTTTACAGATGTGCCTATGTTAAGCTGCTTAAGGAGAGTGGTTGAGACAGTATGATATACTTCAGACCTACCCTAGTAATTTTTGTAGCTTAGTTTGCTCAAATTCAAGTAATCAGTGGGACTAACTGACCGAAGGCACCCTTGGCAAGGTCACCAATGACATCTAGCCGTGTGGTGCAGCGGCAGGATGGTGCATCCAGAGGGACCGTGACAAGGCTCGAGAGGTGGGACTGTGCAAAAGCCATGAAGTTCAACAAAGCAAAGTGCAGGGTCTAGCACCTGGTTGGATGAAGAAGGGATTGAGAAAAGCCCTGTAGAGAAGGACTTGTGGGTGATGGCTGAAGACAGTGTGTGTTCACAGCCCAGAAAGCCAAATGTATCCTGGGCTGCATCCAAAGGAGTGTGGCCAGCAGGACAAAGGAGGTGATTCTTCCCCTCTGATCGGTTCTTGGGAGACCCAAACCAAAGTATTGTGTCCAGTTTTGCCCACAACATAAGGAATGGAAATGTTGGAGCAAGTCCAGAGGAGAGGCCCAAGGTTCATAAGAGGAGTGGAGCACCTTCCCTACAAAGATAGGCTGAGAAGGTTGGGGCTGTTCCATCTGGAAAAGAAAAGGTTGTTTGGAGACCTCATAACAACCTTTCAGTATCTGAAGGGAGCACATAGGGATGCTGGAGAGGGAGTCTTTGTCAGCAACTATAATGATAGGAGAAGGATATATAGGTGCAAATGAAAAGAGGGGAATGTTAGGTTAGATATTGGGAAAAATATTCTCTGCTGTGAGGATGGTGAGGCACCGAGACAGGTTGCCCAGGAAGGTTTTGGGTGCCCCAACCTGGCCAGTGCTGAAGGCCAGGTTGGATAAGCCCTTGAGGAACCTGGTCTAATGGGAGGAGTCCTGCCCGTGGTAGGCAGTGGTCGGGATGAGATGATCTTCAAGGTCCCTTCCCAACCCCTTAGCATTCTATGATTAATGACAACCAAAGCACATCCCAGTTTTGCAGCATTTTGCATCCGCCTTGACAGTTTCTGCAGTCTCACCTATTCATTCCCACATTTGCATCCTTACCAAAACACAACAGATTGCTTTATTGTTCAGTGAAGCAAGACACACCACTTGCATCTGCTGAGTGAAGAGATGTCCAAGATAGCTCAATACAAGAACACCCTTTCCTTCAGCCTGTTTTAACTATTTTTAGCCAATTCTTTAAACAAGCACCATTCATGAGTCAGTGAATGACTAATTGCTTTGATTCTCTTCATATGCTGGATGCAAGAGGAAAGCTCTCCTCAGGGGACAGCCAGTCACATGTTCTGCTAAAAACACAGGGCAGGTCTTGATGCAGTCACCTCTTTCATAAGCAGCAAGGGGAAAGGCATATTTATAGCATTGTAAGTGTAAACCA
This sequence comes from Myiotriccus ornatus, assembly GCA_036023395.1. Classification (NCBI taxonomy): domain Eukaryota; kingdom Metazoa; phylum Chordata; class Aves; order Passeriformes; family Tyrannidae; genus Myiotriccus; species Myiotriccus ornatus. The sequence continues at coordinate 63,605,105 of JAYRBT010000093.1, forward strand.
CAGCACTCTGCTGCAGTGTTACACAACTTTGCCTCTCCTAGCACTGCAGGCAGCAGCTCTCTGAAGAGACTTCTCAAAGGCTGGCACACCAGCCTTCCCCGAAACCAGGGACCCAGGTTTCTGGAATCTGAATGGCAGCACTCAGGAACTGCACTTGAAATCTTATCTTCGCTGGCTGCCATGCAGAAGCCAAGTAAACAATTATGCAGCCCTACTACTTGTTTTTCAGCCACTGCCCCGCTGATTGTAAGCTCTCCTGTTTGGAGCTGGATACAGTCAGTAAATCTGGGCAGACTCAGCAGCAGCAAGTCTGTTGGACCGTACCACTTCCAACCAAATAGCTAAATCAGCAGCACCACCTCCCAGTGTGGAGACCTGATCAGCAATGTATTAGTCTAGATTTATAAGCCTACACTAATACAACTGTGCTATCCATAATCCCAGAGTACAACCCATCTACAAAGGGTCTGTGATCCTGCACAAGCCACTGAGGACTGATACACATATGAACACTACCTCCCTGCCCAGCATCCTCAGTTTGGCACTATGTCAGCAGGCATTTGCTAGTGAGATGCTTATATTTGAGACACTGAAGCAAAATTTTGACATTACCGCATTATGCACCTCTCAGCTTCATTACCACAGGCTGCTTTAAACAGACCAAGCTTAAAGTTTTAGTTTAGATAAGTGGATTAGCTGATACATATCCATCCCTGCTCCTCAGGCTACTGTTTCTACAGTAAGATAGTTTTTTTTCTAGTGTGGAGCCAAATTAAAGAGGCACTTGGCATTGTGTTATTCTTAACCTCTTTTCACCCCTGCCTTGTGCTTTAGGTGATTTGGAGGTCACGGCATCACAATCAGTATAGCTTTAAGAGTAACAATGACTGGGTTGCCAGTAAGTGGCACTGCAATGGACAAGAATTAAAGGAAGACGAATCCTATCCCAGATCTCAGATTTGGTTTTTCAAAACAAGACAACCCCTCCAAATTTTACAATATTACCGAAGTGCTAAAGTCTCAATTTGAGCTTTAGTCTACTAAGAAAAAGGAGCACAGCTCAAATGATGTTTAATTCATTTAATGATTTCAAAAGACAGCCACCCACCTTAAATCAAAAATCAAAACACAGAGGCAGATCACTGAGGCCTGCAGAGTATTATTAGCTACTTATCACACTACAAAGTACTCTTGCCTGGGCTGGAGGGTAAAAGCAGCAGATTCTGACAAGACCCGCTCCTGCAATTGTACGTGCAACAGTTGCTCTACACTGGGCAGACAAGTTGCTCTTATGCTAATGTCTGCTTTCAAAAAAAAAGGCAAATTAGACTGCTGTAGTCACAAGGACAAGTTATGGAACTGTCCGTGTCCTGCTTTCGGTGGCCACAAAGTACTACTGCTGTTTGAACCTCATCCTGAGTCACCTTGTGTCAGCTGCCATAGAGACCCTAAGTTCCCAACGTGGCCCGAAGGAAACAGCTACTGAAGAACATGTCCCTGGCCATAAAGTCCTGATCTCCTACAGATAACCAGGGAATCACCTCCTTGCTCTATCAGCCATGCTCCACTTAAAAAAACAATTACACACAGCCAGACAAGAACCATCTACAAAGTTGTTCTTCCTCATCATTAATTAATCCACAGATGCTTGAAGAGACATCTTTTGGATATACAAGAAAAAGTACAACTCTGAAGTGAAATCTACAATTGGTATTTTGACCTATGTTCCAACTTATTCCCACGTCAATTACTAATACAACATCCAGATAAAGCCAGAATCCTCAATTTGCTGAAAAATCTTCTGAAAGAGCCAGCAAAAGGGTGTGAAGCAGTCTGAGTCATCTGCAGTGCAGCATAATTTAAGGTATCCTTTATACACTTCTGATAAAAGCAGGACCAGCGCAGTCAATCAAAGCTTGGTACGTGGATGCACATCCTTGAAATTCAAGCTTGAATCTAATTAATTGAAACCATTAAGTTTGGAGGCATACAGGGTAAGAGGAGTCAGGAAGAACCACTTCAGCCTACCACAGGTCAAGAGTATTGAAGTCAATACAGAAATTTAATGAGACAGATGTAAGATGAGAATACAGGCAAGGGATCTTATAATTTGGACAGAGAAAGATGGATCTTGGAGGAAAGTCAAAGTTGTACAATTGTGTGGCTAAAAGCTACCCTTAAAACAGCTTTGACATTATGCAGTATTTCCTGCCAGTACTAAGAAAGGATCTGAGGCGAAATGATGAAGAAAAGCCCCCAAACACAACAATGAGGAGAAGAAGCAGAACAGCCTAGGCTGAGCAACAGGATAAACTGCCTGACATCTGACTGACAGCAAGAGCTCTTGCAAAAGTTTTGTGTTTATGGCAATAGAGATTTGTAGGAACAGGTGATATCTCAAGGGGAAAAAAAAAAAAGAAAAGAACTTCCAGACAGAACAAATTTTCTACTGCAAGACATCTTCTACTTAGACCCTTCTGTTACCAACCTTCTGGTGATTTTTGGCTGACTTATTTTTCAGCTCTGCTTTTTAAAGTCTTGAAGTTTAAGAATGGTAGCTTGGTGCTAGAGAAACACACAATAAAAAATGACCTTCTGAAGAGTTCTCGTGGGTACACCAGTAACACACAGCACCTCCTTATCTTGAACCCTCCACAAAAGTAAGGCATTTAAGTTACTCCACTTTCTAAATAATAGGATCATCATATGTAATTATCTGTGACTACAGAGACCACTGGCGCTTAACTCTACAAAATTGCACACTGTGTGTCCAGTAGCTCAAGTACAGTGCTCCAGCACACTTCCACACTAAAAAATTGTAGCATCCAGTTTGGAAACTGGATTATCTGAGAAAAATCATACCCACACATCTGTAAAAACATAAAATCTGAGCAAAGGACTTGACCCTAAATGGGACAAGCCAAGGCTACCAAAACCCAAGAATGGCAAAGAAGAGACAGTTCATCCATATTTCTATTGTAGACACAATTCCATGGTGATATTCTTTCCTGTTTTATCAGACTAACTCTTGAAAACTTATGTCTTCTTATTATAAGGGCATTAGATCAGACACACTGCACCTGATACAAGATGCTTGCACTTTATCAAATTACAGTGCAGTAATAAGCAGTCTACAGCAAAAGTCAGTGTTCTGAGAACACAAGTGTAAGTACAGCCCTGTCATGGGAAACCTACCCCAGACACACAAGGAACCATAAAATAATGTGTTGATAATTATAGCCTTATCTACACTAGGATAAAATAAGTTGATGTTAAAAGAAAACTATTTACGTACAGTCACCATTAAATATTTTCATGCCTGCTTTTTCCACCTACTACCAGCAAGCAACACAAGAAGCTTCTAGTCAACATCTAAGGTTCATCAGTAGTTAATGACCAGTAACTATTTCAAATGGATGATTTGGGTCCAGCCATGGTATCAAGAGAATGGCTGTATTTTAATTAAAAATAATAAAAAAAAAAGTTAAAAAAAATTCACTCCTTGTAAAAAGGTGCCACACTGACAGATTCAGACATCTGTATGCTACTTAGAGCATAAACAGCTTCCTGACTCAGAAATGAATCCAAAACATGACTTGGAGGAGCCTCTAGTGGTGACAAAGTAGATGCGATTATGAGTTAGCAGATGCTCAAGGATAAGCCAACAGCCTTGCTGGCATTCACATAGCCTACCGACACATGACCCCCAGTCAGGTTACCAGCGATGAGACCTGAAAGCCACACACACACACTTGAGATGAAGCAGGATGATTCAAATAGTGCTCTGCCTACAAGCTTTACCTTGTCTTGATTCAATAAGGGAACAAACCAGCTTGATTCTTGTCCTCTTCAACTTTAGATAGATAACATTTTGTGCATAAACTGAATAAAGAATTCTTAGAGTTTCTGAGGACGGGGAGCAGTGTCTGTACCCGACTTCTGTACCAGGTAGACCACTGTTTTTAAATAAACTGTGTCTATGCACACAGAAGGTAAGGATGTTTAAGACTTGCACTGCAGAAACACATCCTTTGAGCAACTTTACGCTGACATTAAAGCAGAATCTTCCATAGGTAACAGGACTGGAGAACGTTATGCTGCCAGAAGAGAACTTTTCCAGAGCGTGAACTCTGTTTGGCATTATCACCTGGAAGCAGTTCTGTTTGCACTCCATTTGGCAAGACCAGCAGGTATCATTAACTGGGGAGTTTCTCCGATATTGTGACCTGTTGCAGCTGCACTGATGTAGCACGTAACTGGAAAGATAGTTTAAAGAACTGAAGCATCTGGCACCAGGTACTGAGCAAAACTGCCAGTTTTTGTTTGTAGTTACAAGGTTCAGACGCAGAAAAAGTTAATGCTGTTTCAGCACTTCGCAACAATTGCAGGCTAGACGCTGTCAAAGTACTTCAGAGGTTTGTTTTTTAGTAGCTGAAAGATTTGGCTGACAACTATAGGTCTCTATCTTCCTTACACTCCATCTGATACGCAAACCAGAATTTCCCCAAAACCAATTAATAGAACAGATGTTAATTTTTTCCCCACATTACAGCTGTTTGCAAAGTAACTTAAAAGACATCTACACGTTATGAGGATGTTTACAGCAATTGCCAAGGTTTGTTTTAGAAGACCTGGACATAATGAAATAAAAAGTATAGCCCTCAAGGTATTTTCTGTCTAGTAAATAATATATAAATAGGTAAGCATCAGCATATATTATTTAAATTATAAATATAAGAAACTATGCTGCTGTGCTAGACCTCTGGATGAAAATTATACTGCAAATTGACTGGAAGTCAAAAAGCATTTCTTTCCCCCTACGTAGCCTACAGAGCTATACTTTTACACTGCTACAGTCATATTCCCGCATGGAACTCATTTCCTGGAAAAAAACCCACTGAGTTCGGCAGATGCTACTGTGGAACAAGCATGGAATGACATGCATTTAAAAGCTCTGTATGTCTTGGCAGATTTTGAGGGGGATCACAGTATTGGCTGGGATGGGAGAAGGCTGCAAGGTGACCAACAGGAGTCAACTGTTGTCCTGCAGCTGCTTTACCCTGTACTGCTCTCAGCTGCCTTCCTGTATGGGAGCAGCCACAGGATGGAAACTCTAGTCTAAGAAAAGCTTTATGCTACACGTGTTTCCAGCTTTACAAGAATCTAGCCACACAAGGGGCAATGCTGGAACACAACAGCTCACAAAAAACATCCCAGGCTATGCACCCTGTCATACTACAAAGAGTTTCAACTAACACATAGAGGAAGTGCCTCCCCTATAAGGGTGGTGGCATGGGAGACAACTGCAGGAGCTCATTCCAAGCACCTTCCCAGAAAAATCACCCACAAAGTTCCCTTTCTTCCCATTCTTGGACATTCAGTATTACTTATTAGTCACTGCTCAGTCCTTCTCACCCCACCTTGTCCCAGTTTTCACTGCCTCTAAGGAAAAGTGTTTTCAGATGAACAAAATGGTTTCCATCAGACACTGCAACTGCAGTGACCTTCAGTGGCATAGAAGGCAGTCTGGGAAGTTAAGCCTCAATTCCAAGAGTCTCCCCTGCTGCACCAAAAGGGTTATGCACGTCCAGATTAGGACAACTTGCCTTCAATCCTGAACTGGTCCTGTGAAACAAATATTATGCACCTCTTAGGAACAGCACCATGGAGTACACCAAAGCAGGATTTTGGGTGACCCGTGTTAATATGCATTCACAAAACTGTGTCAAGACAGATCAACAGGCAGGGAGCTTGGCCATGACATCACACATTTTCTGTGTCTGTGTCAGACAGCTCAACCTAGCAGCACAACAGAAGACCTCTGCACATCTGACTCTTAATATTGCTCCTGCCTGCTCAGTGCTATACTATTCTATATCCAGTACTGATGGTTATGGTGCAACACAGAATATCCTGAAGATGTTCAAAACTACTCTCTCTGCCTTTAACTGTCCCACTGGAACCAGAGGTTTATACCATGCTGCTCAAAACTTAAGGCCAACAATCTTCCTTTTTATAATGCCAAACACCTCAAACTCAGCAACTCTGTCAGACTTCGAAGGACAAAGCGGGCCCATGAAAGGGCAGCATTTTTTCCTATGCACCAAACCTATGGACAAGGAATATCACTACTGTTCATTTTAATGTCCACACAAGCAATACCATCTTGAACTTGCTTTTTATAAGTAAAACCCTCACACTGCTCTTATAAACGGACACATTTCTGGGGAGTACAATAACAGAACTGCAATCCCCTGCCTTTTTTAACAAAACACGTAGGTGCTCCTGAACACATCCAGAAGGAATTGATATCAGTACGAACATCTCCTTACTACAAAGATGCTTTGCAGTAGCAGCAGAGCTCTCCTCCCCTGCACGGCAATACTAAGCAATCATAAGAAGATAAGAGAATCCCTTTTAACTCCCACTTTGCACCCACTTGTTAGTTCAGTCATGAATACCTACCCTAATAGGACTCACTTCAGAGCTTTTTAGAGACGTAATTATCACCTTTTGCACCAACTAGGTCAGCAAAAGCTGGTGCTTTCTGAAACTTGCTGGAGCGGGAGACAGCACACTTACCGCTGTCATGCGAATTTAGGAGGGGAAATCAAAAGCCATTACTATCCCAGGAAGTAGCAGAATTCACATATAGTATATACGATGTCAATCATTTGTGTTTTCCTTTCAAGTCAAATTTAGAAACAGAGGAAGTGAAAAAACATTTCTCAACAACGATTTCCCTCTCCCAAAAAGGGTACCTTTAGCTACAGACTGCTTGATGCTCAGCCTCCTCGTTTCTCAGCCATTCTCCTGCTGAAGGCCTTTAAACAGTATTAACTTTAGTCCATTATCAATATCACCAACCAAAGAAGGCTTTAGCAGTAGGCTAAGGATCTGTCTTTCAAACAGCCCGCAATTCAAGACACTCAATACGGTTTCAAATTAGCACACTATGCTTTGAAGTTCAGAAAAAAGTTATCCTCTCCAACCCAACAAATTACCAGCACAAATGGCAAGAGATTTCCTACAAATTCCTGCTACAGAAAGTATGCAAGTTTTGTTCCGAAGGTTACTGTTCAGTATTCACTATGTGAAAAGAGAAGCTTTAAAAAGTATCACTTTTAAGGGACTTTTTGATATTGCCAACATTTGAAGTGACCAGGTCAGAGCTTGCTGACTTTGAGCATCAGTATAAAAAGCAGAAATCATACAACTCATCTGGGTATGGAAAAATAAATATCAAAAGACTTGACAAGTTATCTCCTATGTGTCTCATTTTAAGACAGACATTTACACTAATATGCAGCATTGTTAAGAATCCATAACCTTCCTAACAGGATACTTCAGAGCTACACAAGTAGATGACCTGCATCTACCACAGAAAGCAGAGGGAATGATAAAGTCCTCTGCCTTTGACTTCAGTCTTCAGCTTCATGTGCTACAAAACAAATTACATCATATTGATTTTGCTAATCCATTCCAAATATGGTACATTTCAAACAAACCTGCAATGTAAGTTGATTAGACAACACTGACAAGCCAGTCAATGAGTCCAAGAGCAAAAGGGGAACAACATCTAATCTGTTCATGGCTTCTGCTCTGGTATCCCAGGAAACCAGCTGCAGCTGCTTGGTTCAAGTTGTGTACTATGGCAAAAATGTCTGCAATCCCCCTCTAACAACCAGCATTTCCACAACTGCTAAGCAATGTCTGTATGCCAGAGCAGCAGCTCCTCCACAGAATCTGGAGCATGAACTACACGTGTAGAAGTGTGGTATGTCTGGGAAGCCAGGGCATTCCCACCTCAGAAATGTTTTGGTTAGGCCAGGTGCTTACTGCACGACGTTTGCAGAGACATCTGCACAATACCCAGCTCACCTGCACCATAGGGAAGCACAGGAGCACATGATGGCAGGCTACCACGAGCCGAACTCGTGTTCCCTTCCTTGAAACCACCCTTGCTCAAGTAATTCAAGAAGGCTTCTTTAACTTCGTTAACACATTTAGCCTGTCCCCAAAATGTGAGCAAAAAGCATCAGATTTTCTACCTGGTAATTTCATTATTTTCTATCTGGCAGTGTTTTGTTAATTTCAGCGTCCTAACAGCCCTGGTCTTCAACATCTTACCTATTAGGTCATTCACTTCCAGAATAGTCGGAATTCCCCAGAATAGTCTAAAATCCTAATGTATTTTAGGTACTACATGTGCCATTTTAGTCTGGCACTTCCCAGCCTTGAAGCACACTTAGCTGTCTGTACAGCAAAGATGCAGAGAACACACCAAACTGACTACCCACACTCCAGAAGTCAGCATTTAGACTCCTGGATTCTTCACAGAGGATGCTTTCAGAGAGATGTATTTAGCCCAGTATTATTTTTCTACGTGCTACACATTTCAAGTGGTACTTACCAAACTAATACAATGCATAATAAAAACAGCTGTGAGAAAATCTAGATTTATAAGATCAACTGAGAACTACCTTCCTGCTAATAGGAGAGATCAGGAGCATTTACAATAGTGGACCAAACCACACTTAAAGCCTTCTTTTCTGCTGCTCCTTTTCTCCCCATCAAAATACACATTGCAAGTTCAGCTGCCTTAAGTATTTTAATAAAACCTGCCAGGCAGTATCAGGGACAAAACACTGGACTGAGCAGACAGAAGCAATTCTGATCTAGTGCATAAATCAGTATTAGGAAGGACAACAAATTAAAATATGACTGTTTGATTCAAATATCAACTGTTTGAAAGTAGCCTCATATTGATGCCAAAGCCAGATCTGGAGATTCCTTCAAGATGATGTTCCATGCAGTAAGCTTCACTGTGCTGCAGTGGTGTTGTCCCAAAACAGGCTCTTTCACCTGGAGTGCAAGAGGCACACCAAGTTGAAGTACTTGCTTTATTTACAGTTCTGCACAGAAGTGGGGGCTGGGTGACAAATCCACAAAGCCAGCACAAGGAGGACTAGCAGAACCTTTCACTGTTTATACATTTTAGCAAACAAATGCAGTGGCTACAAGTTACATAGTTCCCTCATTAATTAATATCCTCTCTTCTATTGGTGAAATGATTCCCTCACTTCTCATGCTAATCAGTCTGCATGCTCAGTCTCTCTTCTTTTGAGACAGTGGGTTTCTTGAGTTGGTAGGTCCTGAGTTGCTGGTCCTAATCTTCCCCCTGTCAGAATTACTTTTTATCCAGTCGAAGCTGATTTCAGCTCAGCCAACTTTGAAAGTTTCTTCCTAATCTTCTGACTCTGCTAAATGTCTTTGTGACTGTTAAATTCTGTATTCTTTGTTCCCACTATCAGTGGTACACCCTGCTTCCCAAGCTTTGTTAACCTTCCTGTAGGTCTGATATCATGGAAGTATGTCAAGCCTTAAACCTTAACAAGGCCATTGTAGTAACAAATAATTCATCTTTCTCACACCTGGACACCAGCATGAAGAGCCTGTCAACAGTGAGGAGGCACTCTATTTAGAACAGCAGAAAATGTTACAGTGAACTCATTAAAGCACTGAGGAAACTCAAGGTGTGCTAGATGGTGAATACCGGTGAAAGCTAATCGTAAAGGAGATTAAAGATGCAGCTTCTGATTTGAAGAGGGAGATGTCAATTCCAAGAAAGGACTGTAAACAGGAAGCAGCACTCTTGTAAACTTTATTGTTACAATTGTTCAGGATGGTAGAAAGCACCCACACTGCTATCTGACAAACTTCTATGGAACTAACTTCAAAGAATCTCTAAAAATTTGAGCTTGTATCTGTTTTTTTCTCACTAGTGAGGATGCTCTCCTTCCCCAGCTACCTTTGAACAACAGGTATCTTCTCAGTATCCAGCTTTCTCACTACTTCCAGGCTCTCTCTCCATCACTACAGACATTTGGAGTAGCAGCTCTGATGATGCTCATGAGCACAGTTGTGCTTGTGCAGAAGCAGCTGCACCACAGCAGCTGCTCAGGGAAATAGAGATGCACAGGGAGCTCAGTGCCAAAACGCCCCCAGAGCTCGTTTAGATTTATAGCATTTTAAAAAAGTGAGGTCCAACAGGTACTGTAAAAGCAGCTTTCCAGCTACACACCAAGCAGGACAGCTCAGGGTCCCAAACAAGGACCACAGGGAACGTGTTGTCGAATTGGGACACAAGTAGAAATTGAAATTACTATGTCAGACAAACAGACTATTAAGAAACAGATGAATGATGACAGTGTGGGCAGCACTGTCACTGGCATTTGAACACCACAAAATCTGAAGTGCATAAACTGTTGTTTCTTACTTCTCACGCTCAACTATGGGTCTGATAAATCAGGATTACTGCTCAAAAAAAAAAAAAACCCAAAAAACAAAAACTTAGCATCCAAATTATTGCCCTAAGCAAAAGAGAGGAACAAACTAGTGCAAGTCACAACAGAGGTTGTTTCTCCTCCTCGTGGCACCAGTTGTTTGTGTAGCCAAGTTACAAACCAGCCAGAAAGTGCCTCATTTTTAATTTACATGGCTTATTTTAGAAGCCACCGCTTAGACCGTTATTTATGGAGTTAAGTGTCAACCGTTCAGTCAGGACATCCTTAGACCAAGTAGCCACTTGAATCTTTCAGGAAGTGTGGGATTGCATGGACAGAAAAAAAATCCCAGCCAGGAGCCTTTGGCTACTACTGAAATCCTCCACCACGGCCTGTGTTACCTTCCCCAGTAGAAAACTCGTGGCAAGACAATTCTGTACACTGTCAATTGTGGCTGTATGTGCTAATAACCTGCTGACAATCTTATTGATGCATACATATACTCTATCATACTTTTCTACTCTGGGAAGACAAAACACAGACAGGACTCTCTTTTCCATCCTAACACCCAAGCATATCCAAACATAATATATTGGCAGCTGTAGTGCAGGGAAATGGCAGCAGGGAAAAATAATCTAGGCAAGTTACATTAGTGACCTACTTGCTTGTTTAGTGATAAAGACAGCCAAGCCAACAATTTTTGGCCAGACTTTGTGATCGCCTGATTTATAATGTAGATTTTAGAATTACAGCTTTAGGAGCACATGTACCTCTATGGAGCATGTCATTAACATACCACGTTGAACTTTTTGGAAGAGTGGAAGAAAGTACTCACCAGAAGCCAGCTCTTACACAGCCTAGTTACAGCCGAAAAATCACCTGTCACCACCCTTCAGAGTAGCTGGGCTTTGGAGAGAACTCTAATTTACTTACATTTGCATACCACAAGCTGTACAGTAACCATCTTTTTTGCAGCTCATTAGCAGCCACAAACCCTTATTGCAATTGTAACACATATCACCCTGAAAATACACCAACGGCACTGACTGCTTCCTGGGAAAAGAGACAAATTTCAAAACATCCTCCTTCACTTTTGTTACACAGAAGTTAGCCTCAGTTGAGTACCACACTGTTTGCTACTCAAGTTACCCTGTAATATTTTCAGCTAGCCTCTTCCCAGCCAGGCATCATTCACAGCAGGTATCAGCATACCGAAGCAGAAAAAGAAGAATCAGATGCTGAAACTACCACCAGACCAAAGTAACTTTCAGGTGTCTAAAAAAACAAACAAACAAACAAAACCACACAAAAAATAACCAACCAAAAACCTTTGGTTCAATTCAGACTTGGTAGGAAGAAGGACTTTTCTCCTGCTGGCAAGATGGCCCTTGTGCTAGAAGTAGATATCCTGGCAGCTTTGCAGCAGATCCAGTATATTTTATGGCTGGCTTCAAAGTGTTTCAAAACAAGTATCTGGAAGATATCTACGTAATTAACTATCGTTCAGTGTTGCTCAGTGAAGTCATGTCATCTTTTCAAGACAGAAAGCCTGCAGAGACCCAAAGGTTGAACGCTGTGGCTGCCTATAGCCTGTACTAACAGCAAGGGGGACATTTCAGGCTCAAGAGCCCTGATCTTTCTCAGAGGGAAAACTGAGGAGCTGGATGCCGGGAAAGTGACCTCAGGAGTATCCAAGCAATGACCTGTGCAGCACAAGCTCCTGTATATTTGCTGCAATACTGCCTAGCCTTTCACAGTGCTCAGATCTCACATTTCACACAGGGCCATAGCTACTGCAGCCACCAGGATTAAAATGCTGTGATTCTCCCATCAGCATGGAAAAAAAAAAATTCTCAGCAAATCCAGTGCAGGGTAACCCCCACTGTGGGTTACTAAGCTGTATGTGCTGCAGAGCTCTCATTCCCTGTACAATCATTTCTGCACTGGGCCTTGAAGCCTGTATTGTAGGGGGTTTTGTGCTTCTGCTCTAATCTCCAAAATAAACATACAAGGCAGCGTATCTAATTATATCTAAGGTAACACATAGCTCATTTGCTTTCTTATCGTGAGCAGTAAGTTTTAAACACAGCTATTGCAGTATCAGATTAATGATCATGGAAGTCTGCCTCACTAGTTCATTGTCCTTACAGTCCAGTAGATTAATATAAAAAGCCACAACAGCAAGATTTTTAATTTGTAAATTAAACACTGACTGATCTGACATTCTTGTACATGTTATCATAAGACATTGAAGTTGCTTCCAGTGTGAAGTGATGTTTTTAAAATCACAGCTTCATCCAAGAGACAACTGACTACAGCAAACTAATGAGAAAATTTCACTGGGAAAAAAAAATAATATGTTTAAAAAGTCAGACAATGAAAAAGTGTTTATAAGGATGGATTTTTAAGTCATCTACTTGTTACACTGAAAGATTTTGTGCCGTAAATACATCACGAGGGTTCAGCACAGAACAGGAACTGGCTGAGGCTACCTTCTTACTCCACATGTATAGATGAGTCCTCCAAAAACTAAGAACAGAGTTAAGAGGGGAAAAGAGGATCCTGTAGTCTCCAGAAGAGATTAATTAACAGCTACCTAAGAGTAGACTATCCTTTCATTTTATGGACCCTGTTATAAGAGTAGTGACATGGTAAGCACTGCATGGGTGAGCACGACAAACTTGGTGCTTGTGAAGTGCATCTCAGGAGCCAGTGTTGACCAGGACCCATCCTCAGAAACCCAGGATTCTCCTTATGTTTCTTCTCAGTAGATCTGGATGACCTGCCCAGCAGAAGCGGCAAGAAACAAAATGCCCTGACGTGTCCTGAACACTGAACTCTGGCAATACTGAAGTCAAGGTTACACACAGGTGTGTGTACAAGGCTGACTCAGAGCATGAAAACCTGTACATGACCACACATTTCATTCAGATGATTGCCCTGCTTTCCTAAAAATAAAAATAAAATAATAAATCAGCTAAACTGGGACAACTTATTCAATCAGCTGGCACTGGGGCATTTGGCCCAAAGGCACTTTAACTTGCATCCTCCACCTTCTGGGTGGATGCTTTACCCTAAAGGGCATTAAGCACAGCTCTCTTTAGCTTTCCTCTTGGCATCAGGCCACTGTCCAGACAGGAATGCAAAAGCCCAAGCCAGAAAACAAAAGGAGACTGACTGCTCAGAGCATAGAGCTTGGAAAAAGCTGCCAGGATCAGTAACATTTCACACTGGCAAGTGAGCTGATAAAGAGGAGCTACCCCTTGTTCCAGTTGTGCACCTTCAGCTACAGAGGCAAGTTCCTTTACTGCTGGCTGGGTTTTGGCCCTACCCCACTGTGCAGACAAGAGCCCACGAGGCAAACCTTTCGACAAGGGGAAGCAAGGATTCCTCAGTATAAAAACTCACAGCCTGACAACTACATTACCTCAAAAAAACCACCCAAAACAAAACACAAAAAACGCAGAAAATATGGGCTTAGTCCCTTTAAGATGCAGAAGGAACTGAACTCATCTCCAGTACTTTTGGCTGAGAGCCACATATTAAATTTCTTGCTGAAGCCAAGACCCTGAGGAGGGCACAGTTGTCCCCAAGCAAAAGATGGCAGAACCTCTCCAAGTCCCACTACAAAGCTGGGTATGTAAAATAAGTGGGGTGGCCCCTCAATACCATCCTTCTGTGCTGAAGTTGTTGACACTTCAGGCACCTCTGGACCATTTTAGTTCTTTACCCTACTTATCACAGATTGCTCTAAAACTGTGATGAAGTTACATGGCAGGAATGTATGGGATAAAAATATTGCTACAATAGCATAGCAGGCATTATTTGAGAAATCTGTATTATTCTTTAAGTGGAAATTCGACCTTGAACAATCAACCTTGCCTAGAACAAACCCGTAAGAAAGGAAGAACAAGGAATCAAAATCACAAAGTGAAGGCCTCTCCAGTATCCTAGTAAAGATAAGCAACCTCCAGATCAGACATCCAAAACATCTGAACACCAACTACCGTTCCTCCTTCATCATAGCCATGTTGAAGAGCAGCATGGTTAAACTGCAAAGAGCAGAAGGGGATCCAGCAAAGCAGCTCACAGATTTCCACAAAAAGGGACACAGATGCTTTGTTTTCTTTGTGAAGGTGAAGCTTCCTACAGTTTAACCCCACAGTTTGGGAAGAAGGCTATCAAGCATTCTTACAAGCCGGCATGTCAAGGTCTTTGAGGACAAAATTAAGGAAAGATTCACGCTCAGGGCTGGCAGTCAGGCTGATTCGAGCACCCATTTGGAGCAGTGCCCATTCACTGTTCAGCACTGGAAGTATTACCAACAAAAAAGCATAACAGGTCAGCACAAACAAAATTTCAAAGATTTGATCTAGAGTTAAACACTACAGAAACCACCTGTGTTTTGCTAATTATTGCTAAGCAACATTAAGGCCAACAGTTTAGCAGAGTTCAAAAGGAATTAGGAATTATATGGGTAATAAGAACATCCACAATTACATTAGCTGGGATAAAACAGTTTATAAAAGGATTAAAGGAATACCACACCTTGTGGCATAAGTCAACCACTATTTCACAGATAAATTTTTCTTTGATTGTTTTGCTTAGCAAAGAGCAGTAGAAACCATGCCCACTGTTCCAGCAACTCTTAACTATATTGCACTAAGGATTAGCTTTACAAAAACTAAAAATCAAACTAGACTTCACCAGCTCAGCTTCAGGCTTCTCTAGTGAGCTTGTTCAACTGTGTATTACATCTATCTTGGAATAAAAGCAACTCAAGCCAAACTTTAGCTGATTTGTATTCACAAATGCTTTATATTCACAACACACTACACTAGAGTTGAGATATTTAAGTCACAGAAGTTGATGTGACTCACCCTCAAAACTAGATCATTACAATGGAACACCCAGACCATCACAATGAAACACAATGAAAGCAAGGTGTTTTCTCTGCTGATTTCAGTAACTAGCTACTACCTGAAGCTAAAAAAAAAAATCCCAAGTTGTGTAACAGGCTTGCCTTGCCCTGTCCTAAAAGAGATCAGAGAATCAAGAACTTCTCCATTCACAAGCAGCTTTGCTCCAGTGGCAGGACTATTCATTTCAGAAGAGTTTAATCACTTTGATCTCACACCTTGGACTCCAAGATACTGGTCAAGTCCAAGTCTGATAGAATAATTAAAAATGTTCAGAAACCAAAAGTTTTTAGCAGCCTGCTTTCCTTGCATCTATAAAAAAGCAGCTTAATTTGCCATTAGCCCCATGAAATGACAGAGGAATTCAGACAAAGGAGTTATAATTACCAAGTCATCTCCAGCTGAAGTGCCAGCTACCATATGCTCTCTTCAGAAAACCCAGACTACTCTATACAGTTAGTGCCTAGTTTATAGACCTCCCTATAACAAGCTTCATTTAGACAAGAGGGTGGTTTTGATTGTACCTGGCCTTTTTGAAGTTTTTAGCTGTTAAAATAGTGAAAGCAGAAGGATAAAAAAGAATGGCAGATCTAACCAGCAGAGCAGATGACTTCAAACACAGAATTCAAAGCATTTATATAAGATGATCTAGGTTTCATCCCATATCCCTCACTTTTTAATTAAATATTGTTTGCCAATGATTCAAAATATTTGGAAAACATTTCAATCTGTTGATCAGTGTCTGATGAGGTTACAGAAGCCTTAAGAAGTCCTGTATCAGAGTACCACTTCCACTGTAAAAACACCTTGAAGGGTCAGAGGGAGATGTGAGACTGCTTAAAAACTTAAAAGTCAGAAAGGAGGGAAAGCCTAAATGGGTATTTTTGCCATTGCTTCTTCAGCAAAAACTACTCACAAATAAAACACCTATCATCAGTATCTGCATTACACCAGGGACTGCAATTTTTTTACTTTAACATTTCAGTACTGCAGAAGCTGATGTCACTTGCCAAGGAAAACTTCCCTCTAATTTGGCAAAGCTTCACAAGTCAAATCAACTGCTTACTGTAACACAGGTTTACATTGCTACTAGAGAAAGTTAGAAGAGGTTTTGCCTGGGCTGAAAAACGTGGCTAAGTAGAAAGAGATGGTCAAATGACTGAATAAAATAACCAGAGAACCAAACTGGACTTGTATCACAAAGTCTGCTGCATATCCTGACCGCTACCAGGTAGCTTTTAAACATGCAGGTAGAAAACCAAAAACCATATCTATATAGTAACTGTTCCTGTATCTGTAGGGCAGGATTTTTCCTAGGAAAAAAAAGTGAAAAAAATGTAATAGGAAATTGATCCTATCACCAGTTTTCACCACTTGCTGCCCTTTGCAGCAAGAAGTAGCTTGTGAGTTTTTCACTTATATTTGAAAGAAGTTTCCAACTATGAGTTTTCACAAGTTACTACACAAAGAGAGGCTCAGAAACCAGCTATTAGATGAAAGACAGAAAGAGTACACCTAGTTTTCTGTAACTTCTCTGAGCACCTGGTGTTCTGCTTAAGATTCAATGACTGTAGAAATACCTGTCATAGTTGGCAGTTACAAATATGCTTGTGGCAGCAGGAAACAACTGGCTCAAACTCCACTTGTTTTATTCGGTTGGGCTTTCTCTGGGTTTTGCTTTTTGTGCCAAAGCAGAAGAGAATTAAGTGCTCCAGAAGGAAAGTATCAGAATAAAAATGACCAGTTTTATCTACAGAACAACCAATCAACACATGGAATCATGACTAGCAAAACACACATGGTGAGATGGCTCAATTCCTCACCGTGGAAAGCACTACAGAGACCAAGATTAATCCCTGACACAGTTGCAGCTTCAGCAGGTTAGCTCTGACATGGAATACAATTCTCATACTAGTATCTGCTTGCATGCAGGGTTTATTTTGCACTGGGATTTGCTGCAATATTTGTATGACTACACTGAACAGTGGGGCTGCAAAATAAACCACTCCAGCAGAACCTGAATGCATGCCACATCCATCTGTCACCTTTCTGGGGACAAATATACCCTGGGAGGTGTCTCCTCAGAGATCTTGCCACATGCATCAAGAGGGTAGCCAGGCACACTCTCATTACAAGAGAAGAACCATCAGGGTTGCATCACTCATGAATCCCCCCACTGAAACCAGCA
>JAYRBT010000093.1:63655626-63687753 GCA_036023395.1 Myiotriccus ornatus
CCCCACGTGGGCGGCGGCCATGGCGGTGAGGGCGGCGGGGCCGGGCGGGGGGAGCGGGCGGCGGGGCCGGGCCCGGCCGAGCCGAGCCGTGATGTGCTGTGTTCTCCCCGCAGGGCTCTCCGGAGGCGGCGGAGGAGGCGCCGGCTCAGGGCCCGCAGCCCCCGGCGCGGGGCGGGAAGCGGGCGGCCCCCGCAGCCGCCGACCCGCAGCCGGCCAAGCTGAGCCGCGCCGAGCTCTACAAGCCGCCGACCAGCGAGGAGCTCAGCCAGCTGAAGGAAACGGAGGATCTGTTCCACTCCAGCCTGCTCCGCCTTCAGGTCAGCCCGCGGAAGGGGAGCCGCGCTCTCCCTCTTTGAGGGGCACTCCACCGGGATCCCGGACCCGGAGCTTCCCAGGAGCCGCCCGGGAAAGAGGCCCCTGAGCCCTCCTGGCTTGCTCAGTCTGGGTGGCGGCCGCTGCTCTGCGGCAGCTGCGCACGGGGCGGACACAGAGGGCACAGGCTTTTCCACTGCAGTTCCTGTTAGCATCCCGCGCCAGGGGGATGTGCTTCTCTTACGCTGTTAAAATTGAGCTTCTCCGACACAGCGTTGCGGTTCTGTAAAAGCAGGACCATTGGCGATGGTCTGTTGCTTACCGGGATGAGGAGGTTACATGGTCAGCTGTACCCAGCTGCTGTCTTTAAACGGCTTCAGAATGGGACAGGAGGGTGTTTTTTATGTCCTGGGAGAGGAAGCTGTCTGTGTTTGGGGGAGATCAATTGTTGACTAGATCACAGAATCTTAGAAGAGTTTGGGTTGAAGGGATCTTAAAGATCATTTTGTTCCAACCCCTTGCCATAGGCAGGGACACCTTCCACTAGACTAGGTTGCTCAGCGTCCCATTCAACCTGGCCTTGAACACTTCCAGGGACGCGACATTCACACCTCTGGGCAACCTGTGCCAGGGCCCCACAGGGAAGAATTTTTTCCTAATTTTTAGTCTAAACCTACTCTCGGTTTAAATCCATTTCCCCTTATCCTGTCACTACATGCCCTTGTAAAAAGTCTCTTTCCAGCTCTCTTGTAACCCTCTCATCCACCAGCACCCCAAAGTCCTTCTTGGCAGGACTGCTCTTGATCTGTTCATCCTTCAGCCTGGATTGATACCGGGGGTTGCCTTGATCCAGGTGCAGCACCTTGCACTTGGTCTTGAGCCTCATGAGATTCCCACAGGCCCACTTGAGCTTGTCCAGGTCCCCGTGGATGGCATCCTATCCTTCAGATGGTTTTAACATTGGTGATTTTCGTGAGGAACAGCTTTGATCTCCTGGCTGCTTGCTGGTGTTGGTGGCAGGATCTCTAGGGCCTTGTTTGTGGTGTGAACCTGCCTGGTTGTTTCCTACTGATTCTCTTATCGTACAAGAAGTCTTCCTGAGAGCTGTGTGAATTACATCGGGTTTTTTTGCCTGGTCCTTGGTGGGATAGTTGATTGCAATTCAGCACTTCAGAGAAGATGGCAGGAGCTAACTGAGCTGCCAGCACCAGGCAGGTTTTTTTTTGTGGAGAGGTTCTGGTGTGTTCCCCAGCTCACCTGCTGCCCTCTGCACCAGGATCATGGTTGGTGCTGGAGGACAAGGTAAAGGGCAGGAGCAATTCCAATGTTGCAGCTGCCTTTTAGGGCCCCCTTTCCCCCTACAGATTGAAGAGCTTCTGAAGGAAGTGACACTGAAGGAGACAAAGAAGAAGAAGATTGATGCCTTCCTCCATGAAATTAACAGCCTGCTGAGCACCCTCCCAGAGACCACAGAAACTGAAGTATGTTCCAGAGGGATGGAGGAGGTAGCAAGACCCCTGTCCTGTATGGACCAGGCTCTGATGTTGCTGTGCAAGCAGGGATCCTCATGGACTGTCTCCCTTAGGGGCTGAGGAAGTAATACTTTGCTTTATCTTAGAGGGGAAAGGGAGACACTGTCCGTAAGCTCTGGGTGCAGTGTGCTGCAGCTCCACGGGGAGAGGGGTCTCGGTCCCTGCACATCTGCTCTTGGTTGTGCTTAGAGCATTCTGTGTGTCCTGTCTGTTCCCAGCTCACTGACCAGGCCTGGCTTTCCAAGGATGTGAAGGTCCCGTTCCTGCAGGTGCCGTTTGGTGTGAAGGGCAGGTTCCACTTTGTGCCCCCAGCCATGCTGAAGGTGGTGGGCAGTTACCTGCTGGGCACCTGCGTAAGGCCGGAGATCAACGTGGACGTGGCAGTGACCATGCCCCGGGTGAGTCTGGCTGTGTCAGCTCCTGGATGGCTGGGAGCCTGGCTGGGCCCTATCCCCTCCTGTCCTTCGTGATTCCTGCCCTGCCCTCTCCACTCCTCAGTGAGGTTACAGCATCTGAATGTGCTGCCTTCCATGAGGAGCTGGGGAGTGCAGTCTGACCACTTGCTTTGTCAGGGCCTGTGGTGCCAGGGAAAGGTGGGGGTGGTGTGGTGCCTCAGGCTGAACTGGGCTCTTCAGGCAGGTGAGGTGTGATTGCCCCATCCCTCTCTTCCCAGGAAATCTTCCAGGACAAAGATAATCTGAATCAACGCTACCACCGCAAGAGAGCTCTGTACCTGTCCCACATCGCCCAGCATTTCTCCAAGGAGAAGCTCTTTGGCAGTGTGAAGTTTGCCTACATGAACAGCAACCATCTGAAACCCATCCTGCTCCTGAGGCCTCAAGGTGGCACTTGAGCCTTGCTCTCGTGGGGGGTGTGAGTGGGTGAAGGGTGGTGGTCTCATGCCACATAACAGGCCCTGTGGAGGGGGATCACTTGGGGCTGCTGTCATGATTGATGATAGATTTTGGATGCTTCCCAGTTGTTTTCTCCCTTCACCTAGACCTCAGGGTCTTCTTCCTCTGCCAGTCCCTCTGCATCTTGGCTGGGCTCCTCAGCTTTGCTGGCAGGCACACCCTGTGGGTACTTCAAAGGGTAAAATAAGTAGACCCTACAAAACATGGTCTATGTCTAGCTCTGTCCTTTCTTCCTCATCCCTGCTCCCCACCATCCTCCTGCCTTCCCTGGAGACCTGTGTGCAGCCTGGCTCTTGCCTGATGAGATGATGTGGGATGTTTCCACAGCCCCCAGGAGATAGTGGGTTGGGATCTGGGACAGATGTGGCATGGGGAGGCCAGGGCAGGCAGGAGAGTGCTGAGATACCAAGCTGGCCAGTGGGGAGGAAGATGGGGCTTGGACAGAAGCAGTGTGACCTCAGGGTTATTTGCTCTGAGATGTGGGTCACTCTCTGCTCAGAGATGATTTCCACTGCTGCAGACGGAGCTTTTTACTGTCCCCAAGCTGGGGGTGCTCAGTGTTTTCTCAAGTTAGTGTCTGACATCTCGTCCCCCTGCACACCTACCCTCCGGTGCTTACAGGCAAGGATGAGAAGATGGTCACTGTCCGACTCCATGCCTGTCCTGATGTGGGTCTCTTCAAACCCAGCCGCTTCCATCCCAGCAAGAACAACGTCCGCACCGCCTGGTTCATGGAGCAGAGCACCCCCAAAGAAGGTAGGGCCTGGGGCTGGGGGAGGATGAGGCTGTTTGTCTCAGGCAGAGACTGCACCCAGTGCCTGCAGGTGGGTTCACTGCAGCCCTTGTCTGTGAGCAGGAGGTTTGTGATTGTGTCCAACGTGCTGTCATCCATCTCCCCACACAGGAGTCACCGAGCCCCCAACTCCCCACTACAACAACTCCATCCTCTGTGACACAGTGATGCCCTCCCACCTGCAGTTCTTGTCCAGTGCAGCCACTGACTTCCCAGGCATGAAGGATGGCCTGGCCCTCCTCAAAGTTTGGCTGAACCAGCGGCAGCTCAGCAAGGTATGTCCTGTGGCGAGGTAGGCTCTGCTTACCTGGCTAACCTGCCTTTGCTGTGCTCTCCTTCCTAAGGTGAAAAGGTGGTGGTTTGGTCCCGATAAATGGGATGGTGGGCTTGTGACTCTGGTTTGAGATGTGTCAGGTCTCAGAGAGCTCCGTCCTAACCTGTGGGTTGCATTGAGTTTGTGGTATCTGACAGTTGTGCTTCTTTGAGATCTCTGGAATAATATAGTGGGGTGTTGGATTGTGGGGTTTTTTTTGTAATTCACCCTATTTCCCAGGAACTTTGAGGTGTTGCCTTCCTCTATCCATATATTTATTGTACAGTGCTTTGCCTCAGTGTCTTCCTGGCAGGGCTGGGGCTTGGGGCCTACCCTGCTGGTGACGATAGAGGCCAGAAGCTGTGATGTAGATGGCTTCTGGGCTCTCATGGTACCTTGTTGAGCTCTTGTTGACGCAGCCCTTGTTTTCGCAGGGCCTGGGGTGCTTTAGTGGCTTCTTGGTCTCCATGCTGGTTGCCTACCTGCTGATGAAACGCAAGATTGTCAAGATGATGAGTGGATACCAGGTGTTGAGGAGCACTCTGCAATTCCTGGGTGAGTTTCCAGGGGGCCTCTCTGAGCAGCCGAGGCCTGGTGTTGGCAGAGTCTCTGCACAAAGCCTGAACACAGCAGGGGAAGAGGCAGAGAGGCAATTGTGGCTTTTCTCTCTCTAATAATGAGACCCTGTGGGTGGGATGGACAGATGGAATGAGTCAGCAGGTCAGGGCTGGGTGGTGCAGCTTGCAGAGGGGTGGGTAGGTCCCATCACAAGGTGGATTCTGGCATTGCATTGTAGCACTGCTAATGTTGTGAGACCACGGAGGTACTGGCACATAAGTGTGCCACTGTCACCAGTCGGGGAGATGTGGATGGTGGTGTGACTTGTTCCTTCCTGTCTGCCTACAGCCACCACTGACCTGAGTGTGACAGGGATCAGTCTAGCAAAGGATGCGGATCCCTCCCTGGTAAGTAACCCTGTGAGGGGGATCTCCTGCCTGTGCCTGTCTGTACTGCCAGTGCTCCTTGGGCAGGGACGTGCCTGTCACAGGGACGTCAGACAGCAGTGATGTTGGGGTGTCTTGGTGTCCGTGCTGTGCTGTGGCACTAAGGACCGTGTTTGCTCTTCCAGCCTGCCCTGGATGACTTCCACCAGGCATTTGAAGTGGTCTTTGTGGATCCCTCTGGGCTGGTGAACCTCTGCGCTGATATGACTGCCAGCAAATACCACGAGGTACCGAGTGGGTTGTGGTGGCATCCTGAGATGCTCTCTTAGGAGTGAGCTGAAGCAGGCATAGAGCAGTTAGATGTCTTGGAGGAGGTTGTAGGACTTGGGGAAGGGATTCAGTGTTCCTTTTGAAGCTTTTAACATCTCCAGTTCTGAAGCTTGGAAATGAATTTTAAGACTTAGATGTAGTGCTGCCTTGCTTGAATGATGGAGGAAAGTTGTTTTCCTCTTTGTGGGCACCTTTGTGCGAAGCCAAGCAGCTGTTTAGCAGATGTAACTTTTTTGGAGGAGGAAAAACCACCTTGATGTCAGGGTTATCAAGAAGGGACTGTCTGGCCAGCAAAGAGAGCTGCTGGTAACTTGGCTTTGTGCTGAGGACAGAGGCTGCCTGGGATCAGGGTGTGCTGGTGACCATGGAACATGGTTGATGGGGGAGCATTGGTGACCACTGCTGGAGGGATTTGTTTCACTTTTCCCTTATGCTCTTGCACTGTTTTGTCTCCTTGCTTAGGTCCAGTTCGAAGCCAAGCGCTCCATGGAAATTTTGGATGACCGGATGGTGGACGGCTTTCAGGCATTGCTCATGACTCCAAAGCCCATGCTCAGAGCCTTTGACCACATCTTCCAGTGAGTCTTGCTGTGCTGGTGAGGTGATGCTGCGGGAGCCTGTTCAGAGAGGAGAGGGCTGTTTCTGGCTTTGGACTGGTTAGGTTTGAACCTACCTGGTGGGAGTGGCTCTGTTAAACTCTGAGATAGACACTGGTGCCTCTTGCACTTGGCTGCTCTGCCTTTCCTGTCTAGATAGCCTCCCAGGAAGGGGGGGGGAAATGTTTTAACCTTAGGGAGTGTTGACTGTCCTAAGGACCAGCATCTCCTGTGGTACATCCTGAGATGCTAAAGGGCATCCTTTTAGCACCCATCCTGGGCCAGGACCCTCAGCTCCCCACTTACCTGTCTTTGAACATGTCTCTCTTTCTCACAAAGGATGTGGTGCCAGAGGTAGGTGACCAGTTTCTCCTCTTCTTTGTAGCCTGAAGCATGTGTCTAAGCTGCAGGGTACCTGCAAGAAGATGCAGCTGCTGAATGAGCTGATGGATCGGGGTGGGAACTACGTGGCTGCGGCCCTGCCGTTCATTGTCTCGCTGCTGACACGTGGTCTGTCCAAGAGAGCACTGCTTGTGGCTCACTCCTTGCCCCAGATCCCTGAGGTAATTCAGCTTGGTTGTGACGCTGTATCCTTTGCCACAGATGAGGTCTTGTGTCTCTTGTGGCACTACTGAGCCCAGGGAGGGGATCCTTACTCACTGGCCTGTACCCTTTGTAGGGAATACAGGACCTGGGGCTCTGCACCGGGGTGTGGGGTGCAGCTGAATGGCTTGGTCTGGGCAAAATTCCTGGCTCAATAATGTGGCAGGGTGAAGACAACTTTTTTTTATATCAGGGAGACCTATTAGAGAGGCTTTCTCTATTTGTGCTTGTCCAGGTGCCTGGGAGCACATAGCAGGAGGTTCATCTAACAACCCAATATCCCAGCAGCTGCTGGTCCGGCAACCTCATCTCTCTTTCTGCTTCATGTTCCCCATTTTCCCACAGTGGTCAGTTGATGCTGAGCCACCAAAACACAAGGATATTGGGTCCCTGACATTTGGTCTCCTGTTTGTTCCTGAGTTTGCTGCCAGCACGCTGGAGAAGGGACCACAGGCTGATCACCCTGAGGTGAGGGGAGCCCTGCTTGTGCCAGGCGGGGTGGAGTAGAGCTGGTGCTGTACTGTTGCAGATGGCTGCGGGGTTGGTTGATGGTCATGGGAGTGACTTGTGTCTTTGGCCTGGCTTGGTCAATGTCCCCCCCCACAGGCCCTGGAGTTCCGGACCTTCTGGGGAGAGAAGTCAGAGCTGCGGCGGTTCCAGGATGGCAGCATCTGTGAGGCCGTGGTGTGGGAGGCCAGCACTGCCTGCCAGAAACGCCTCATTCCTGAGCAGATTGTCAGGCACCTGCTGAAGCTGTAAGTTGCACTGAGCAGCAGCTGAGGCCGGGGGACCTGCAGCTATGTGAGGGTCACTGCTGCTCTCCTGGCTTGTGTCATGTCCCTGACAACCCCATTGCCAGCTTTGTGCTTTGGGGGATGTTGTGGGTAATTTTGGCTTTGTGAAATCCGGAAGTCGTTTCAGTTGTCCTGATGCTGGGAGCTGCTTCCCAAGAGCAGGTGGGGTGGACAAGCATTACCTCTGCAGAAGGTAACGCTAAAGGCAAGGAGGCTGCATGGTCCTACCCTTACATACAGGTGGGATGAGGGAACACTGGTTGTCAGAGCTGGAAGAGAAGCTATCTGGACCTTGCAGGACATTTCATGAAATCCTCTGAGCCTTCTAGTTGTTCACAAAGTTGAGTCTTTCTATGGCATTGGAAAGCCTCTCTGTAGTTTATAACATCAGCCAGAAATTATACCCTCTTGCAGAAAACAAAGGGTTGCCTGTGCCTCTTTGTCCTGACTTGAGGATGGGTCTTATGAGGAAAGGCTGCAGCTTGGTGGCTTTGGCTTTGAATCCTGTGGAGCTGCACAAGTTGCTGGCCCACTTTGGATGGATAACTTGGGCATGGGAGGAACGCACAGAGATTGGGCTTCTCACCAGGACCTTCCTTTATAAAGGGGTTTCTCATCCTTGGACTGACCCATGCGTGTGCAGCGTGCAGCGTCAGGATGAATAGGTTGACATGTCGTAGCTCTAATGCTGTGTTGTCTTCTTCCATGTAGCCATGCGGACATTCCCGAATCCTCCATCTGCTACACAGGAGCCCTGCTGGAATCTGTGATCAGGATTGGGAAAGAGGTATGATTGCTCCCTCAAAAGGGGCTGGGGCTTTCTTCAGGGAGGACAGTAAGGGGAGGGCTGTATGGAGGTCATTTTGGTGGTCCTGAGGCGGCTGGGTGGTTCCCAAGAGAATGGAACTAGGGTAGGGAAAATTCCTGCCTGTGGCCACTTTGGTTAGGAGCATGGTGCTCTCCTTGGATCTGCCCAGTCTTTCATGGCAGCCAAGATACAGCTGGTGAAATCCTCTTGCTTTGGCATCCCCCACACCTCATTTTTCCCTGCAGGCATCCCACTGTCCTACTCTCTGCTCGTTTGCCCTCTGTCCACATGTCTGAGGATATATCACTGTCCCTCAGTGCTCCTCTGGCTGCACCTTTAAGGTCTTGGACCAGGCACCCTCAGGACATGGACTAGGCAACTCTGTGCTTTAATCCCTTAGGTCCAGGTGGGAAACCCAGGAAAAGGATCCTTCCTGTCAAGGACCAAAGTGCTAGGTCATGCTGCAGCTGAATGTGCAGCTGAAACAAAGAAATTCCACTTTCAGACAGAAAAGATGCATTTTGGAGGCTGGGAAATGCCCCCCTCCCAACTTCTGGTCACCAGGTTGTAAAATTAAAGCCTGGAGATGAGCCATGAGCACTCTGACACCACTTAGTTGGTGTCACTTTTATAAAACAAGCTCTTTACCTTGTTGTTGGATGGAGAAAGAAATTGTTTCCTTTCCCCTTTTTTAAGATCAAAGGGGAGCAAGCTTTACAGAAGGTATCTCCTGTGCCAGGGACCAGTTGTGGTCTGGGCAGAGTTGCGTGTCGGATTTGGGATGAGATGCTGGTTTTCACAGCCTGTTGTGTGGTGAGGTGGGGAGATCATGTGTTGTGTGTCCCTTCCGGCAGATGAAGGAAATCCCTTCCAGCCCTGCACAGGCAGGAGGGGATTTGTCGTCCGTGGCACGCCCTGCAGAGGGTGCTGCTGCTCTGCTGGAGAGCCCAGCCTGCGCCTGAGCTGGTGCTTTGGTGTCACTGATGTCTCCTCCCTGTGCAGGCCCCTCTGCTGTGCTCGGGGGAGATGGAAGCAGCAAGGGCAGCAGCAATTTTTCCTTTCAGTGCCTTCAATTTTCCTTTCTCATCTCCCCTCCCCAGGGTATCCTGTGATGCTCTCGATATTTTCTGTCTTTGCTTTTGCTTCAGAGCTTTGCCTTGGCTAAGGATGTTGTGGGTGCAGTTTTCTGTTAACTGCTGCCTCTGTTGGCACCACGGTAACTGGGGAGACAGTAGCAGAGCTCTCACCTTGCCACTGTATGATCTCTTTATTCCCAGATCATTCTCGGTGTCTCCTTTCCTAGGGTGATTGCTGGCAGTTCAGCTCTTGGTGCTGCCTTAGTGTCTTGCAGAAGAAATAATTTTACTTGCCACTTGAAACGCAGCCTCTAGGATGCCTGTGGCTGCTGGGGAAGCCACAGACAGCCTTGCCCTTGTCTTCCCTCTCTCTCTTACCTCCCGATTTTGCTGAGTGCCCTCAGCAGCAGCTGCTCCCTGGGGTGGCAGTGCTGGCTCCTCAGAGCGCGGCTGCGATGCCGCTCCCTCCTGTGAGGGAGGCGAGGTGGGTGGGTGTGCAGGAGTGAGAGTGGTGGATGCAGAGGCTCCCTGTGTGTCCGCAGGCGCTGGGGATGGGCGAGGAGGCCATGGTCAGTGTCGTCTGCTCCTACGATGAACTGAGCCGCAAGCTCTGGAACCTGAAGGAGCTGCCGCTGACAGTGACGGCTGTGCAGGGTGTCCACCCAGCCCTCCGGTACACGGATGTGAGTGTCTCGGGCCATGGCCAGGTGTGGGGGTCTGCAGGGAGCGGGGGGTGTGCCCTGTGGTGGGGGAGGACCCACAGAATTAGTCACTCTCTGTTTTTGTGGCTCCTGAGAGCCCTTGTGGCAATGTGGGGCCCCTTCTTTGCTGTTCCATCCTTTGGGCTAGCTGTGCACAAGCTGACTAAAGCCTCCGTGCTGGAGGGCTTTGCTGGGCTGGGAGGTTTGAGTGAGGGGATGCACGTTGCCCTGAGGTTTCTGTTCCCTGTTCTTAGTTTCTGGGTGGCTGTTCTGTTTCAGGTCTTTCCTCCCATTCCCATGAAGCCGATTTATTCCTCTCATAAACTAATCAGAATCAAGCACTTGCTGCTTCCTTCAGAAGAGAAGCCCTGCCCAGCCTACATAACCCCTTTGAAGAGTAAGTGGGGAATGATGTGTGGGAGATGACCTGGTGGGGGGAAGTGGAGGCAAGCAGCCATACTGGCTCTGTTATTGCTGCAGTGGAGTGCTGCAGGCAGGAGCGAAACTCTGGCTTCTCCTGCTCTCCTGCTGTAATCTATAATTCTGGACACCCCTATGCAACACCTGATTTCTCTGTGGGACTCACTGATCTCCTGCTATCCCTTTGCCCCCAGTCATCTGCCACATGGAAGGCAGTGGCCAGTGGCCACAGGACAAGGAAGCCATTAAGCGTATCAAGGCAGCTTTTCACCTCCAGCTGGCTGAGCGCCTCCGGCAGCAGCACCAGCTGGTTTGCAGACCTGCAGTCACCCACACCGATGTGTACAAGGTAGGGGGGCAACCGGGACCTTCCCCAGACCTGATGTTACCAAGGAAGCAGGTGGGGGGGCTGTGGCAGTGGTCCCACTGGACAAAACCAGGATTTGGATGGTGGAAAAGAGTGTGGTGAAACTGCACTGTTGTCAGGATGCTGCTGTTGTATCCCTGAGGGGCAGTGTAACACACAGCAGCCTGCTTATGTTACCACCAAGCCTGACTTCACCTTGTGTCCCATCTCAGGATGGCTATGTTTTCCGTCTCCAAGTAGCCTACCACCGAGAGCCCCTGATCCTGAAGGAAGTGGTCACTCCGGAAGGGTTGCTGAAGTACCAGGACACAGAGGAATCTCGTCAGCTGGAGTGGGAGACGTTGCATCTGCCCTATCTAACCAGCTCTCTGCATGGGTAGGTGAGGCAGAAAGGTGCCTGAGGAGTCAGGATGTGGGATGGGGCTGGAGGCTGTCATGGAGGTGCCCTTCGAGGTTGGAGGGTGGTGGTGGGTAGAGGCGCTTGCTGTGGGAAGTGGCCCTTCAGCCCACCTCCTGGGAGGCTCTTTGGGAAGTTGAAGGGATGAATGTGGGTGTGGGTTGCACCAGTTGTCACCCTGAGGTCGGGTAGACAAGTACCAAAGAGCAGCACTGTTGGAGAGGAGCATGAGGCAACATTTTCCCTTTGTTCCCCTCAATACCTGTAGAAAGTGCCCTGTGCTTGTGTACGTCTTCGTGGCATATTTTTACCCCTCTCTTCTTCCTTGCCAAATGCTGAAGGGTAGTTGTGGGTCCTGGGGTGTATGGTTTGAGCAGTGGCCTGTCTCCCTCCTTGCAGGCTCCAGCAGCAGCACCCTGTCTACGGCAGCACCTCCCGGCTGGCCAAGCGCTGGGTCAGTGCCCAGCTCCTGAGTGACAACATCTCTGAGGAGTGTGTGGACCTTCTTGTGGCATTTCTGTTCCTCCACCCAGCCCCCTTCACACCACCCAGGTGAGGATGAGGAACCCAGGCTGGCCTGATGGGAATTTAGTGCCTTTTTCCTTACCTGGGATGGCAGAAGGATGTGATACTGCCAGAGCAGGAGGTGTTGGGAGGGTTCACATCAGGGAGCATGAGGCCCCTGTTCTGCCAAAAAGCTGTCCCAAGCCCTGCTGGGAATGGCTGCCAGAGGAGATGGAGATGCTTGGCACTGCAGGACTGTGGCTTTCCCTGCCCTTTGCTCTGTGGAGAAAGGGGGGAAGCAGGTAGGGATGGGAGTGAGTGTCCTGGAGTCCTCTTGGTGCTGGTGGCACAACTGCAGGGTGTCTTGTGCCTTCTGGAGGACTGGGGCTGCCCCTTGTTCTGGGGGTGATGGCCTGGAGAAGCTGGGTAGGGGCTGAGTTGTGGCTACCAGCATATTGGGGCTCCTGGGTTCCCCAGGAAGGATGTTGTGGTGGTGCTGGTGGCTCCAGCCTCCCTTCCTCCTGGAGAAGACTTCCAAGGGAAGGACGAGGGGTCGGCCACTGAAAGCTGAATAGAGCAATGTGTTGGTAAATAACCTCACAAAGCCAATTGCTTGCTCGCCCCTGACAGATGTTAGGGGGCCTGGAGGAAGTGAAATGAAGTTAAAGGAAATGTTTTTGTTCCGTACAGAGTCAAAAGGTTATTCTGCCCTGCACTGCTGGTCCAGTTTCCTTTCCCAACGTAGCAGGAGTAACAGTCTGATGCCTAGAATGCTTTCCTGTCTCCTAAAATAGCAGGAGCCCCATCTTCCCAGCTGCCTGGATTCATGCACGTGTTGTGTTGCTGGGGGAGAGACACAGTGGGAACTTGGCTGGTGTTCAGACCTGCACCAGAGATGGAAGCAGCCCTTTCTGCACCTCCTTGTTCCAGACCCAGGAGTCTGGATGGGGAGGGCATCAGGACATAGGGCAACCCGGGGGCAATGTTTTACTTTCTGCTTGTTTCTTTTTCTTCGTCAGAGAGGAACAATGGGGAAAGGCTTTCCCTGGGGATTTGGAGAAAGGAAAGTGTCTCAAACTTGTCCTGGACTTCTCTTTCCCACCATAGGCATCCCTTCTTGGGCTACATGTGGGCTGGGCATTTAGTACCCCCAAGTGCAGCCTTTCTTGCTGCCAGGAGAGCAAATGCCAGTGTTGAACTGTTTTGTCTTGCCTGCAGCTCTCCCCAGGTGGGGTTCCTGCGCTTCCTCAACTTGCTGGCAACCTTTGACTGGAAAAACAACCCGCTGATTGTCAACATAAACAGTGGCCTCACAGGTGAGCAGGCAAGAGGTAGGAGAGCTGCAACATGAGGGTCTTGAACCCTCCTTAGTCAGTGTCTGGCTCCAGGGATCTTGGATACAGGGAGGCATCACAGCTTCTTCTGCGGGCAAGGAGATTTTCCATGCTCTTACTCCTGTCCTGTTATGCTAACCTTGGCTACAGGCTGGGTTTGGTTATAGTGTGTGGGGTTTTTTTCCTCTGTTTGCCTTTGGAGGGGTGGGTCTCAGTGATGATGCTGTGTTGCTTCTGGTCTTGTTGAAATCTGTGACAAGCCTGGGTGCTATTGCATGTGGTATTGTCTTTGAAGACTTGTGTTCCTGCCCTCTTGTGTTTTGTCTGTTGATCGTCTTTTGGATACATGCCATCTTTCCCCAGGAGCCAGCAGAGACCATGGGATTGTCTTTGCTCTGCATAGCTGTGGGATGGGGGGGATAGCTACACCCGGCTTTTAAAGCTGATTTATAAAAAAAAAGGTAAAGCTGCTTGGGAAAGAATTGGGTTTTGAAAACTGATACTTTCCAAAGCACTCTCCAGCTTTTATTTTAGTGAGCTAAAGAGGTGTTTTTTCCTCTACTTGAGGGGAAATAAAAACCAAGATAGAAGCCTCGGAGTTTGGGTACAAACTCTGTCATTAGCTTATAACATGAGTTCCTAGCCCGTGTCAGTCCCAGTAGCTGCCATATTTGGGTGCACCAGAGTGAGTTTAGAGCACAAATCCATCTAGAGCTGCCTCCTGGCTCCAGAACTTCCCACAGGCCGGTGCCAAGGGAAGTGTGAGAGTGGAGCAAGCTCGAGGTGAAGTAGCTCTGGTTGTACATGGACTGTGGGATCAGAGGGTGGGAGAGGATAAGGCCTGTTGTACTGCCCTTCCCTGGGCTGCAATAGAAGGGCAAGGAGGCTGGAGGGGTGTGGATGGGGCAGAGCATCTCACCCCCATGCCTGCCCTCTCCAGACACGGACTGCACCGAGATCAAGAACAAGTTTGTGGCTTCTCGCTCTCGCCTCCCTGTCATGTTCATTGCCACCCCCAAGGACCAGTGGAGCTCCATGTGGACCCAGGACCGACCCTCGGCGCAGGTGAGCCGGGCCCTTTGTCCAGGCCTGTGGGCAGTTCCCTGCTCCTGGTGCTGGAGCCAGCTCTGGCAGCCCGGTGAGTGAGCAGAGCCCCTGCTACATCCAGGACTGCCGAGTTTCACCCTCTGGCTTTCTTCCCTCCCCAGATCCTGCAGCGCCTCGTCGTGCTCGCCTCAGAGTCTCTCCGTGCCCTGGAGGAGCAGCTCATGGACCCACTCAACAGCCAGGATGTGAAGGTAACCCCCTGGGGCACAAGCACAAGGGTTTTCAGGCTCTGGCAAAGCATACTGGTCTTTGGTGGTGATCACTGGGATGTGTTAGGAGGATTCAAGCTGTGGCCACGTGGTTGCCCTGGGATGAAAAGCCGCAAGGATGGGAGGATGGAGCCTGGTACCCTGCTCTCCCATCCTGCTCCTGGGGGACCCAGCTCTGCGTAGCAGCTTGGGATGACTGGGACAAATTTATTTTGTAGTCTCTGTTTTTCTTGGGACATGAGCAAACCCACGATGTTCCT
Source organism: Myiotriccus ornatus (assembly GCA_036023395.1). Classification (NCBI taxonomy): domain Eukaryota; kingdom Metazoa; phylum Chordata; class Aves; order Passeriformes; family Tyrannidae; genus Myiotriccus; species Myiotriccus ornatus. The sequence continues at coordinate 63,669,941 of JAYRBT010000093.1, forward strand.
GTGCCAGACCAGTCGTGTCTTCATGGCCAGATCAAATTGTTCCTGTGGAAGACTGTTTTGGTGTAGTTGGCAAATATGGCTTGTGTGCTTGAGTCCAGCCAAGCTCAGGGTGTTGGAAATTTTGGCAGGACACTGACAGACACTTTAGGAAGATGTTATTTTAGTTTGAGTGGTGGAGCAAGGTTATAAGTAGTTTAATCCTCTTCAGTTTCTTAGTGATTTTATTTTTTAAGTATGTTGAAACGGACCTGAGAGATGCAGACATATTTATTTGCCCTTTGAAAGGAGATACATGTGTTTTGAAGGGTAGATGGTTGGTACCAAGTAGTATCCCAGGCAACTGAAGCTCAAAGGACTAAAAAAGCCAAACAGTGCTTAAATATGACAGAGTCACATATGGAAAAAAAACCAAACCCGAAATCAAAAAACAGGACATATGGTGGATTTTTTTTCTGCCTATGCAATATAAAAAGGATTTACTGACACTACTTTCAGTTCTGCTGCGTTTTGCACTGAAAGTCTTAAAGTGAGAGTCTACTTGAGGCAGTAGCAATATGTTACAGGGCTATGAAGGAACAAGATGTGTCCAGTGTGCTGCAGTCACAGTGCCGACTGAAGACTGAAATTCAAGAGGTGCACTGTGAGCTGGGGATGGTGAGCTTCTGAAATGAGCTGTCACCTGTCCATAGCAGCCTTCCAACACCTTGACTTGGCCTCCTTGGGCCTCCTCCTGTCTCCCTTCCTCTTGGCCACTGCAGTGGAAACTTTTCCCATTCCCAGGCTGTCCATCTGGTCCATGCCAATGTCCTCCCAGGCCTGCAATGTTCCTTAGGGATAAACATAAGATGTTGTTTCCAGAGCTGATAATCTATTTGTAAGCAAAGCTTGGGACAGGGAGGAGAGAAAAGCCTGTTTAGTTTTGGAATTGGTTCCTCTACCCTTGTACTTCAGAGGGTGCTCCTAGTTGGCTTTTTGTCTTTGCATTTGGGTCAGATGGGGACGTGCCCACTCTCATGCAGATGCAGACATGGATTTGTGAGCTGTTTCTTTGCTCCTGGGGGACATACAGTAAGCCATGGACTTCGTCAGCTGGGTGGGAAAGGGGGAGTGTGTGGACTAGACCTGAGACTCCGTGCTGGTCACTGATATTCTTCATGTGTGTTCTCCCCAGCCTGGCTTTAAACCAGCTCTGAGCAGTGGGTTTTCTGCCAGTGCCAAGTTGAGCAGTGTCTCACGCCTCTGGTCATGTCTCTGCATAATTTGTTCCACAAAAACATACACATAGTTTTCAGTTTTTTCCATTTTAATACAGTTGTATCCATAGCTAGATCCTGCCTGTCCAAATATTTATGTGTCTGGGATTGCTCCCCTCCATTAATGGGGCTTGCTTTCACCCTCTGTTTGCTTGATGAAAGATGCTGCTGCTCTCTGGGGCAAATGGTGTTGGACAGATGGGACCATCCCTTTATTACACAGCTCCTCATGTCCCCTGGGTGTTGTTTTGCTCCTGTTGGCTTCTTGACTCCCCTCTTCATTCTGGGACTCTGCCATGAGCAGTGCAATTACCAGTTTCAGCTCACCTGTCTGTCCCTCTCTCAACTGCCCTACGCAGTGCCATGTGCTCAGGTGGGCTTCCTGGGGTCTGTGGCAAACTTGTAGCATTAATCTCACAGAAGTTGTGTCTTTGGTTTATTGCTTTCTAAGGAGAAGGGGATAAAATGCAGGCGAGGACTTAAGAAAGCTCTCTCATCTCTCCTGCTCACCTGTGTCCTACATTGAGTGTCACTGTTCGTTTCCCCTTGCAGATGGTCTTCCGCCCTCCTTTGGACTTCTACGATGTCCTAATCCACCTGAATCCAAACCAGATTCCTCGGCATCTGGAGTGCGTGGACCGACCACCAAAGTCCTTCTGCCGTGGTGTGGTGAAGAACAGCACGGCCGTGAATATCCTCTTTCCTGTGGTGGATTATGACCCTGTGCAGTGCTACCTCCAGGAGCTGAGAGTAAGCAGGGCCAGTGGGGGAGGCACAGGTGGCACCTGCCAGGGGGAAAAGCTGCTTTCTGGCATTCAGCTTGCCTGCCGCTGCAGGACATGGGCGGTGACACCTTTAGGTGTCTTGCGTGGGATGGTCATTGCTTCCTCATCGGAAGACCTGGTGAATGCACCAACCTTTCCTTGGAAATGGGAGTGCTGCTGATGTGAGAATGAGCTCAGATACAAACCAGCTGGAACTTTTGCTGAAGAATGCTGTGTTTCAGCACAAAGATATCTTTGTGCAGCCATCTGTCTCCAGTCAGTTAATTGACTTTTCATGGCTTCTTGCACCAACTGGCGTGCGTGATGGGCAGTAGCCACACATATTTTCTGGGGAAATGCGCAGGTATCCATGATGTGGTACCAGTAGGCTTCCTGCTGTTAGGCCAATGATTGTGTGAGCCAGAGGGGCTCAGTATTGGTCACAGGATGGTTTCTCTGTTGTCTTGACTACCTGCAGGATGACAGAGGAAGTTGGTAGTTGGGTATATGGAGAACATCAGTACCCAAAGTCATCGACTGTGTTCTTTCTCACCGTGTGACCAAGCCAAAGCCTCAGCAATCTGAGGAAATATGCGAGGTGCTGGGTGACAGCATCCACATGGGATCTGGACAGACAGTGCTTTGCAGATGTGCAGCATCTGCAGCTTTGGCCCTTCCCAGCTTCACATGTGGTAGCTGCGGTAAATGTTAGTGTGCGGAGAGGTGGGGCTCGTATCAGAACCTGCCTTGGTTTTCGAGTGCCATCATCCCTTACTCACAGAAGTCTGTGGGCAGTGTCAGAACTGTCAGTGTAGGAATGATAGCCTGGCTTTGGCAGGAAGGACCTCCTCTGGCTGTGGAGGTCCCTGGCCCTGTTCCCCACTCAGAGCAGAGCCAGCTTTCACTGGCTGCACTGAGTCAGTCCTGTTGAATGCCCACTCTCTCCAGAAGCGGAGATTTCCCAACTCCCTGTCCCAGTGTTTGGCCACCATTGTGAATCTGTTGCCTGAATTCCAGTTTAGGCTGGAAGATTCTGGGCCCTTTCAGTTCAAGCTCCTCTTTCACCTTAACCAGGTAAGCTTAGGGGGTGGGCAAGGAAAACTTGCAAGGGTGTCTTTGAAGGTTTCCTCATCCTGGGCACAGCCCTGTTACCTCCCAGACTTGGTGCTAGCTGCATTGCATGATAACCTGCGCCCATGGGAATCTGCTGTGGCTTCAGTAGAGCTGCCAAGTCTAGAAAGGTGCAACCTCAGTCCTGTCACCCACAGCAGCTTTGGACAGTCTTGGGTGGTGAGGAAGTGAGAGACCTTGAAAGACCTCTTAAAATTGAGAAAGATCTCAAAATTGTCCCACAGTTTCCCTGCAAGTAGCATTGCTTCTTTGGCTGGAAGGACATGGGGGTGAGGAGATGTCCAGTGCTCTCCTGCTTTTGAGAAGGAAGGTGGAGATGGAGGTCCTGCAGACACTTTGTAGAGAGCACTGGGGGGTTTCCTGGGGTCCAGAATATGCCAGAAGCGGGGGGAGAAGCATCCTGCACAAGAGTTTTAAAAGGGAGCAGGAAGAAAATTTGTAACTGTTTGGTATTTCACTGTCTTTCCTGGTGTTTCAGTCTGAGGAGTCGATACATCAAGACCAGCCCGCTCTTTTATTCCATGAATGATGAGGCTTTGACCTTCTGCTACGAAACCTCAGCCAAGGGGCATAGATGTGGGTGGGAGATGGAGTTTCTTAAGCCTGAAATCCTTCTTCACACGGTGCTGGAAAGTGGGTTCTAGAGCTGAACAGGGCCTTTCAGCAGCTGCCAAGGTGCTGGTGATGCCTGTATACCTGGGGCTGGAGCCTCTGTGTCTCTGAAGAGGTCATGGAAACTTGGCAGAAGGATGACTGCCTGCTTGAAGGGGAGGTGGAGGCTGTTGGGAGAGCAGGCTCTTTGGGGAGGCTGTTAGCTGCTTGCAGCAGGTCTGGATGTAGATGAAGCAGTCAATCAGGAAACTCACAGAGGTGTGTTGAAGTTTATAGGATGTTTTTATGCTTCTAGACAAGTTGGTGTCAGTAAATGGCTCTGGAACTTAAAGGTATAGAAGAGACTTCCCTGGAAAGCAGCTTTCATTATCCTCTAGGCAGTTACGACTTACTTGGTCCAGTCAATAGTGACTGAATTTTTACTGCCTGTTTGTTCTAATACAGGTAATAATAGATGTGAAATAGAGTTTATTGGGTTGGAAATTACAGCTGGTCCTAAATCCAATATGCCAACATCCCAATGAAGAAACATGGATATGAGCAAAGTCACGTTGCCTTTTTAGAATAGTGTTTATTCACTTGGTGTCTCTTGTTCTTTGACCTGAGGGTGCTTAGGAGGGAACAGAGCAGAAACTGGTCACAGCTTTCTCTCAGGAGCAAGCTATGGGGTAGAGAGCCCAAAATGTGCCCCAGCATCCCTGTCTGAGGGGCTTTTCCATGTCTTGAAGGCTCTTAGATAGATAAGGCTTTGTTCCCTTGTGGCCATCACATTGGACATATCTTGCAATACCAGTTCCCTTGTCATTCACAGCATCCAGATCAGCAGCAGGCAGACCTGAAGGGGCTGATGAATATCTATTTTTCCAGGCAAACAGGTGTTTCTTCTCCTGGAATCATCACAGAGGTGATGCTGCATGTACTGTCAGATAAGTCAGCCACATCCACTTGGGCTGGAAAGCCTCAAACGCTGGTTTTGCACTGCAGGGCCACCACCAAGCTGGTGATGTCAGTAGAAGCTGCTCTATCCATCAGAAATCATCTGGCTTTGTGTCTCAGCGTAGTGATGTTGTTCCTTAAGGACAAGACCTTTTCATTGACTTTGGCTCTGCTTGGTAGTCTCTCCATCACTGGAGTATTTCTCCTTGCCTGGCTTTTGCTGCTCCTCCTTGTCCTGCAGGCTAGGATCCCTGGGGATGATCCAAATGCAGCAAGAAGCTGGTGCCAAAAAGGAGTGTGGTGACAGCACTGAATCCTTGAGAGATTTTGGATGAGAAGGCAGTTGGACGCAGCACTGACTGGGTTTGACTCAGAATAATTTGCTCTCTCTTAAACAACACAAACCACGGAACTGAGCAACAAGGCTGTAGCCATGGCTGACAGTGCAGCCCTGATGGGTTTATAGCAGTGAAGGGAGACATCTGTCACACAGATGCTGTGGGATTTTGTGTTCTGTGAGCAGAAAGGAAACATTGCCCTTTACTCAGCTTTCCACATGAAATAGGGATTTAAATGCCTCAGCATGCTGATTGAATTGAGAGGGGCAGGGAATAGCTTCTTCCCCAGTGTCCTTAGACCAGTAACCAGGAGATCCACTTCTCTCCTGTCCAGCCTGTTTGTCCCTGTTCTTTTCAAGTCAAAGGAATTGGCGAGGCAGGAATGCTCTGAAGCTGAAGGACTGCTGCATGCCTTCTCCAAGGAGCCTAATCAGAGGCGAAAATAAAGGAGAGTAGGTGTTGAGTTCTGACTGCTTTAATTTTTCCTGCTCCAAGGAGATGTGCTGCAGGAACCAGCCTGACTGAGTTGCGCTGGTGCCTGGGAGGCTCGGGGTAGAGATGAAAGGCTGGCTGTGGGATTCAGGCAGCAAATTCTTCAGTTCCAGGACAGGTCTGATAGAAAAGGCCTGTTCTGTGAGTCTGTCCAGATAAGAAGGCTTTGCAGACAGACACTCTTGAGGGAAGGCAGGTCCCAGACATCCCACAGAGAGGGCCTCCCTGGAGCTTCAGCCCATCACGAGCCTTCTACCACTTACAGTCCAGAGCACTTTGTCAAACAGCTCTGGGTTGGTTCCTGGTGGGGATTCCCCAGCAAGGCTAAGTCAAGTTTAAGTGTCTCAAATGTGGCTCCCATTGAATCTCCATCATGACTGCTGGTCTGTGTCAAGGTTGTTGAGCTGCAGAACCCCCAGGTATTTGCTGGGAAGGCTTGGTCAGCGTGGCTTTTGCTCTGGGGTGGATTGGGTGTCCTCTGGACTCTAGAGACCGCCCCAGAGGACACAGGACTTTTGGATATGCTTCCCATGCCTGGCTGCTTGCATTCAGGAGCTCACAAAACATAAAGGCCCTTGTCACCTCCCAGAGCTGTTCACTTATGGTGGGGAAAATGGGATGAAGCCGCCTGTGCCATGTCCAACCGTGTTATGACTGTTACAGACCTCACATTTCTTACTGGGTTTTTGGTCTCACTGGGTCACTGATGTGATGGGCTGTCATTCACTGAGATTTAGGTTTCTTGGGCTGCATATGCCTGAGGAGGAGTTTGTGGCAGAGGAGCTGCCCATCTTGCATATGCAAGATCTTTTCTGGGTGAATGAGCAGGAAAATATTTCCTGCTTTACTGTAAACATCCTTCCCTTTAGAGCAATGTTTTGCATTTCTTTCACCTTCAGACAAGACCTATCAGGAAGACTTACAGCCCTTTCTTTTCTTCCTCCTATGGTGTAGGAATGTGTATCTTGCTACTGCATCTTAGGAAGGAATTAATGATAGTAAAAATTCTCTCTCTCTTACAATATGTAAGCTGTTGTTACGGGATGTAGCTGGAACTGGTGAAATCTTTTCAGGTCAGTCTGCTTCCTTCCTCTTTTGACTGGCAGGGCTGACTCCTCCTGTGGCGACTCCAGACTGGCAGAGATGAGCTGAAAAGACTCTGCGGGCTCTCACAGTGTGGAGGAAACCTTCCTGTGTGGATCTAGGACCCCGGAGGGGCAGAGGTGGCAGGAAATTATCTGCTCTTAGAGCTGTAGAGCAGTTCTGTGACCCTTAGCATAGTGCCCAGGGTTGACAGTGCTCCTTGCTCTGTTGGGGTGTCGGGGAAGGCTGTGTCTGTGTCACATAACTGTGAACATCAGGGCAGGTCACTGTAGGATGACAAAGACCCAAAAGTTTTAACCACAAATGTAGCTGTTTGTTGGAAGTATTTTTAATAGGGTTTTATACTGGTGTATTCCTGGGTAAGAGCACTTGAAATGCTCTGAGCACTGAGCAAATGTTGATTGATGCATGTGCCATCTGAGCTGCTGTTGAACCAGGTCACATTATGAGTGCAGAGACCTCCCTAAAAGGCTCTACCAGCAGCTGTGATGCAATGAGCCTGATCTGTTGGTAGAAGCATTGAAAAAAATGGGTGGATAAATGGTAAGATAAAAAAAAAACCTACCCCTAAACAACAATGTAGGTACTTAACTGGTGATGAGCACTTTAGCTCATTGCAAAATCCATGATTGAGATGGAGCTGCTTAATCTGGTAATCCCATTTTAGAGCAAGGTATTGTTCTACTCCCTACTTTTCTCCATCCTTTTCATTCCTGCAACAAAGAAGGTTCCTTACAGAGCTTCATCTAATCTTCTTTCAGATGCCATATACCCCTTTCCTGGACAATGAGGCTCCTCCAAATTGAAGTCCTGAGCTTGCAGGTCCCTGATGTCTCTGTGAGATGGGAACCAGTAGTTTTTGCTGATGGCAAGAGGGTTTTCCCTGAGCATTGAAAGCTGAATTGCAACCAAAGACACAGCAGTTGAGAAGAAAACAAGGGTTCAAATGCACTCATTGCTTTTTCTCCTTTTTTTTTGAAACTTTCCCTTGAAGAGAGTGTTTGCAGGCTCAGACAAGCCCAGTGGCACTGAGCACGGAATATGGGATGTGGAAAGGCGGGTGAACTGTTTGCTCCCCAAGCCTCTGTACAAACAGAAGTGCAGTGACTAATTCACCAGACCCTTTTAATGTTGCAATTTCCCAAGAGCTGAGTGTTCATCTCCACAGCTCGGTGGGCCGGCTCGGAGCACTATCACATGGATGATGCTGGTAGCAGCACAAGTGCTGGGATTTTGGATGGGATGCCATCCTTTTCACATCTGCCCTCTGCTCCCAGCCGTCTGGGAAAAAGTGGTGCTGGGTGTCAGGCCAAACAGTGGTTTTACTTGGAAATGATCTGAGCCTGGGAGGCTTTCTTTCCAGCAAATGCTCCTGGCTTCTGTCCAGCAAGATGCATCTTGTAAGAAAATACCTTTCTCGTAAGGAGCACCGTGTGGCATTTGAGACCTCGCCCTGTGGAGTTGCTGGGCTTTTTCAGGTTCTCACACGCTCTGCTCCCCTTTGGTTCAGAAAGCTGCAGGTTGGTGGTCATTGTGCCTGGAGCTTTACTGCCCTTCCTTGGGCTTTCCCTCCCTCCTGCTGTTTGCCTTAAATGAGGAGTCTTCCCTGTTGACCGGGCTCAGCCTAGAAATGCCAAGGTGGATTGCCTCCTTCTCAATGTATTTTTAGACAGTGGTTGTTCTAGCCAGTTTGGTGAAATAATGCCTTGAGAAGCCTTGCCCCCTGTGAAGAACCCGTGGAGTGGGATGAGCTGGCAGTTGTCAGGATCTTCCCAGCTTTATGACCTAATTGTGTTGCCCTCTGTTTGTGAGGGCAATAGTAGTCCAAACTCAAATCTGTCTCTGAAGGTTGCAGACAACACCACCCCCTTCTTGCTTATCAGGTCTGTGTTCTTAAAGTGCTGCCTCACTCTTTAGGATCACTGGTAACACCAACCCAGTCCACCTTTTTTTCCTATTGCACTCCTGGTGTGTGTACATAGAAGACCCCTTTCAAGCTTGCCTTTGGTGTTGATTTTTTTTTTTTCATGCACATCCTCATGAAAACCTCATGATACAGTGATGCCAGCAAGACTTCTCTTTGTAAAAGCAGAGAGACCAAGGGAATGGAGAAGAAACAAGTGTCATTGTCGGGGAGCAGCTGCTTGGTTGTCTTGGTCAGCTGCACTCCTTATCTCTAGGTATCAACACGTTGGGTGATGAGCTGTAGGGCCAGACTTTTGGGTTTGAAAAGTTGCTTGCACACAGCATTGTTTCCTTTTGCTGTAATGCTCTTCTGCCTCTTTGGAGCTCTGGGAATCTAGCTTGCGTGGGCTTCAGGGAGGGCAGACTGGGCTTTAGTCATCTCTTTGTGTAAGATCTCTTTTTGATCTCTGCTGCCCAGCATCACCAGAGTTGATGCTTACTGGCAACGCTGCTGAAACACTGGGGCAAAGAGGACAGATTCCTGCAGTGCCTCCATTGAACTTCCCATCTCTTTGCACCTCCCAGAACTTTGTGTTACTTAAAATTTCTGTTGTCATGTTTACTTTTTGGATGCTGTGTGCTGCCGGCTCACGGGGGGTTTATCCTGGGAGAAGAAGGAGCTTTGGTGTCTTGGTTGCACAGACTGCAGAACTCAAGGTGTTGGAATCCAGTGAAAGGTCCTTGCAGCAGGAGGACTTGTCCATGAACTGCCAGTTTCTTTCCTTGTTGGGAATCCACTGAAAGAGTTGTAGTTTTGGTTCTGGCTTGCATGGAACTACTTTGTCTTCCGGTGTAACGAGACTGAATTGGGGATGGGATCTGACTCTGGGATATCTGGCACAACCTGTGCTTGTTTTCTACCCAGGATGCCTTCAGCGATCTTGCCATGTTCTTCTATGACAAGCATGGTGGAGAAGTGATTGCAGTTTTGTGGAAACCTTTGAGCTTTCAGCCTCAGCCTTTTAAGGTGAGTTTTTTCCTCTGCTTTAAGCTTCATATTACCTTTATGTTCTGAAAGTTTGAAGGGCTTTCCCCTCCCCCACCCTGCATTGTAATTGCTTTGTCCAAGTCTCATCAGCCTCAGAGCCCTTTGAGAAATGGAGCTCAGAGTTTTGCCCCTTCTTAGAATGGGTGAAACCAAGACAGGGCTGTGTCCACAGTGCCCTCAGTCATCAGCAGATATGAGAAGGGGACATGGACAAGCACCAGCACCACAGTCATGGGTCAGAATGGAGCTCTCTGTCCTGGGTGCTGTTTCCTGGTCCCTTCCCAGGAGATGGGTGATGCATTATTTGCAAAAGATGTTTGGTGTGTGCAGTAGGCTCTGCCATTCTCATGGCTTTGGGCACCTTACCCAGAAATACCCGACCCACAAGAAGCTGGACCAGAGTGGCCAGCCTGGGTCTGTGGTGCCCAAAGCCTGTTGATGCACAGAACTATTTTCCAGCTACACTGTGTGGGTTGGCAAACTCTAGAGGGTGGCTAAGCCAGGTGTGAGGCGTGCTGGAGTGATTCATGCTGCTTTCTATGAAGGAAAGACGCAAAGAAACCGGTTACTCATGGCTCAGTGTTGGCAGCCCAGGCTCTTCTGCTGTCAGTCTCTGGATGATTTATCTCCCCTCTCTTCACGGCCAGAGGGCATTGGCCATTGAGGCTGGCTGCTGTTGTGAAACCTAGTTATTCACAGTGGTGAAACAAGAGATGCTTGCACTGAGCTGAGCGTGGCTTGATTAAACCATTAGGGTTTTGCTTTTCCCTCTGAAGGAGCCAAAGATCTCTTCCCACCCTAAGTCTTGACACCCACAAAGAGCAAAGCAGAGCCCAGGCAACTCTTACTGAACTTTCTGCTGTAGCCCCTTTTGCACACCCTGTGTGCTCTACTTACACAGGCTCTGCCATGCATCTGCACAGTCTTCCCATCTCCTCCATGCCCCTGGTCGTTACTTTGCTTCCTCTCTTCCTTGCAGCCTTTGACTCTGGCTCCAGGGTAAGCCCTAAATAGGGCTGGAAGGGTCACTCTTGCACTTTGGTAGTTCTAATAATGAGCACTGATGGTGTTGGGAAGTGAAACTTCGGGAATGGGGTGCAGTGTAGTCGTGGGGTTTGGATGTGACAAAGCAAGAGAGGAATTCTCTTGTCTGGGGCTGGCAGAGGTTGAAAAACAACTCTGAGCAGGTGCTCCCATTTGTGCAATATTTGTGTGTCCCCCACAGGTCTCCAGCATGAAAGGAAGGAAGGTGACAATCCTGAACAACGAGCTGGTCTGTGTTCCCAACGTGGAAGCAATTCTGGAGGACTTCGAGGTTTTGGGAGAAGGCCTGGTCAAAAGTGTGGAAGCTCGTACAGAGAAATGGACTATCTAAGACCACTGAGAGGCGGCAGAATGGCCTGTTTGAAGCAGTTTGTTCACTCTGGGACTGTTCCTTTTTATAAATCGGTCCTGGACAAGGCTTTTAGCTTTCTAAATCCCAGAACTGTTTTACTGTATTTATCTTTATATGCCACAAAAAACAATGGGACCTGTTATTGTTTTTGAGAATATGAATGCCTTTTTATTTTGAAGAAAATATGAAGATGGGATAAAGTTTTTGAAAGTGTCCCTGTTTCTTGGTCATTGTAGGAATCAAAGCTGTGTTCATGTGAAAATGTCAAGGTCTGAAAATTATGGCTGAGGTGTGCAGTGGGAAGGCAGCTCCCTAGTCTGGTAGGGAATTTATTGCAGATGCTGTTATTGTAGTGGTTAGCAAAACCAAAGAAGCCCAGTTGTTCCATAATGACCATGTTATTCCCTTCTACTGAGCCACAGTGAGAAATTCTAACTAAAAAGCTTTCTCTTTACCATGATGGTGTTCAAACATCAGTTCAGGCTCCCCAAGGAGGTGGTAGAGTCTTGGAGATACTCAAAACCCAAGTGGACACGGTCCTGGTTAGCTTCCTGTAGGTGACCCTATGGTGAGCAGAGATGTTGGGTTATTTCTCTCATGTGAAATGATCACTAAGACTCCTGATGAGGGAAGAGAGAGAAATAAGATGGAGCAAATGGACTTTTCCCATTCCCTCCTCTGGTGGAGGCAGCACGAGTGTTCCAGCGGCAAAGTACACATGAATCGGATGTGGAGTAAAGAAAACAGGCTTCATGACAGCAGATACTGAGACACCAAAAATAGATCAGGCTTGGAAAGGCAAGGGGGTGTCCAGATAGCTAGGCAGTTGTTGTTTGGTAAGGAGCATTTTGGATGGCATGTTAAACGTGTTGCCTCAAGACCTACTGGCCTCTTCAGCTGTTGGCAGAGGGCCCAGTGCTTTGTGGAGGAGGTTCACAACTTGTTCCTCAGATGTTTGAAGCATTTGAAAGTGGGCTGTGGCAGAGATGGGGCACTGGGTTGGTGCTGTCTACTTTAGTGCCCATTGATTCGTGTTTGGAGACACAGTGTGTCCTATGGGACAGATATGTGTGCAGCATCCCTGGTTTTCGGATATATATCCTATATTAAAATTACGAGTAACATTTTCCTCTCTTCCCTGTGCTTGTGGCTGAGGGAGGCTGCAGGCAAAATCCATTGCCCATCCTTTGCTTGCAAGAGCTTTGGGAGTACACCTAAACTGAAAACATCAAATGCTCTTAGTGGGCAAAATAGGTTTCAAATCTGAGAACAAAGCAGCACATTCTGCTTCTGCTGTGACCCCTGCAGCCTAGGAACCTGCTGACAGGTCCATTAGCAAATGATGCAGGCAGTGATTTCGACAGGTTTCAGAAGCAGCTAATTGGGGATTAATTTTTAATCTTCTCTTTGTTCTGCTTTATCATCCTCTGGATGTTGGAATCGCCCAGTCAGCCTTCAGCAGTGGCTGTAATTTTCCTCAGTAGTTGGATCATTCCTGCTTCTCATGTCCATTTGCCTTCACTCTGAACATGCAGTTTGACATTTGGATCCTGTAAACTTGCCAGCACAACTGTTGGACAACACTTTGAGTCGGTGTGCTGGTTCCTTGTGCCAGAGGTCTGCCTGTTCCCTCCGTGCCTCATCCAGCCCTCGCTTTTCCCTTTGCTATATGTTGTGGATGTAAATGGTTTTGGTCCAGAACATTCTCCTCATTGATCTATCCGCTTTTCCCTAGGGCAGAGGCGTGTGCTGGAGCCTGCTTTAGCTCACAAGGGAGCTCATCTCCAGCCTTCTGCTTCACCAGGCAGGCTGGAAGGTCCTGCTACCCCTTCCCCAGGGCTGTCATGGGATGTAGCCCCTCAATGGCTTATTTGCTGTCTGGGAATATTTATGGAGAGACAGTCTCTGCTGTAATCCCTTCTGCCCTGTCTTCCCTTGCCCAGCTCCTGCATTGTGATCTGTGAAGGTTGTACTTCTAGCCCTGCAGCACCCCTGCTTTAATCTTCTTCTTTTACACTGTCAGATACTGCGTTGCTACTCTTTTTGCTTTTTGCCTTTAAAAAGGCATGAAGCCTCTCCTCCAGCCTTGGGTAAAATACCTCCATGTGCAGTGTGCAGCCAAGGGCCAGGAAATGTCCAGGTGAACCTTCTGCAAAAATATCCATGCCCAATAAACTGATGATAGATAAACCCATAACCAAACCCTATGCAAGTATCAACCTGCTAGTGTTTCACAAGGGAACACCACTGTGCTCAGCAACCAGATGTGAGCCCAGTTTTGATGACACATACTGGTATCAGGAATAACCTTGTAATGAATTCACCTAAGACTGGTAAAATTGACCACTGCTTGCCCAGCTTACATCACCTGGAGGGGATACATCTGTGTCAGCAAAAGTCACCCAAGTAACACATTATTGCAGCTGGGCTTTCAGTGCTTGTATGGCCAAAGCTGTGGCTGATCTACAGTTTCCTGGCTCCTCTTCAGAGAAAGGATAACTCCTCATTGCACTAAATCTCCCAGTATCCAAATACATAAGGGCACCTTTGAGCCATTCTGAAGGGCTTGTTTCTATGGTCGAACATTGCAAATGTTCTAGGTCATGTTTTATCATCTGCTGAACTCAGACCCTTGTGGGCAATGCACGTGGGCAAAGTCATCTTGAAATATAACTGGGAGGCCTGGGGATCACAGCCATAAAATCATTGAATGGCCTGGGTTGGAAGGGACCTTGAAGATCATCCAGTTCCAACCCCCATGCCGTGGACAGGGACACCTTCCACTACACCAGGATGTTCAGAGCTCCATCCAACCTGGCTCTAAACACTTTCAGGTATGGGGCATCCACAGCTTTTCTGGGTGGGCTATTCCAGTGCTTCACCACCCTCACAATAAAAAATTACTTCCTAATCTCTAATCTAAACCTACTCTCTCTCAGTTTGAAGCCATTCCCCTTAGTCCTGTCACTCCGTGCTCTTGTAAGAAGTCCCTCTCCATCTTCTGTGCGGTCTCCCTTCAGGTACTGGAGGCCACAATTAGATCACCCTGAAGCCTTCTCTTTTCCAGGCTGAACAAATGCAGTTCTCTTAGCCATTCCTCATAGGAGAGGTGCTCCATCCCTCTAATCAACTTGGTTGCTCTCCTCTGGATGCTCTCAGACGCTGGATATTGGTGTGCTCTGACATCTTGAGCGACAGTTTACCTAAAGCAAAATGCAAAGCACCTTTCTCAGGAGCAGAGAGTCCCTGTGCCTCTAAGGAGTCTGGAAAGGCAGGATTGAAAGGAAAGGGGTGTCTCAGGTACGCAAGAGAGGACAAGTGAGGTCTCCTTTGCAACTTTATTTCTTGTTGCCTGATTTACTGCTCTTGTTCGTGCGCGGTGACTAATTTCTATTGTGAAAGCTGGGTAGGGCCTGGGTTGTTCAGAGCTTGCTTGTTTGACAAGTGTGCTGGGCTTCTACTTCTAGAGCAGTGAGTGGGCACTCTCTTGCTTGCAGGTGTTTGCTTAGCTGTGGCCCCAGCCATAAACAAGTGCTGCACAAACACAGAGCTGCCTTGGGGAGCCCATGCTGTATCATGTTGCAAGAGGTGGGATGAAGGGAGAGGGAGGAAAGAGCCAGAGCTGAGGCAACAGCAATGGCCTTTGAGGTGTTGCCATTGCTACTGTGTTGATTTTGCAAAGCTGCCTTTAAAGCTCTTTATCCCTTGCAAGGGGGGTGAGCACAAACAGGGAGGTGTTTCCAAATGCAAGAGTGGGCTGGAGTGGTACTGGTACACTGAGTGCATGGATGAAGTCAGTCAAGACAGGGTTCAGCAGTGTGTGCTTTCTAGCAGAACTTTCCAAATGCTGGTGTGTCCTCCTGGGCCTTTACCTGAGCCACCCTTTGGGCAGCTTCCTCCTAAAAGGACCAGCTCATGCTTTACAAGGATGCTCTCTGGAAAAGCAGTTGCTGGGAGACAGCTGGTGCTGGCTCAGGAGCAGGGGAGATGGATGGAGCCTTTCTTCTGCTGCCAGACTCCTTCTTTCCAGGTGCCCTGGAGAGCTTTGAGGGGCTTTATCACATGATTTATGAAAGGGAGGTGGAGAGACAATGGAACACAGCTGGGATAATGGAATGACCACAGCAGGTTGAGGGTTGTGAGGTTTTCCTGCCCACTGGATTGTTCAGACTTTGGTGTTCAGCCTCTGGGGCTGCTGAGACCTTTTCAGAGACTGTTTGGGGTCTCCATGGGGCTATCTAGCTTGAGGCTGATCCCCTGAAGGCAAAAAGAACGTCTCTTGGAAGTAAAGGGCCTTGAAGAAAGCAATTTGCTCAGGCACCCACAATTACTGGTGATTTTTGAAAACCCTTAGGTTAAATTTCCATGGCTGGCCAGGGAAGGAGTGATTGTCTTGAGGTTTTTTTTGGCACAGAAAGGGAATGTCCTCCCCTAGTTTATTGCTCCCACAGTGGCCATTCTGCTGTGCTAGGAATGGTGTGTTTGCTGGTGTTTCTGTCATCAGGAAAATGCTCTGGACCTGAAGTGGCTTTTCCCAGCCAAGGGCAGCGGCTTTCGCGAAGCGCCGGTAGCAAAGCGGCTCTGGCAGGCGGCAACTTTTGATGCTCACAGTCTCCTTGGGAAAGGCAGAGTGGTGCCGCTCGAGGGGCGAGGGTGGCAATTGACAAGTGCAGGGTGCACCACAGGGAAGGGAAAAATCAAAAAATTTGGGTGGGAGAATTGCAAAATGGGAGAAATCACAGAATCACGAAATCACATGGTCTGGAAGGAGGCTGGGGTTTGACAGAAAGGGCAGTTTGGCAGTGGGGGAAGCAACGCTTGTCGCTGCACCCCAGGCTCTGTCAGGGGAGCAGAATGAAACTGCAAGTTGCTGAAACCATATGAGCTGGCACAAAGATGCAGCCTCTGGTACTGTGAAGTCTTTACACTAGACTGATGGGCTAAAGGCTCAGCAGCCACCAGGAGAAAAATAAACATCGGCCTTAAGCACGGTGGAGAGGTGCTGGGTAGCTAGTGATGCCAAGGTGGGCTCTGGCAGAGGAATGAACTGGAGATACATCAAGGATCTTCCCATTACTCCACTTTCCTCCTGAGCATCATGGCCAGGTTCAGCAAACTTGCTGCCTCTTCCCACCAGAGAGTGAGAGAGGGGGAATCTGCTCCTCAGGGCTTCATTTGCTGTCCTTAACGAAGGTGCTGAGAGCTTGTGTTGGCTGTGAGCCAGCACAGAAACACTTGTGCCTTGTGCTCGTGACTCCTGCACTGCTGAAGGTGCCAGACAGACTGTTCCTGTTCATGTTGCTCCTGGATATGCGTGGGAAGTCTAAGGGAGGTGCCAGAAAAGGGCATGGCAGGAGCCTGGTACTGTACTAATTTATTAGCCTTGAGTCTCTCCCTTTTGGCTAAATCATGTTGTTTCCATGCATATTGAAACATTGGGGATCAGTGTCTGGGAGGTAAACTACAGTGGTGGCTCCACTGGGCTGTGAGTTTGTTACTTGCTGGGTCTTCCCTGCCAAAACACATGACAGCCAAGCTTGGTTTAGTGGAATGCTGAGCTGCTTCGTGTCAATGCAGGCCAAGACTGTGGTTGTGGGATGGAGGTGCTGCCACAGGGTGACCGTGTGCTTGTGTGTGATTGGAGACCCTGGCCATGCTACAGGGCAAGGGATGAGGGGCAATATATTGCAGGTGGGCACTTAGATCTGTATGGATAGCAGGGATCAGCAGACCTTGTCCTGGAGCAAGGCCTTTCCTTGGAAGGAAGTGCAGAGGGGACAGGTGATGGTGGCCTTTCCTTGGAAGGAAGTGCAGAGGGGACAGGTGATGGTGACTTTCCTCCATTCAAGGGGGTCGGGGCTCACAGGGCAGGACTGCCTGGTGCAAGGGGTGTCCTACACTGCAGGGCTGAGCCAGCCCTTACTGTTGGGTCTTGTCAGTGGGGATTATCTTTGCTAAAGACTCAGCCAGGTGGAATAATTTGCAACCAAATCCCATGCTCCCTCCCAGTCCAGCCTGGGGCTGCAGAAGGGTAACACTCCTCCCGTGGCCACAGCACCAGGACCTCTTCCCTTCTTCCCCACACAGTCCCATCCCAAGAGCATTTCATTTCCCCTATGCCCTTCAAAGTAGACTTCTATGTCCCTTCCTTGCATGGTTATTAACATATTGCCTTGCCTTATACCAGCCCTATACCTTATATTTATATAGGTATGACTGCACCTTTTCTTTACTTTTTTTGGGGGTGCCTGGGTACTTGTTGTAGGATTGGGAGGTGCTGGGGAACCACATGCCCTTCCCCGGAACATGTAGGTTGGGGACTGGTGGCTTGTGCCATGTCACCACTGGCCTGTAGGAAAGAGAGTGGGGCCTCCCCAGCCTCTGTCCCCTCAGCTCCTGCCCCCGGCCCCTTTTGACACAGGCAGATGCAACTCCCTGAGTGAGTAATGCTCACAGCTCCTGCCCCATGACGGTGATGTTTTTCATCAGGAACTGAAATTTGTTTAGTGCCAGCAATTTGCCACAGCCCATCAAGAAGAGGCAATGAGATACTTTCCCTGCCCTGGAGCACCAACGGTTGGAGGCAGGTAGGATGAGACATGGAGGGCGTGAGCGGCAGCTGAGAGGGAGTGTCGGGGGAGCGTGGGGTCTGGGGATGGGAACGGGTGGTACATTCACAGCCATGGGTCCCGGAATGACCCCAAAAAGAGGGGGAATATGTCCCTGTTGTACAAGGCAGGAGGATGGTTGGCAAGCCGGAGCCCCTGGTGGTCTAGTGGTTAAGGCGCGGCGCTGTCACCGCCGAGACCCAGGTTCGATTCCTGGTCAGGGCCA
>JAYRBT010000093.1:63696526-63727206 GCA_036023395.1 Myiotriccus ornatus
AGTGAAACAGAAATCAAGTTTTGATAAAATAACATCATTTGTACTTAGGGAGAATGTGTAAAATTCAAAAAAAAGTTTTATTTGATCAAGAAAATTATTAGCTACAATAATTAGAGATAATTAGAACTTCACATCCTAATCTAGTTTTTAAATGTTGAGTAGATTAACAGATTTATTGCTTTTCCTATGTAATGTACACTATTATCTCTGAAACCAGCAGTAGTAACAAATTATTTTCACTGACACCCCTGCCGATTCAATCTGATTCTCCTAGGCATGGTGGAAACTTTTGCAGACGCTTCCTGCCCTGAAGTGCTTGCAAGCTCAAGATCCTGCCCAAGACCTGTTGAAGCTGATTGAATGAGTTGTACTAAAACCACAGGTAGTCTCAGGCATCTCCAAGAGCAAAGTTTTCCAAGAGGAGGAGAAGGTCCCACCTGCTATCCCTGTGCTGCATTGATTGGAAATGCTGGGTCTAATTTAATGGGGTTCTTGGGCTTTTAAATCTGTGAAACTCAAATCCTTTTTCTGGAAAAATCTGAATATTAGGGCACAGAAGTGGAGCCTTTGCCTTCTGTTATGTATCTCGGGGGTACCTCTGGCACCAGATTCAGCACAGAATTTCCACCTTGTTTCGATTTCCATCTTCCGGTGTGAAACTTCCTCTGTCACTGTCAGCATTCAAACACCTCCTTTGGCTATTTCCTACTGATTTGAAATCAGAAAGTATCAGAAAATAAAAGCCAGGCCTTTTTGAGCACTGCATTCATGAGAATTTTCTCATTTCTCCCCTCCAAGGTGTGTTACAGTGGTGGATGGACACCCCTGCCTCTGGGCAACCCTGTTAGAGCCAGACAAAGTTAACAGTGAGGTGGTAGTGATTATAGCTCTATTTTCTACAGGATGCATCACTCTCCCCTATGTCCAGGTATTTTGCAGGTGGGCTTTGAGCCAAAAGGTAGGGTTTTGCTGGAAGCTGTTCCTCCTGGGCTGGCTCGGGGATGGACAAGCACTCAGTGTGCATGTGTGCCACGTGTGTGCCACACGCCTCCTTAAGAGAGGGAGAGCATCCTCCTCTTCCTTCCCCTTCCTTGCTGCTCCTCAGATTAATTTCTCTTGATGTGAAAGAGCTGAGTGCTGGTTGATTAGTCCGTGAACTGAGCTTTATATAATGCATTGTGCAATGCACTTTATGTAATCAGAGGTTTCTTATGTAATTTATTTGCAGGGCACTCACCAAATCAAGGACCAAACCTGGTTCCTGTTATATGGGAGAAAGCTAAGTGAAGGGGAACAGAGGGATTTGCTGTTTCTGGGAGGTGTAGTGTTGGAGAGCCAGGAAAGAAAATCCATGCAGCTGTGGTTTGATGGCTCTTGGTTAATGTCCATCTCCAAAGAGATCTCTCCAACCTCCTTTAAAAAAAAAGAAGGCAGGGCTTAAGTTTGTCCTTCTGTGGGCCAGGTCTAAAGAGGTCTCAGCTTCCCCCACATTCCACCAGTTTCAGTGGTATTCTCAGGCATGGCTCCCCCTTTGCTGCCTCTGGTGTGCTTGAACTAGCCCTCACCATTTCCTTGCCAAGGGGGCTGGATCATACTAGAAGGTAGGTCAGGAATGTGAGGTGAGGATGTGATTCAGGCTGTGAGCTGAGGATATGACCCATGTGGCATGGGATTAAAATCCAATCCCTCCTGTCAGCTGCAGCCTGAGGTCACAAATCGTGCCTGCCATTCAGGTTGCCCATTGAGGTGGTTAATCCATCAATGGGACCTCATCTGTGCCCCAGAAGTGGAAGCATCCACACCCAGACTGTGACAGAGCAGCTAATGGGCTGGAAAAAGCCACTGCAGATGCCAAGTGAAAGAAAAATAGCTATGGGGCCCTCTTGCTCTAGCTCAGCAGCACTGCTGGCTCATTGTGTGAGTTGTCCCAGGGAGTGATCAAATGGGGTGATAAAGCATCCCAGAGTCCCTCAGGTACTCCCATCAGTCCTCTCCAGTCTTCCTCCCCTCCTGTTAAGGGAGAAGTGGGGTTCTTCTGGCTGAGATTGCTGGGAATGTGCTGCAGGCAGGGCTGTGGCATGGCATGGTTTGCACAGCCTGGTGAGGGGGGACTGCTCCGTCCATCTCACTGAGCCCCAGGGGCCTTGCAATGCTCTTTCATGCTACAGAAGCTGTGCATGTGGGAAGACTCAGGATTTTACATTCGTTTGTATACCTTTAAACTACAAGTATTTCACAGTGGCAAGAGAACCTGGTATGTGGCTGTGTGTGAGCTGGGAGGCCCAACGGACCGTCAGGAGTGTGAATAATGTCCTGCATGATAAGTGACAGCAGGGAAGGCTGCAGGACTTCTGGGTGCCAAAGCACTCACTCCTCAGTCATAGAATCATAGCACGGTTTGGGTCGGAAGGGATTTTAAAAATCATTGTGTTCCAACACCCCTGCCATGGGCAGGGACACCCTCCACTAGATCAGTGCCAGTGCCTCACCACCCTCACAGTAAAGAATTTTTTCCTTATATCTAATCTAAACTTGCCACATGTCAGTTTAAATCCATTCCCCCTTGTCCTATCTCTCCGGGCCCTTGTAAAAAATCCCTTTCCCGCTCCCTTGTAAACCCTCTAATACTGGAAGGTGATATAAGGTCTACCTGGAGCCTTCTCTTCAGGCTGAACAGCCCCAGCTGTCTCAGCCTGTCAGATGAGCTCTAACTGGTAAGGGGGATTGTAGTGATTAGGAGATCTGGATACAAAACAAAGAAGATACACTGAAAATCTGATGGATCCTTGCTCTGTTTTAGTCTGTGACCTGAACTAGCTGAGAGTGTGAAGAGAAATAAAAGAGGACAATTTAATGAGATGGGCATTAACAGATCCTCATGGATCTGCTTGCCCTGTCCTCACCAGCTGTGCAGGAGGTGGAGTGCCCCGGTCTCACTGGGGAGCACGGTCTGTAAGGACACCCTACATCAAAACAACCCACACAGCTCTGATCTATAGAGCATTTCAGAGTAAAAGTGTTCAGTCAAAACTCTCCAGATTTAATTCTCTTGATAAAAAAGGAAAAAAAAGTACAGAAAATTCATGGTACATCCCTTTCATCCCTCCTCCTGTTCCTTGCTGCTATTTTGCATTGAATCTCAGCTCTGGCTGAAGCGCGCGTGAAAGGCCAGGATGACTCTGATGGGTTTCCTGGTCACTGCTCTTGAGAGATGCCATCACTGGTTTTATCCACCTCACCTGCCAAGCAGCTGAGGCGTAAAGCCCCACGTAGATGTCAAAGCTCCACCTTGCTGGGAACTCACAGGCTCACTACTCCCCACCGGTGAAATGCGATGCGAAACCGTGTCTTGCGTCAAGGCGAGACTCCTGCAGCGAGGCAGGTGGTGCTGGGTACAGCTCCGGCGTTAGGAAAGCCACCCTTTTTGCTCTTGCTTCTGGGAATCCCTGCCTGAACTTCCTCGTTCCCCCACAACAGCCAGAGCTGTGTGGTGCTAGCATTGCAATCGCACACCCTCGTTTGCCCAGGTTGTTGTGAGACATGTTTGGGCTGTGTCTTGCAGACCATCAGCAAGGAACCAGGAGGCGACGGGGGGAAGTTCCCACTCAGACGCAGAAATTTAGTTAAAAAATAAACAGTGTGGCTGATCACAGATGGAACAGGGGCTGTCAGTGTGTTGCCTACTGTGGAGGTCAGATCTCTCTGCAGAGAGGCTGAACTAAGCAATGTTCTGAATAAATCAAAGGTTTTCTTCTTGCAGCTGGCATTATGGAGTTCCATTTTCCAGTGTTACAGACCACATGTAGTCACTGTGCCCAGCCCTGTCAGCTCTTTGCTCACTGTATTTCTTAACTCTGACCAGAGAGAAGGCATGTATTTCAAGGAGGGTGGAGCAGCTTTTGGTGCGGATTCAGGAACAGAGCTCTCCCAACAGGGGAGAGACAGAGAGGCAGACAGCTGGGTAGATGGCATCTGTACAGGAAGGGCTTTGCAGGTGGTTGTAGCAGTAATCAGCTGACCATAAGTCAACAGAGTCATGGTGTTGCAAGAAAGAAAGGAAAATTTAAACATCCCTGGGTTGTATAAACACCAGCATTGTTTGTAGGACACATGAAATAACAATCTGTTAGTGTAGAACATGCCTATGTGGCAGTAACATGCCAACTCCGGGCACTGCCCTTCAGGAGAGCTATGTACCAATGGGAGAGAGTTCAGAGGAATGCAACAGAAGTGTCTGGAGGTGAGGAAACACGTCTCTGGACTCATAAGACCTGGTTGTTTGGTCTAGAGCACTGATTTTTCAGACTGTGATCTGTTGTCTTCTGATTTATTGTACATATCTGGAAGAGGTGAGTAAGAAAAAGAAGTTTCCATATGTTTTAGAGCTGTCTACAGACATAATACCTCTAAAAAGCTCTGCCCTTGCAGAAGAACTTGCTTAGGGTCCAACACTGGTGAGAGTCAGTGAACCATTCCTGTCACACAGAGAAGACTGAAAGGGGTCCAGTGCCAATTTTTGAATGCATAAAATAGAAGGAAGAACCAGTTCTCAGTTGGAAGGGCAGAAAGTTAGGAAAGTGTTTTGTAGCAGTGACAAAGGAGGATGTGAAATGTTATGGATAGTGAGGTCTCTAGGTGCTGGAATGTGTGATCTGGGCAGGCTTGAAATTCCCAGCGGGGGAATCTCAAAGAACAGGCTAGATAAACATCTATCTGTAATCACAAGGATAGGGCTGACCCCTTCTTGGCTCTCTCAAGGTCTCTTTGCATCCCAGTTCTCTATGATTGTGTAAGTAACTAGTGTTAATTTATGGTTATTGTTATTTAATATATTCATAAACACAGTTGAGAAGGGAGTGAGCAATGAACTGGTTGTCACCTAACTGCTCACTTCCTTTTCTGGATTAGTAAAAGTATATTGAGCAATACTAATCCACTAATCCAGCCCCAGGTATCTATGAATTGCTAGGCAGACATTCCCAAGTCTATTTTTCTATGATTCTGCATCACAAGACTGGCATGTTGGTTCTGGGAGGTAAATACAGTGGCCTCAGATTTGATCCTAACTTTTCACAGCGCTGACAAACAAACCCTCCCCAGTGTGATCCACCTCTTTGCTAATCCCCACTGTCTTGAATTTTACCTGGTAGCAGTGAGACAAAAGGTAATTCCAGGAAGCTTGGCTGTGATGCTACTGCTGTTGTTTGACAAGGATCTGATTCCTCTAAAAATACTTGCTGTGGCTTGAAGAAAGCAAAAGATGCAGTTACTCACCACAATACCTTTATTTGCTCTCGAGGAGAGACGTTTGAGAACTGGACAAAGTCTTGCTGTATATGTAGCTTTTTTAGAGAGGCAACGCTTCTTGCAGAGGGTCTCACTAGAAGGTAGGAGAAAGAGTGGAAGACCTGATGGGAGCTGGAAAGTGGTTTGAGGACAGGTTACTTAATGAGGATGATCCAGGCAAGGTGAGAAATTTGCACTCCACATGGGTGGATTCAGGTTCTCTGTAATTGCAGTGCAAGGCTAGGGGCTTTGTTTTGCTATTTTGGTCCTATTCCAGTTCCATTAACTGCAGTTCATTTGCAATTTTAAAAACTTATTGTCTCTGAAATCCTGGACTGATGTGTCAAAAGGCTTTGTTAATTCAAGGCAGAGTTTAGAAGTGGGGCAGTCATTGTCTCAGGTACGCAATAACTCACTGACCCACTTTAGCCTCACAGCACTGATGACAACGTATCTCACCCCAGTGTGGGCCCCACTCGGGGCACTGACATGTGCTGCCTTATTTTCTGTAACATACTGTCCACGAATCGTGATTTATGAAGAAGGGCTTTCCACTCCAGGGGGTTTCCTGGATGTCTTTGTCCAGGACTTAGGGGGCAACATAGTCAAAGGCAAAGGTATTTTGTAGGATGTCAAAGTAAGCAGAGGAGGAAGTGTGTTTCTTGCTAGCTGCAACCCCTTTGCAGAAAGGCCTTGCAGGGATTACAGCTCTAAGCAGGCTCATCCTTTTGCCCAAATTAGTAGAGGAGCTGCTGGAAGGATCAGCAGTAGCTAAGCAGCATCACAGCCAGCAATACCATTTCCTTGTTGGAAGATCCCTATGGGCATGTCCAGGATAAACTCTTAGGCTGAATGGATAAAAATGGGTGCTATTAATAAGTCCTATGAAATCAAAGAAGTCCTCTAAGCCTACTATTCAGAAGAAGTCTTTTACAGACTTGTCTTGAGATCTCAGTAACTAGCCAAAGCACAATCAAATCCTACTGGTTTTCTTCCCCATTGAAATTTTGTTTGTGTTTCATCTTCATGAAAATGTCCCAATCATGAGATTAGCAGGGATATGCTGAATTAACGAGAATGTTTAAAAAATCCATTAACATTATGAAGGTGACATTCAGATTTGTGGGCAGTGGTTTAAGTGCTTTGCCCCACCCAGAGAGCAAAAGACTCTGATATGTCATTTTGCTGAAACTTTGCTGAGTCTGACAATTGTGCTATGTGATAAACTCTTTTATTTCTGTTGTTTGCCTTGCCGAGGTTGTTTACAGAGAGGGTGTGATGAGTGGTGAGGGATGAGGACAGAGGACATATTTACATGTTCAGTTCAGAGGTTTTTTTAAGATCACTTCTTTTCACAGACCCAAATAATAAAGAAAATGCAATTATTTTATACTTGTCTGGATTTGAAGCAGGCTGTTGTGTTGCTTCTGTATCCTTACAATGACTCAGTGTCCCTGTAGGGTTCACTCGTTGAAATTTTCAGCTTGTGGCTTTGTGGAGTCTTCTGTTCTTAGAAAAACTATTCTTGTTTCTCTTTTTTTCTCAAGTAGAGAAATTATCTGAATGAATTTCAGTGTGGTATGATGCCATTCCAGGTTATTCAGGGTCTTGAAGGAGTGAAGATATTTTTCCAGATAAACTTGCCAAACTTTGCTATGTGTGCAAAAGTCCTACAGCCTGCAAGGTGTCTTTTTAATGATATTAATTCTTAAAGAAAGTCTTGACTCTTATTTTCTTCTTTAAAATCTATCTTTTCCTCCTAATATTCTTCAGGTCTTTCTGAATTTTCTGAGGAACTTTTCTATGTGCTACCAAACAAATATTTTCCAGTTCTTAACGAATACTTTGTATTCCGGGACTTGTCATGCTAACAATGTGGGAGTTTGCCTTATGGAGCACAAACCTCCCAGATTTACATGAAAAGCCAAAGAAGGGGTAATTACACAAAGGTTTGTATAAGGCGAAAAAAATCCACACAACACTTCTTCAAAGAGTTTTGCCATCACAATCAGTTAAGGAATAACCAAGGCTGGTTGGAGCCTTGAATCAGAAAGATAACCAACACCCATAGAAACTTTTCCAGGCATCTATCAGATTGAGATATTTAGGCATTAGAAAGTGCCTCTAGAAGAACATACTTCTCATAAAAAATCTGCAGTGGCTTTTACCCATACTTAAACTGCCACCTTTTTTTTAAAGTAGCATATTTCTCAAAACACCATCTTTCTCAGGCAGAATGTAGGCTTGTGTTTTTCTGACAGCTAATGTCTGTAATGGCTCTAATAACACCCTCCTACATCTTTGCTCCCAGCCAACAAGCCATACAGTATTTCTTGCACAATAACATCTTACTGAATAACACAAAGATATTACAAAGCTCACTTTCCTCATGTAGATGTTGGGTCTACACTAAATCTGATGCCTTGTACGTGTAGGAGTTGCTTTCCCATAAGAAGACATTAATTGTTTCCTTGCCTTCTGGACCAAAGGGTCCCTGTTTTTACAACCTCCTCTGTAGAGCATGTTTATAAGTTGCATGTAAATTCTACTTTCTGGCTTCTGATCAAGTTCAGATGAAAGTCTTGATCTGCTGTTTTGCATCTAAATTACTACACTGCCCAGCACCATCTCTGACGGGAGGTGGCAATTAGCTGAGAACTTCCTAAACCACACAGCAAACTGCCTGTGGTTGTCTGGGTTTCCTTGTCCACTCTGGTACTAAGTAGCTTGAATTCCTTGTGGTTTCCAAAATTCCCCACCAGTGTTCAAGGACTGGGATTTTAACCCTCTCCCAGCAATGACCCAGTTTGCCCAGAGCTGGGCACAGGCTGGTCTCAAAAGGCTCAGCAAGGGCAGGTCTTAAGCATCAGAGATCCAGGGAGTGCCATGTCCTGGTGGACCCGGTGCTGTGGAGGTGGGAGGTCTCAGGGAACATCACTGAGGCTACATAAAACAAATGGAGAAGTGGTGGGTGGCTCACATGGCTCAAGCTGGGGACAGAAGTCATTAGGCTTAGCCCTAAATGCTGGTATGAACCTATTCCTTGGCTGTATGCCCACCTTTTGGGAGGTCTCCTTCATGAACCCCTTCAAACAACTATAGCAGCAGCCCAACATGACTGGTGAGCATCACCAGCATAGGAAATCATCCTTTGGACCGAGGAGGATGTGAATACTTCATGATGGTCCTGGCTTATCCTACTCAATGCCAACTGCAGAGGCATCCCCTGGGAGAGGGAATGGCATAAAAGAAAAATTTCTTGTGAAAGTAAACTCCCAACTTCCCTTTCTCCCAGCTGATGAATAATGCTTTTGTGTCATGAGTTGGCAGGATCTCTTAGGCATGGAAGGACTGAGGACAAGTGAGGCTGTGCTGGGGAGGGAATAAATACACGACAACAGGCTGGACCTGGGTGCCTGGTGTCTCTTCCCAGCTGGTTTGGTAGCAGAACTAGTGGTGGCAAAGGGGCCAGGGACCCTGTGGGAGCTCAAGCAGAGGGGTGATGCTTCCATCCCTCCTCACTGAATCACCTGCATTGTGTCACTCAAGGCATTAGTCAGGGAACTGGACTGACAGGGTTTACCTTTACTTATCTTGCTCCTGCGCACTTTCCATCAGCCCCTGTCAGATGCCTGCTGTTGAACACGTGTATCTTTCTGGTTCCCAACCAGTGCCTCACACCCTTGGGTTTATTTTGGCCAAGCACAGGGAGAAAGGCCCATGCTATAGACGAGTATGGTGGAAACCATGAAGTCCAAGTCTGTGTGGACTTGCAAAGCCCTTGCATGCAGAGTACTGTTTCACCCTAAACACAGCAAAAACTTGCAAAGCCCTCAGAGAATGCAGTTATTATGGTATGAAACCTTGGGGTGGGCTTGTAAAACGATGCCAGTCATAAGAGCACATGCTGGAGCTGGGAGAACACAGATACTGTCAGCAGCACCAGGCGGTGCCTTCAAGACCATCATTCTCACCACCTCGCATGGATCTTCCAACCCTGCCCACATGTCCCTGCTGTGTGCAATGCTTGTAATCTTCATGCTGGGCTTCTACCAGCTGGGAGCTGTGCTCCAGGAAGGTTGTAACTCACACCAAACTTCTCCGCTGGAAACCTCCAACCCTTCTGTCCTGGCTCCCTCTGGCTTGTCTATACTGTGTCACAGGCAATTGGACACTGGACTCCAGCTACAGCTCCATCAGTGCTGGAAAAAGCAAAATAGTTACTTCCCACGACCCAGTTCTGGCTCTCCTGTCCTTACCCCACACTAGCCACCCTTTTCCCCGAGTACTACAACCTTTCAGTTCACTTTATTAAAGTCATTTATGTTCTACCTGAGCGTGTTCTCCAGAGCCCTCCCAGACTCACTGTAAAGCTCCTTTTTTTTCTGCATGGGAACCAGTAGAAGTAAAGACCACAAGAATGCCCAGGCCTGGCCCCTCTGTGCATCCTTTTGAGACGTTCCCATATCTGAGAGCAAGCTTTGCAGAAGAAAGTTTCTGATAACAGATCTTTTTGAACCAGAACTGCAGTTGTACTCTGTTGATTTTGTACTAGGATTTCATGCAGGAGAGTGCCAAGAGTGGTATCTCATGTTCCAGTCCCTCCCAGACCACAAGGTAATCTGCCAGGAAACAGGTTTGATTTGATGTGTTCTCTTCTCAACAAACCCATCTGAGCTGCACCTCATTATGTTCCCAGCACTTACAAGCAGATTGGTTAATAGGGCAGGCAGGGGTCTTTCCGGGTACAGAAGGTGGCTTAACCAAGCTGGGATTCCTGGGACTGCTTTTTAAACATAGATGCTGAGTTTACCCTTCACCAGTCCCATGGGAATGCCAAGAGATCTCAAAGATAATTACTAATGGGTCTGAATTACCTCTGACTGCTTCCTTAAGTAGCCCTGATTTATCAAACTCAGCCCACTGGTCTTCAACTCCTGTTTTTCCTATTCTAGGCTCTTCTCCCAGCCACTATTAACACTTTCTGTTATTGGTGGCTTGTCCCATCTTACCTTTTCCTGCATCTGAAGCACAGTATGGGATGTACCAGTGACACACACAGCACAGAATCACAGAATCACAGAATGGCTGGGGTTGGAAGGGACCTTGAGAGATCACCTACTCCAACCCTCCTGATAGAGCAGGGTCACCTAGAGCAGGTTGCACAGGATTGCATACAGGTGGGTTTTAAATATCTCCAGAGAAGGAGATTCCACAATCTGGGAAGCCAGTTTGTGCCTGTTGCCCCTTATCCTGTCACTGGGCACCACTGAGAGGAGTGTGGGCCAGTCCTCTTGACACCTTTCCTTAAGGTATTTGTAAACACCGAGAGGCAGTCATCTCTTCTGCAGGCTAAACAGTGCCAGCTCCCTCAGCCTTTCCTCACAAGAGAGAAGCTTCAGCCCCCTCATCATCCTGCCAGCTCCCCACTGGACTGCTCCAGTAGTTCCATGTCTTTTTTGAACTGGAACCAGAACTGGACACAGCACTCCAGAGGTGGCCCCACCATGGATCATCTCCTTCAACCTACTGGCCACACTCTTCCTCATGCACCCCAGGATCACTTGCTGTATCTTCTCTTTTCCTGTAAAGAGCAGGGCTGCATTTCTTCATCTTCCACTTGTTTCCAATGTAATTAAAGAACTTCTTCTACTGAGCCCCTTATATATCCCACTAGTTTCTAATCCTTGCAGGTTCTTCAACCTCTTTGAGTTTATCCTTGCCTCTCTGGGCCTTACTGTCATGCCAGTCATTAATCACAGGACAGTATTTCCATTTGTTATAAAATTCCTCTCTGATTCCCAGGTCACCAGCTGGCGTCTGAAGCTGTCACTGTCATCTTTCACTGCACTTCCTCTCTCCCCTGCTCATCAGGGCAGATTGCTTTCGTGTGCTTAATTAAGGGCATGTTCATATGATTGCAAGAGAATTAAGTCAACACATCACAAGAAATTATTACCTGTCAGACGAAACACAGTAACTGACTCTCTCCTTCTGTTTGAGCCTGTCCTGGTTGTGAAATTAAACGGGTGAGTTTAAACACCTTCATGGCTGGGTTAAGCAAACCCTTTTTATCGTGTTTGAAATGAATTAGTCTTTTGCATATAGTCAATTACTACATTGGTTAGTAAGCAGTAATGCCTTCCGATGAACTAATTGATCTCTTGTGATGAGTAAACACATCCATAAGCTCCTCTGGCAGCACGCAGGCTCTCCTGCACTTGCACTACTGATTTAGATTTTCCACCCGCTAAAGTCAGTTCTCCATGTTTGTTGATTATTCCTTTTGCTGAAACCCATTATCCATGTTTGAAATCTCCTCTTTGGAGCCCACTGTCCTTATTCCACTACTGCCACACGGGATCCAACAGCACAAGTGTGGTGGGAAGGCTGTTGGAGGACAGTTCAGTTTGAACTGGGAAGAACAAAGTGCACATTGTCTTTCCTGCTGAGGCCTCCTCCAACCTGCAGAACACAAGAGAGAGTTCTACCTGACACCCAGAGGGCAACTGTTAGCCCTGTCCCTTCTGACACAAAGGCATCTTCTAGTGTGAAGTTGTTGGTCAGAACCAGCAGGAATTTCATGAGGAGGAAGTTGTGGGATCTGATAGACGGTGGAAGGTGAGGATTAAGTGGCCTCACCTTCAATTCAAGGCCACTTGTATTTCCTTTCTCCTTTCCTCATCTTGACATGCATTTACCTCACAACTTTCAGTATGGCACAAACCCATCTAGAGCAGGGACCCATGTCATGAGTGGTTCAGATTTTTGCATGATCCCAGCTTGTTCAGGAGTCTAGGACAATTTGTAGATGTCATTTGATAAAATGTGTCTAGGTCTGCCCTCACAAGGACGTTTGTGTTGGGAAACACAAAACCACTAGAAGTAAGTCCCCTCTTAGGACTGGCTTTGTAGCACTGGTGAGACCTTTTTTCTGGTGGGTTGCCCTTGCAAGGGTAGCTGGGGCCCTTAGCTTCTCTGCAGTGAAGAGGGGTCAGTTGTTCCACAAACATAGAGACGAGGAAGGAGACAAAATGCTGCAGAAAGTGTGAGGGAGTGTAAAAGTGGTGAGTGTGGAAGCCAGGGCAAATAAGACAATAGATGCAGACAGGGTGGAGTTGCTCAGATGGAAATCTACCTCCTCTTAGCTAAAGAAGCATAAACAGGAAGATGCTGTGACTCATCATTTATTTATTTTTGCCTCTTTTTGGACAGTAAGAGGCAGAGTGGGTGTCTGCAGTATACTTTTTGACTCTACCTTCATCAGGAAACCAGGCAAGTTCCCTCTTTAAAGATCCCTGCCATAACCTCAAGTTCCACACCCTGGAGTCAGTATTGTTTATAGCCACTGGTATGTCGCCTCTTAGGACCTCCAGACAGAAGAGACAGAATAGACTCCAGGCCTAGAGTGGGACATGACACCTACCTTTTAATCCATTTACTTCTGTTTATGAGTTTAGTTTGATTTATTCTGAAACCATTAAATCTGTTGGCTTAGGTGTTAGAATTGAGCTAGACTTACAATGCAGACATGACCCTGATTTATTCATGGCTATGAAACAGATCTGGCAAGAGGATGCAATAATAAATTCTGCTTGTTAAAACTTATATTTTTAATCAAAGCTGTTAAATGCACTTACCAATGAAGTTAAGCAGCTGTTTTTTGTAAGAAGGCAACCCAGTAAATGTGTGTCACTTTTGTAGATCTGGGTCCAGACACGATTTGAGAGGGTGGAGAAGTTGGTTCTTTGAGATCTTTTGTAAATACATGATTCCAGGAGCTTGAGGGATGGGAACAGAAGGGGCTGTAAAATGATAACTCTGAAAAATTAGTCTCTATTCAAGTTGTTTGTTCTCTCTGAACGGCTGAGCTCATCCCAAATGCACAATGGAATTCTGACAGTGCAAGAGACTCAGCAGAATCTCAAGGGGATGATTGAAAGCAATAAGGAAGAGCATTGCTCCTCATATTGTTGCCGCCAAGAGCAAAGAGTGGTCCTGAGAGCACTGCAGCCAGCAGCAAAACAGGTGGTGATGTTCAGGCTGCACAAACTGACTCCACCATAGCCAGAAGTCATTGGGAAGCAATCTGTAAAGAGAAGAATGGGCATAATAGACTCAAAAGGTTTCAGTGTGGTGGCTCAGGTGTCAGACAAAAGGCATTTGAGCTCCTGACTCTCTGAATAGCTTTGGGCAAATATTATGACTGCTCTGAGCTTTCATCTGCAATATAAGAAGGAGACTTCCCCATCAGGCTGTGGCCTTCCAGACTGATCATATCTCAGAGATACCCTGAAGCTCAAGTGTGTTTTCTTAGGCTGTAGCACTATATCCCAGATGGGGACTGAATCGGGAGCTAGATCATGACACAAGGATTGGAGAGGAGCCGTCATTATGTCACTGTGTCTCAGAGAACAGCAGTGATTTTCTGATGGGACCTGCTTGTTTGCTATAAATCTCTCTTGGGAGCTAGGCAGAAGTCACAAATCAGCAGCAAAAGCGACTGATGGTTGCTTGGGCGCTGGTTTTCTGCCATGGTGAATGGTGGATACAGGACTGCTGCACTGAGAGCTGCACCACCATCTCCAGGCCACAGAACATGGGCTCTGGCTTTGCTTTGGAGTGTGTAGAGGACATTGCATCACCACACATTTTAGAATAGTCCTGTTCAGTTTTGAGCTCTGTATGGAAGAGAGGGAACAGCTTGAGGGCCCCATGGGCTCCCGACCATAGAGCAACTTGGGTCCTGCTCCCTGGGTACTCCTCCCTGTGAAGGGAGATGCTGGCTACTGTCATTGATTGGTACACATTCTTGATCTGCATCTGGTCCCATGGCACATCACCTGTCCCATCTTTCACCTTACTGAGTAGCATCAACTTGCATAACTCCCTTGGACTAGTACGTTACTCATATTAAATAAAGACCCCTGAAAGCAAATAGGCTTGGACTCATGGATCCTGCTTTTGTAGGTCATAACCAATCTTGTTCTCCTGAGGACCTATTTAGGGAAGTTTATTCAGCCTCCCCTCATGTATTTCCCTGGGTATGCGAGCAGGAGAGCTGTTCAGGTTTCCAACAGTACATACACCTGCCTCTGAACCGACATGCAGGGAAAGTCACCACAGCTCAGAGGCACCTGGAGCTCTGGAAGTGGCCATGCAGGAGCCAAAGCTCTCAGGCTGCTTCTTAAGCCCTCACAGGGAAGACAACTTTGAATGTCAATGTAAATGCTAGGCTGCAATTTAAGGTGTTTCAGGATACTAGGATGCCTAAGGGATTTGGTAGGTCCTCTCAGGTCAGATGGTAACTTGAAGACACCCGTAAATGCCTGAAAATCTTTGTAATGTAAAATTTCTTAATTGCCCATGTCATGGGTTTTTGAATCCCAACCTTTGTTCTTCTTCAAGCATCTTTAGGACGCAGCCCACACTTTTATCAGAACTTCTGTGTTCCTCCGTGTCTTCTCCTCCTCCGTTCCCCAGTGCTCCTTGCAAATCACAACTCCACTAGATCCAGTAGTGTGAGCCACTCACCCCTACTCTGAGACCTCAGCAAGCTTCATCAAGCTCAGTGTCCCCCATCCTTTTTGAGGGTCCTTCCTAAATCTGTCTGCTGGAGTTTACCTGAATTGTCACTTTTCCAATAGAGTCAACCTTTGTTCCATCAGCATAATCAGTCCTATACATCTGTAAATTAGAGGATATCACCTATGTGGTCCTTGTTTGTGGAATACCCACCCTGCTCCAGTCCTTTGACCACCAGCTTGATTTATCAAGCTGAAGGAATTTGACACAGGATGACAAAATATCGAGCTCAGTTTCCTCACAATTTGTCTGCCAAGCTCTCCATTCCTGGATGTTGTTCTCCCTTGCTCTTTCTCTTCTGCACCTTTAGTAGCGTTTGAGATCTTTGACAACGACGTTTTCCAGCATGCTGCGGGTACAGCCTACTCTTACAACAACTTTTTAGTCATTCATGGTAATTCATTGCAGCTTTGACTCTTCTAATTCCCTGTGAGACTTGGTCTCTCACATGTACATGATTTTCAAACACATGAGTCACTGCTAGACATCCGTTTTCACATCTGGATCTTTGGCAAGGTGAGTTCTTGCTCATCTCCGTGGACTTTCAGTTTGCATGTCTTTGTCATGAGTACAGCCTAATTTGGCCTTGCCCCTGCTGTGTCAGGTGCCTTTGCACATGCACATGCACACACACAGACAGACATACATGTGTGTCACAGTGCAGGATTAACTGCACTCTACACCTCTATCATGATGAGCCATCACCCTCCTTCTGAGTCATGGCTGAGGCAGATAAGCAGCTGCTTTTGCTATTTGCTTCATGATAATAAGTAAACAGTAATTAATATTTTGCAATTATGTATCTCCTTGAATTGGACCATCTGAAAGCACTTAATTAACATTAATTAGTCATCACTGCATAGCCCACATGAGGTAGATAAGGTTTTATTGTACATAAGGGGAAACTGAGCAGAAATACATACCAGGATCAGGCAGGCTGAACGTCTGTCAGAGAGGTTTGCATTGCCTTGGCACTTCTCAAAACCTGCTGCAGACTCATTTTGAGGACACTAAAGGCAAAGCTGGGGCTAAAAACCAGAGGCAAAATCTTGCCTCACAATGTTCAGGACAGAATCCCACAGGACTAATCCAGACCTTGATTCTTGCACATTGTGCCTATCCACTGCTGTGGCTTTTCCTCCTTTTGCTGTTTGACACTTTGCTAATCAGCAAGACTTCAGTGCAAGAGGTGGGATGGGCATCTAACAGACCCAAAGCAGTGGGATGGATCTAGACCTTGTCTGGACCTGACCTGATATCTTGGAGACATTTTTTCAGTTGTCCAGAGATAACATTTGCCAAATCATCCAAACTACTTAGGATACAAAGTCCTTGCAAAAGTGCTTTTGGTCAGCTGGGGGGCCAGATGTAGATCAAAGTGTTTGGGTAAAGGGAGATGTGTCTAGACATTGTATGGGGTTTACAAACTCACACCCATGTCTCACACTTGGGGCTTGATTCAGTTGCCTAAATGTAGATGTCGAGGTCTGTTTGAGATGTCCTGAATGTTCCTCTTGACCTCTGCACATCTTTTGGAAGGACATGGCAGATCTGCCAACTTTGTTAGGAACCACAGGGCACCTTAGACACAGCTAGTTTGGGATAACTCAACTATGCACCAAATGTCCAGCTTTATGCCCCATGTTGGCCGTGCATGCCCAGCATGTGTCCAACATCCAAGTCTATTTTTCTAGAGATTTAGCCCTATCTCAGACACTGAAGAGGGTGATCTGAGCACTCTCTGAAAATTTTTTTAAAGTTTTCTGGATAAAGAGTCTAAGCACTCTATTGCATCCAGTTCCTATGTTATCTCCCCCAGTCATTTAGGAACTTTGGAAAAGATCTCTATCTGCCTGGTGATGCTACACTTGTGCAGCAGGAACAGGGTCAGTTCAGGACCTACTGTTCCTCTCGGAGCTCT
The DNA here is from genome assembly GCA_036023395.1 of Myiotriccus ornatus. Classification (NCBI taxonomy): domain Eukaryota; kingdom Metazoa; phylum Chordata; class Aves; order Passeriformes; family Tyrannidae; genus Myiotriccus; species Myiotriccus ornatus. Next base: position 63,713,319 of record JAYRBT010000093.1, read on the forward strand.
CAGATCCCTTGTTGTCATACCTGAGGCTCAGTGGATGTGGGATCTCCCCTGCAAGAAACTTCTCACTCCAGTGCTGACTCTGTTGAATTTAGTATCACCAGCAGGATTTAAAACCAAGTCAGACACTGGTCCCCCAAGATTGTCAGTCATGGTCCTGGTTTTCTTTAATTCCAGATGATTGGATTTCATTACTTGTTTATTTCTGTGTCTTTCACAGTTAAAGGAGCTCTGTACGGTAATGGTGTGAGAAGATCAGGGACAGCTGAATGTCCCCACACAAGAACTGAGTAGATCTGCTCACACTGGGGATTCCATCTTCATGTGAAAACTCAGGTTTTTGTTATTTTTATTTTTTTTTTAAACCAAGGCTGGCTTATCTTAGTGGAGAGGCTGGACTTCAAAGGCTTAACAAAATTCTTTAAATGTACATGTGTGGAGGAGTTCTCTGTGGTTAAAAAAAGCCACTCAACTGATCAAAACCTGGGTCTTACTCAGTACTCATTATCCATTACACCCCCTCCCCATCCACCAGCTGGACAGAGGGAGTCCAGGACCAGTTGGTGGGAGGCCCTGGTCTCTTTATGAAGTGTGGCCGAAGGTCTTATAAGAGTATTTGCTAACAGCAGAGGACAGGGTGAGACTCATGGCTCTTTTGGGGCTCACAGAAGAACCTGTTGTGGTTGATTCACTCCTTTTTGGAGCTTTTCCTCCTGTTCACCCTAGTCTCTTTGCCCTCCTCAATGTCCTTCTGCCTGTTTCAAGGCTCACAACCCCTTGAGCCCCAAATTAGTGTCTGTTCCCTTCTTCTTTGCCTTTCTGCAGAGGTATTCCCCCTCTCCCTCTCTTAACCCCTATCTGCTGAATCTCAGTTCCCAGTTTAGGCTCTTGGTTTAAAATGCCTTTCTGCACACCTCACTGTCCACCATCCATCTGCTGCTTCTCCTGAGTCCCTTATCAGCTGCACACAAGCCTCCTCCCCATTCCCTGTTCCAGGTGCTCTGTCCCTGATATCAGGTCTCTCTCTGGCCCTCCCATTTGCCTCCTGTCCCTTCCCATGTCCTCCACAGGCTGGCAGTCCCTGTCACCTGGTCCAGCCACTTTATGGTTCTTCTTCCTGTCTGTCTGGGTTTCTCTCTGGGGAACCATGAGATGGTCTCTCCAAGAACAGCTTTCCTTGATATCACACCCCAAAGCCTATCCCAATCCCTTTTCTTTCCATCTCCATGTCTTGTCTCCCTCTCTAAATGCCAGAGCTTCCCTCCACATTCCCAGTCCTGCTGTGACTAATGTTCATTTAATGTTGTCCTTGCCCCCTCCACCCCAATGTGGGTTTGTTACCTCTCAGATAAACCTCCTTCCTCCCATTTCATGGAGAAGACCACGCTCAGGGCATATTGTCAGTCCCTGGTTTTCATTCCTGGCACCCAGCGCCCACCTTCTGCCATGGGCCACCAGAACTATGGGGTGACCCTGCTTGAGCAGGTTGGACCACATGACCCACTGTGGTCCCGGACAGGCATATCCATTCTGGGATTCTGGCATTCTGTGACCATGAGAGAACAGATCCATTTCCTCTGTGGGTGAGGCATGGTGAGTGATCTTGTACTCTCCAGGAGCTGTAGAAATTTTCAGATAAGAGGTGAATGACTTTCAAAATTTCTGAGAAGTTTTGTCAGCAAAAATTTGCCAAGTCTCTGCGGAGTCCACCTGAGCTGCACTTGGACCATACTGGGGTGAATTTTCACCAGTGGGGAAAAAGCGCTTGCTTACTTGGACCTCTGCCTCCCAACTGTATCTCCAGTCCCAGATCCAGGGCAAGTCACCAGGGCTTTTAAAACTACAATTTTTAAGATGCATATGTGTATATATATATATGCACTTGGGGTAAACAACAAGAGAGGAAACATCCAACCCCCAGCAGTGCCAGCTTGGCAGTGCTATGGGCAAGCTTGGGAGCAGAGCAACAGGCTGTGCTGGCAGCCGTGCTGATAAGGCACAGCAGAAGCACTTGTGCAGGCAGATGTTTGGGCCTCACAGGCAAAAACACCCCTGTCCCCTTTGCCCAAATGTGCTTGCTTTGCTGCCCACGCCAGCCAGGAGAACCCCCACGGCACAGGAGAAGCCAGTGGCGGAGGCACAGCTTGGCTCCCACCTCTGTGGGCAGGAACACCCACTTCTCCCTGCCCTGCCCTGGGCTCTGCTCCTGCCCTACCCCTGCCCACTCAGGGCTTGGGGGAGCGGTAGCCCTGCAACGTGTGTGCCCAGGCAGGGGAGGAGGAGGGCACGGCGACGTGTGTGCTGGGTGTGTCCCTGCTGGCGATGGGCACCGGCTGTGCCCGGGGGAGTGCGTGGGATCCTGTTTGTGTGGCCGCATCCTCCTGACATGGGCAGTCTGGCCATGTCCCATGACACACGCGTGGTGTGCAGGGCAAAGGGAGGATGAGTGGAAGATGACTGTAGGAGTCTGCAATAGAGAGGATAAAGAGAAAAATCAGCTAGACCTGCTGGGTTGGTCGAAATTCTTGTTTTGGGCTCGGACAAGGTGTTAAACCACATTTCTCGTCCTCTTGTGGGATCAGAGAAGTATCTCCCATCTCAGTGCGTGACCCTGCAAATGCATCCTGTCCCTCATGCAGGGGGACTGGGAGGTGTCCATGCCCCATGTTGGAGCAGTGACTGTCACCTGTCCCAGGACCCTGCTCCGTGCCATGCAGCTCTGCAAGCAGCAGGAGATGACTCGCCCCTGGGCACTGCCATTATATAAGGGACAGGAGGCAGGTTTCCCAGTCATAAAGCTGTTGCACAATTAATTATTCTGGCTTGGCTCCGAATCCCTGGAGCTCAAGGATGCCACACAGCATGACTAGTGCAGCATAGGTTCAGCCCAGCTGAGCCTCAGGCTAATAAATCACTTCTGCTTGCGTCTCTCTCTCTTTCCACTGAAGTGTACACTCTTTTGGAGGGGAATTTGGTGGAGCATGCTCTGGAGCAGCAGCACCTGCAGTCAGGGGGCAGCCAGAAAAATATTCCAGCTCTTTGCACTGGTGTCTTCCCTCTCCCCCAAGAGACACTCCCATGCTGAGCCCACCAGCCCTCTTGCCCCAGGAGATCCAGCACTGTGCTGGGTAAGAGTGAATCCCCATGCCTGGGTTTCTCATTTTTATTTGTCTGGCTCAAGGCTAAAAACCATTTGTCTTGACATGCCTTTCTCCTGGAAATTAAAGACCTTGTATTTTTCTCCCCACATTGGTATTGTACCCTATAATCAAGCTGCCTCTTTGTCTTCTCTCTGAAAGGCTGAACATGCTGAACTCTCAGCTTCTCACAAAGTGTTATTTGCTTTAGCCCTCAGGTGAATTTCCTGGTTCTGTCTTCACCGTCTTTAACTTTTAAACATCTTTCAAAAGCGCAAAAATCCCTGAAACTCCATAGCCCTGCACCCATCAGGGCTGGGTGCAGATAATCCTGTCTTATTGATCTGCTGTCATGCGAGGTTCCCTTCCCTTCCCCTCCTCACCAGTGGATATCTACTACTTAAGCAATGTCAGCAAGTTGGTGAGACATTTCAGTGACAACTTTCTCATTGCCACGGCCTTTCAAAAACTTGTTCATGTGGCCGCAGCAGGGCTGTCCAGCTCTTCCAGTTAAATACTGGATGGATTTGGCAGTCCTAGTGAGGGGTGGGAATGCAGAGCCAGAACATCATCATTGTTGGAAACCCCAGCACTAAGAAATCTAAGCATCTTCTGTTCATGCAGGCTCCTGAGTAGGGGTCTCTGAACTTCATTGCAACTGAAGTTTGTAGCCAGCAAAACTCACTTTTCATACACACATATTGCCTCTGCTTTTCTCCACCTTCTTTGCTGTGAAAGGAGGCAATAACTAAAGTATAATCCCAGGCAGTGACCGAGGCTCTTATGCATGCTAGGGCAGAGCCCAAACATGTCTGAAACCAAAATGTAGTGTTGCTTACAGACCAATGGAGCAGAGCACCCAGGGCAATCAAGTTTCAGGGGCCAAAGTCTTCACCTCTGAAAGCTGAAGATACTCTAGTTTATATACACAGATGATTTAGCCCGGTGTTTATTGTTATATAAATTAACAATAACCTTAAGGTGTTAGTTTGGAGCCCATCCATTGAATGATGCATTGTCCCAGAAACAGGATGGAAAGTTGCCTGTTTATGAAGCGGAAAAAACAGCAGTGATGAAAGACAGAGCAGCGACCTGAGCTCAACAGCTCCAGCAGCTGGAGGTAATAATGACAGATGTGATCATTTACCATGGAAGTCCACAAGCTTGTTCAGAGTTTCATGGCCCAGAGTCACCCTAAGGGCATGGTAGATTTCCGAAACCTCTCTGAAGCACCTTACAGTAAGTGGTAACAAACAGAAAACAATCAGGGCTGATGTCAAGGGAGAGCATTCCTCACCAGACTCTGACAGAACTCCATTTCAGTGGGCAAAAAAATTAATTCCTTTCTTGATATGTGACCTTGAGAAGAGTTACCAGCAATTTGTCCCAGTTCCTGGGCTACTGTCAAGCAGGGCTTGCTGTGGTTGAGCTTGAAGTAACCCACCAGGTTGTCTGGCCCAAGAGTATCCCAAGGGTATGTCTCCTGGGACACCGCTGGTGTAAAGGGTTGCTGCAAAGGATAAGACATGTCTTTGTCACCCACTTGATATCTTTCTGAAAGACACACCCGATCGGAGGGTACCTTGACTCTCCAGCATGGGCAGCATGGGTTGTATATGGGTACACTCTGCTGCAGACTTCTTGTCCCTTCACTGAAACTCACAAAGAGTTAGTTAGTTTGGTTTCTGAGGGAGCCAGCATGACCTGCTGCGGCTGCTCCTGGGAACAAAATGAGACTCTACAGAAAAGGGCTGTGGTCCCAGAAGCAGGTGGCCACCAGGGCAATTCCCTCTGCTACAGCCTTGGTCTTTTGCATGCCCTGGATCTGTATCCTTGTGGGCTGCTCAGAGCCCATGGCCCTTGACTAAAAACCCAGCAGTTATTGCTGGCCCTCCACATGAGATGACTCTGGACAGCTTAGGCTTGGAGGCCTGCTGAGCTCAGAACCACCCTTGCACCTTGGTGCTGTTTCCACAGGTCATCAGGGATGCCCCCTGGAAGAAATGCAGGGTGCTGTGTTTCATGCTGTGAAGGCACCTGTACCAGCAGTGTGAGTGTGGGTGGCAAAGCTTCTGCATCTCGGGGATCTCAGAAGTGACGGAATGTGAAACGCCACCTGAGGAAGACTGCTGCCTCTCCTTCCCCTCACACACACCTTTGCTCTCTTAGGTGAGAAGCAAGACAAGCTTCCTATATAGGTTAATAATAGCCTTGAGTTCAGATTTCCTGTGATTTCTTTGGCAGCCACTGGCACTGAGTCTTCCTGGCATATCCCCTGCAGAAACCTCCCACAAATGACTGGCGTGTCTTACTCCTTCTCAGTAGTCCACACTGGGGTATCCCACCAGGTTTTCACTTGCCCTTTCACCCTTCCCTTGTCATTGCTTCCTTGGTGCGCCAGGGGGAAGGATGAATGAGCAGCACGGCAGCCATGCCAAGCCCCACTCCCTCGGTCTGCACAGCGTCATTTCTGCCAGCTGAATGTATTCTCTGTGGGAAGGGTGGGAGAGCATGTGTGGAGCAAGAGTCGGTGCCTCTTCGTAAGGGTTTTGCAAGGGTGAGCGGATGCCCCAGGTGGGTGCCTGCAATAGATCCTCTCCAAGCCACAAGCAGGATGAGTGTAAATGATCTTATCTTGCTTTTCAGTAATAGGTATCCAATTTGCTGACTCCAGTTGCCCAACTCATGTCTGATTCAGGTCTCTTTGGGCTTCCTGCAGGATGTGGTGGGTGCGATGTCTGAGCGGTGGGTTTAGGAAACAGGGGTGGACATCAAAGATCAATCACCTCCACCTCCCTAAAATGGGCTGGAAGCTTTGATACCCCCAGTCTGGAGCTGAAGAAAGGGTGTGTAGGTTAACAGGCAAAGCAACAGAGATGCTGCCTGTCACCAGGGCATCTAGAGCTCCTGCCAGGGAAGCCCCAGTCACACACAACAGACTTTCATTGACAGCTTTTGCTGGGAAATGACTTTCCCAAGTGGGGTGTGTGGCAAGATAGCTTGTTACAGCATGGGCATTTTGGTGCCTTGGCAGCATTGCCCTGTTCCTACCACCTCACAAAACTTGGTGCAACAAACTGCCTGTGATGGCGAGACTCAGGGCTGCTGCCAGTCTGGGGAGGAGTAACCTCCTCTCCGTGTTTTTTTGTGCTCACGGGATGACTGCTGCTCTTGCCACCTTCCCATTACTCCTTCTCTGGTCTGGAAGTGAACAAGAGCTGTGGGGGCAGTCGGACTCCACTACTGGGATTTGCTGGGAGGAGTGGATTTGGGAGATAGGGACTGCAAGTACAATGGCATCCATCACCTCTGCATCCCAGGAGATAGATACACAACAGCTCACTGTGGGTGGAGGGAGAAAACCCCCTGCTTGTCTGTTTGGTGCACTCTGTGCTTGCCTCCACCTGGTGCTTCTTTCAGGTCTCATCCTGCTTCTCACTGGGTGCTGGCAGCCATCAGGGCTGGGGATATCCTTGCCTGATGGAAAAAGAGTATCTGACCCCAGGAGGTGATTGGGTTTGGGAGCTGCTTCCAATGCACTGGTGGCTCACAGGAAAGCATCTGTTCCCATCTGCTGGATTCTCATGCCTGGCCCCCATCCTGTGCCAGAGCAGGCAGATCCTGTGGCTTTGTGTGGCTCAGACATAAGGCGTACAGAGAGACCAGGGAGGTCTTGGACTGCATGTCTGGGGGGGGACTGCCCCTGCCATGTACTCCCCTCTGCTTCCACACATCAGTTTGATTTGACAGTGGGTTTCTTGAGATAAAAACCATCCACGCTTGGATTCTGAAGCAAACTGGGGCTTGGACTTCCTGTGCCCACACAGAGGAACTAAATGATGTATTCCCAAGATCAACCCTGTTTCACTGCTCCTATTTTAGGACTGAAATTCTGAATACCTCCTGCATCTTCATCTGGCTTCCACTTTTGCTGACTCTTAGAGCTTTCAGGGAGTAAATACCCACTCTTGTTCCTTCTGGGCAGGGCAAAAAAAAAGAGGCCAAGACATTTTCATAAGGAAATGCTGGCTCTTTACCCTTGGGGTGTTCCAGGTCAGCCACAGTGTCTGTCAACCATTCTAACTTCATCTGAGGGGAGTGAGGGAAAGACAGTGGCTCTCACCACAACAGCTTTCAAGTTCTCTGCTCTTCTCCACCCATGAGATCAAGACTTCCTGGGAGACTCCAGAACCAGTTTAAAAGCTGTTGCCCCAAACCAGTTCACGTCCCATGCCTGCTGAAGTCTGTGAAGGAGCTGTCAGTCAGTTAAAGGACATTATCCCTTTCCTTGGGAGAGGGACTCCTCTGGTGAATCAGGAGGTGGGTGCTTGCTTATGTCTCTTCAAACTTTGAGTGCTGCATCCACTGCACAGCCCAGCCCTTCTGTTTACAGCCCTGTTATCTCCACAGCCGCAGGCACTCGTCTCAGGTGGCTTGTCCATGCCAAATCCCTGTTTCATTATGGAATCTCAGAAATGCCCATTACAATGCAGTTCCTTAATGCCTGTTTGCTAAGGGATGATGTTTAATACTTAAACTACCCAAGGGAAAAAAAAAAAAAAGGCCAGTATGGAAATTCCCCCAGGATTCAGGCTGATTTAAAATCAGCTGAAGGAATGACTGTCCCAAAGAGGACAGCAGACTCTGTTCTCAGTTGAAGCAAGTGTAGACAAGCTTGCTTTTCTTTTGCAGAGGTGGATTTCGGGAGCATCCAGGTGAACTGGTAGTTACAGCCCTTCAACAGGCCTGAAGACACAAGAGGCAGAGAGTGTAGTTTGATTCAAAGGTGCTTTTACAGTTCAGGAGCTCAGTTCTCTTCTCTGAAGGTTCAGGCTAGCAGGAATTCCCCTGCAAAGACCATATGAGAGACTCAAGCAAGACTTGGGGTACAGAATTAGGTCGGGGTACAGAAATGAGGGAAGAAGAGTTAACTACTTCAGGGAACACCACACCTCCTTTTGGATTTAACCCTCTAATACTTTCTGCCTTTGCATGTCCTGGGAAAGGAGAACATCTTACTTGAATTGGAAAATATCTACACAATACCCATGCTCTTTTGGTTTCTACTCTCCAGACTAAAATTGTCCATATCTGGTTCAGCCCTAGTTGCCCTTGTGCCAACACAAACAGTTCTTTCGCTTCCTGGTGTACCTGTTGACAGCAGTCATGTCCCAGCTTGGCCTTGGGTTCACTGTGTTCCCTTATTTGAGCACTTTTGGCCCATACTGGAATGGTGGGACTCCAGTCACCTGTTTGTCCTTCTGACATTTCTTTGCACCTCTTCCGCTTTCAGTTCACCTTTCTCGAGCTTAGGTGATCTGCAATTCACGTGCTGTTGCAGAGAGAGTCCCTGCTGCGAATTGTGAAACACTGTTAAGGCTTCCCTGCTCCTACTGCAAATACCTCACCCCACCTATGGTACAAATATCTTTGCATTTTTCAGGTCTGCACCCCCTTAGAGACTGGGGGTGGGTTATACCAACTGTGTGTAGCTCTCTCCTCATGGGCTAGTTGTTTTAGGCTTCCTTTGTAGCCCACAAAGAGACACTTCCAAAGTGATCTCATGGAATAGACAACTAAAATGACATCTGGGTGTTTTTTTGCTCTTAAAGTGATTGTTTCTTTTCTGAGAGACCCCTGTGCTGGGACTAGCTGTGGTTAGGTTGGAGAGCAGGCACACTCTCCATTCTGGGACATGTCCTCACCTGGTAGGGAAAGTTCTTGTCGTTGCTCCTGACTCACACTTTGGGCTGGTGGACTTTCACATCATTTCTGTCTCTTCTGCCTTCAGGGTCTTTGAACTCTCCTGCTGTAGTGCACAGCAGCAACAGTGTCTCCAAGTCAGGACTGGCTCTGCAGCTCTCAGAGGAGCGACTGTCTACGCGGAGCATTTTACAGGAGAGGCTTCTGCCAAAACCCTATTTCAGGAGAGCTGTTTGCAAGAGTTTTCCCTTTAGATGTAATATTAAAAACCTTTCTTCTGGAGGAACTGATGCTTTTCCAGTGTGCAGTAGTTACTCTGGTATGCAGTTGCTTATTCTGAAAATGACTTGTCTGTAGGAATGGCGTGTGATGTACAATGTTTATTCCTGTGAACTGGGACCACCTTTGGGATGAGGAGGAAATGACATGGCAAGGACCCTGCAGTGGGACAGGTTTTGGGTCCATGCTCCAATAGAGCTCTGGGGAATTCATCCCTGTGAAACACTTTTGACAGATATAGATTGAGCTCAGGGCACCCTTTCCTTCACTCCGTCCCAAGCAGTGGACTTCATGAAGAGCTATTTTCAGGGCTTTTAAATATTATTCCCATTACTGTATTGTAATTCAAGTCCAAACCCAGTTTGCAGCTTCCAGGCCAGTCTTAGGTGTCCAAGGAACCTAAATTAGGACTGCAGTTTCACCTTAAGCTTCTCCAAAAACAGATGCCAACAACAACCCTCAGCTGTGCAGACGACCACTGTTCCCTGGAGGAATGTCTCCATTTTTCTAACTCAGGTTGGAGGGCTAAGCAGACCCAGACATGAAACGAACACCTGGCTCTGCAAATCTGGAGATTCAAGGCAGGATGTTGAAATCACTGCACTTAAGCCTCCAGCTAGAATGGTTTAGAAAGCTTATAAACTTCCTACCTACTCACTTCCTACCCTGCCTGGCTAGGCAAGCTATAATTTTTATTTTTAATGAAATCTCATGAACATGTCACCATATTGCTCTGTCAAGTAGAGCATGGGAAGGAGGTGGTCAGAGTTGTCTTCTGAAGGGAGATTTCACAAGGAGGAATCCTGTCATGCTTTGACACAGTGACCTCTCTTGGCGTAGCGGCTTTTGCACCAGGTGACCCCACCATCAGCGCAATGGGTGACTCATTACAGATTTGAGTGATTCACACTTTTCTCCCCATGGGGTTGCACCATCCATCCTGGAATGAGTGAATAAATTTGGCTTGGACAAGCCGTGGAACCCAGCAGTCCAGGTTTATCCATTCACCCACTTAAGAAAAAGTCTTGCTAACTTGCTAAACTTGGATTTTAACAGGAAAAATTGCATTGCTGGGGGCTGATTCGGGACTCTGCAGAAGCCAAGGAAGTGTATGAGCCTGAATTTATTTTGTGTCACTATAGCCAGTAGCAAAACAGCTGAATGGGAGCAGCCAAGGCTTGGATCTTCCTTTATAATTTCACCTGTATCTTTCCCCCAGCATGGAGCGATGAGGGGTGGAGCCAAGTGGCAGGGCTGAAACACAAACAGTAAACTTGGAACCCGGGTGTTAGTTTTGGATCTTGTCTAGAAATAACAGCCTGAGCACACAGTGAGTTTCTTGTGGCACATTGCACGCTTCTGCAGGAGAGAAAAGGAGGAGTAAGAAAGTGACAAACATTACAGAGAAGTGCTCTGTTGGACCAGGGTGAGAGGGTATGGGTTCAAATCCTGGTTTATTCCTCGATACTGCTGTATTTGTTGGTCCCAGAAGATACTGGAAGAAAAGACTGAGATTCATAGAAAGAGCACAACATAACAATGTTGTTTCTGATTTCCCTTCTGAGTTGAGCTTCCTTTTCTCTTTGAGTTTCTTCTGGGCAATCAGCAGGTTCCATAAACTGAAGTATTACACTGCCTTGATTTTTTGGCACTGTACAGGTTAATAGGAGTAGTTCATTCTAGGTACTTTAACACCAGGTGTTTGAATCACGCCAGGACTGATCAGAGAAATCCCTTGCTTGCACTTCAGTATCTCTGAGACAACCACCAGGAGGTCAAGCATGAATTTTTCTGACAAAGTTTTGAGAATTTCCTTTCTTCAAACCTTTGTGCTGTGAAAGCTTTGGATGTCCATGCGAGGCAACGCTAAAGGCATGGACATCTTTCTACGTCCACCCAACACAAGGAGAGCCTAGCAGCTCTGAGGAATTATCTTGTTATTCTTACTGCTACATCCTTCCTTGTTTACTTGTACTGATCTGTGGGTTTCTTCTAACCACCAGGATGGGTACGAGTACCCTGTGCACCAGTTACTGCAGGAGATGGGCTTGCTTGGAAACCTATTCCTGCTGCTGCACATCTAATTGTTTTGTGCTTCGATCATGCATCCCTGGAGCCCAGCTGATTGGTGCAGCAAGGAAATTTCTGTCTTGGCACAGAAAAGTTCCAGCACTGGGGCCTTTCAGCCCTTACCCACACTTTGCTTAGCTATGGACTTCCAAAAAGATGCTCCGCTTTTTCTAGCATTGCATCACCGTCCCTTCCCCAAGCTCCTTCCTAGATAATAACATGGCTGCCTGTTGGGAAAGCAATTGCATAAGTCCCTATTGCTCATTTTAAGTCATTGGATCTTGGGCTGCAGTGATTCACCCTCACAACGCCCCAAGAAGGCAATCTGATGTCACTCTCCAATTTACTGATGGAGAAGCTGGGGTGTGGAAAGGTGAAGGATTTGCTTGGGGTCAGGCAATGAGTCAGTCACAGAGCTGGTGTTGGGGCACCCACCCCACACCAACTCCTCGGCTTGCCTCTGTCTAGACTTTTCCAAGCACCAGCTTTGATGCTGGTGTTATCACCACCTTTTACCATGTCATGGATTAACCCCAGTCAGCAACTAAGTACCACTCACTGCCCCCTGCTCACCCCAATTGGGAAGAGAATGGTAAAAAAATAGTAAACCTTGTGTGTTCAGATAAGAATATTTTAATAATTCAATAAAATCTACTACTACTATTACTACTACTAATGACAAAAAAAGACAAAGATAGAGGAATAAACCTCAAGAAAGACATGTGACACTGACTGATCCCCAACCTGGCCAACTCCTGGCCAGCTCCTCCCAGTTTATGTACCTGTGCATGATGTTCTGTAGTATGGAATATCCCTTTGGATAGTTTGGGTCATCTCTCCTGGCCATGGTCCCTATGGGGTTCTTGTGTGGCTCACTGGCAGAGCCGGACACTGGAAAGGTCCTTGATTTAGGGTAAGCACTGCTGGGGAACAACTGAACATCAGTGTGTTACCAACATTATTCTCATACTAAATCCAAACCATTACTAAGAAGAAAATTAACAATTCTGTCTGAAACCAAGACATGTCATCAACCTTGGAGCCTGGACTTCTGCCCTCCCTTCACCAGTTGTGAGGAAATGCTGGTATCCTCAACTCGTAGCCAAAGGGGCTCAGGTGCTGCAGACAGGAGAAATGTAGCTACCTGCCTGGGGAACATCACACCTCCCCTTTCTTTTTGCTCCCTTCTGCTCTGATGGCCCTGTCCTCACCACCAGGGAAGGAATGGGAGCCAGTCTACATAAATCTCAATAAACCTGCACCACGGAACACAGCACCTGCACACTGGTGGGTCAACAAATGGCAAACCAGGCCACGGGTTTCGGAACTGTCAAAAGGGGAAAAAACCTAACACACAGCTTCACTTCTGGGTGTGATGGCTTTCATACAACGTCAGGGTGAAAGGACAGAGCAGAATACAAAGGAGAGTGGAATGAAGGAGCAAGTGAGGAGCCTTCATGGCTCTGGAGATGCACTGCAAGATGGTGAGGGGAGGGATGTAGAGATAAGGTTAAAAAATGGGTATCCTGAGCATTCATTGCCTAGAGCTGATGGAGCACTTGCTGTAGCTCAGAGGACCCCACTGATGCTGGCAAGCCCAGACTGGGCTTGGGCACAAAATAACGAGGAAAGTTTCCTGTCCCTGTAATTATGTTTGGACCTGAGCGTTTCCCTGTATTTGATTCCTCACACATTATTGCTTTCTTAACCACATTCCTGACTGCTCCTTGGGTTGGCTGCAGTTTCTGTACAAAATAAAGGCCCATTCAGCACTGCACTAAAAAGCTCTGGTTTTTCCACAGGAAAATTGATGGTTAAATAAGGGGAAGAGGAAACGCTGGGCATCTGTGGCTTTACAGAGGAGGCGGGGGAACAAATCCAGGAAAAGGGTCCCTTTCAGTCCTGCAAATTCAGCCGTGTTGCTCTGCGTCAAGCCCTGGTGAGTCAAGGAGCCCAGGGAATTTTTACTACTCACTTAACAAAAACCAGATGCCATGAAATGCACATGTTCTCTTAGCAGTCCTCACCTCAGATGGTATGGTCTGGTACTGCTTTCATCCAGGCTATCCCATAGAATTGTCCCAGGGTGGTACATGTCATTACTGAGGACAAAACCCAGCAAGGGCTGGTTCCTACGTGGCTCAGTGATTCTGTGGGCATTTCATCGAGATCCTAGGATGGGGATTGACTCTGCACTGGGGATCTCATGTCTTTTTTTCACAGCTTTCATGGGGTCTGGGCTGCAAGTGCTTTCCCAAAATTCTGGGAGGGTGAGACAAACTTTAAAGACACAGAGGTATTTGGAGCCGGATACAGATTTTCATGGAGAGAGGTCTGGTCTTGCTTCATGATACCAGCTTCAGCTGGGTAATTGCTGGAGTTGGGAGGGTCCTTAGCCTCAGCTGTGGGGGTTCAAACCCTCCTGCACCCTGATTTTGCTGCCAAAGCACCTGCAGCCTCTGCAGGCCATCAGCACACACCACTTCGCCATGACGCAGGAGCTTGGGAGGGAAAGGAAGCTAAAGGCACGGTGCCGTGCTCACACAAATGGCTAAGGCGCTGCTCAGTTTACGCATTTAGCTGAAGCTTGAGAAGTGCAGATAGGGCCCCATGTTTTAGGTGCTAATGAGAACAGGAGTGGCTTGAGCCTTTGCCTCGTTTAATTCCTCCTTCTGAAGCTCCTGAAGCTTTTGCTCACCTGT
>JAYRBT010000093.1:63731047-63757644 GCA_036023395.1 Myiotriccus ornatus
GGAACCTCACGTAACTGTTGGCAGTGTGATTTTATTTATATATATATATCTAATTTTTAGGATTGCTTTGTTAATGCTTTACTAGGCTGTTAAAGCGGGTGGAAATATTTGCTGTAAGCATGTTGAGTGCTGCTGATTGTGCCCTGCAAGCTGGTGCTGAGGAGTGGGGTATGGCAGCATTGCTGCTTCTCTCCCTCACCTCTTCCAACAGAAGAGGTTGGAGTTCTTCATTAGCTGTCCAAAACTGTCCGTTTTTGCTGTCTCTGTGCAGGAGCAGGAGGTTTTTTCTTCCTACAAACAGGATAGTTCATGCATGAAGACCTGCCCTTGGGGGGAAGGCAGCTTTTCCCTGGGAGTGCCCAACCTTGTGATGAAAACTCCACCAGACTGGTCTCTCTAACAATTAAAGCCTCGTAGTTTGAGCAGTACTAGGGTTATCAGAATAAGTGGTTTTGCTTCTCTGTGTGTGTGAACAAGCTAAAACTGTGAATTTCCTCTCTAATGCCCAAATCCTGTGCTGTAAGTTGCTTAGGTTTCTTGAGCCGAAAGCTGCTCGTTTCTCCAGCTTTGTGCAGTGTTCTTTAGCATGTGATGTGTGTGGGGCAGAGTTTTCCTTAGACTCTCTTATCTCTTGGGTCCTGCAGCCCTGCCTTGGCTCTGGGACAGTGTGTGGTGTGTAAAGAGCTGTAACATAACAGACCATCTGGTGCTGCTGCCCTTCCCTGCAGGACTGCTACTGCCCAGGCTGCCTCCAGCTGTGCTGTACAAAAAGCTGGACTCTGGGGTCCAAGGTTTTTCCTTGCTTTGAAATTGAAAATGGAGACCAGTCTGGTTGTTTGAGAGATGCTTTGAGGAAAAGCAAAAGGGACAGCGTTCCAGACCACATGGGCCATGGAGTTGAGAAAGATCTCTGCATGGTGCACTCCCTCCCTCCCTGCCTTCTCCCTTGAAGGAACTGTATGATAGTCCTAAATTTCATTCTGATATGAAGAGTGGGACCCTTTGTGTGTCCAAAGCTTAAAATCACCCATCAGTATCTCAGAGTTTCTTCCTTCAGAGCAGACTCATGATTTGACTGCCCTTCTGGCATCTTCCCTGCTACCAGCAAGGGCTGACCAGTCTTTCCCATCCACCCAGGTGATTAGGGTAGATTTACAGTAGGCTCCTTGCCTAATCCCTGGTTTATTTGCTAGCTGAGGAGAAAAGTTGTAATTCAGGTAATTGCACTCCTCCTGGTCTATGCCAGCAAAACTTTCCCGTCTTCACTTAGAGATCAGTCTGTCTGAAGTCCAAGAGCAAATACACTCAGGCCTTTTGTATTGCCCCTGAAGGCGTAAAAGAGCATTGGCAAATAAAGGAGACAAGAAAGGGAAGAAACCTGTCTCTTGTGCAGGGGAGTGCTGAGCACTGCTTTCCTCCTGAGCTCACATATGAAGCTGTTTTTCATATGGTCTGCCTAAAAACTTAAGTGGCCTTGCTTCTTTATTAGCTGTTGCAACTTTTCTTTTTGTCGTCCATGGTCCTTTCCTACTAGCCCTTACTGACTGCAGGGGTTTGCTGTGTTCAGACATTGAGACAGGCTGTTTTTATCTTGAGTGACAAAGCCAGCTGCTCAGGCTTGAAACACGCCCTGGACACAGGGAGATTAGGGTTTCATGACACTGAAGTTTCCCCCAGCAATGTGCTACCTTTTCCTGGTTTTGCTTCTAGCTGCTGTGTCATTAGTACAGGGGGGTTCTCCTCCCTTATGGAGTTTGTCAGCTCCTCCACCTTTGGGCCAGTTCCTGCAGAACATGGATTTGGTTATTTTTTGCAGGGCAAGGAGTTGAATCAGCTCACAAGGAGCGAGAAGCCTCTCTGTTGTAAGGGAAAGCCATTAGATTTGCTAGAGTCAGTAAGATGAAATTAGGGAGCAGGCTTCCATTAACCTGGTTAATGGGTGCATTGACCTCAATTCCTTGGAGAGTAGCTTTAACAGATGAGAGTGATGCTTTGTTGCAATCATTTTATTACCACATTAAAACCACTTTTGAACTTGGTTAGTGAATCACTAAGTATAACAGTTGACTGCTGCACCCACTGCCCTGTGAGGTGCTAAGCTGGGTTTCTGTTGGCTGGATGTTCTTACAGTAGTGTTTGTTTTTTTTAAAAAGCAAAAAACCAAAATCAACAAAACCCATGAACAGCCAAATGCTATTGGAGTCAGGTTATTAAAATCAAAAGAATTAGATATCATCTCACCCTTAGGTGTGCACCACTGTCCCTGACCATAGTGGTACAACATTGCGTAAGAACTTTTACATCCATTGCGTGGACTTAAAAGACTCAGTTGCTTTTATTGGACCTTCCTTACCTTTCAACTCAAGCTAGCTGCTTCTAAACACTTCTTTTGTGAACAGTGGACAAGGAGGACTTAAAAAAAAATGGATCCTGTCTCGTATTACCTGGGAAGAGGAACTCGAAAGAAAGCTAGCAGATAGCAGAAGTGAAATTGGTGTGATTAAAAATTGTAGTAGCTACTGCCACAACAAAACTGTGTAGCATTAAGCTACTTGCCACAAAAGCATGTGTGAGCATGACTAGAACTTGGTTGTAAAAGTCGAATGCCATGGAGGGATGTCATGCATGACAATATATACTTTTGTGTTTAGTGTACTCCGCTGGTGCAGGATGGAATTGAACGCATGCGTATCAAAGTTCAACCCTAAATATCCCTGTACTGTTTTTATCTGCCGAGGATTGCGTTTTCTATGCTGAATTAAGCCAAATAATGCTCAGGGCTCATCTGATAAACAATTGTAGTGCTCTTGTGGAGTGGCTCCAGGGTGTTTTTGCACGGCCCATAGACTCTCTTCGGAGGAAAAGCTGGAGAGCTCTTGCCAGGTGTAGGATGGGGAATAACCTCTTGAGATAACCTCTTGAGAAATGGCAGACCTGGCTTTCCCCCAGGTTAAGGGAAGACTTTTGCGGGTGTGCAGGGAGGTGGAGGTGGGAAAACTTTACTCTGTGGTTTTTTGCAACAAAAAGGTATGTGTATAACAGGTCAACCACCATGCATTTGCAGAACTGCCAGTTCTTACAGAGTGAATAACACAAATACCTTCATCACTAGGAATCACCTGGGGTCAGTCCTACCAAACTCAGCTTTTTGTGGGCTTGTCCCCTCCCTGGTCAGACTGATGTGCTGTGTGGCCTCAGAGAGGCAAATACCGTGGCCAAGTACTCTCTCCAAAGCATGCTGGGGCTTGTCAGGCGTAAGGAAAGGAAGAGAATACTGGTCATCAGCCGGTATTTATTTGCTCCATGGGAGCTATGCTTGCCTTGGTGGTTTGGGCATAGCTGGTTGTGTTTGCTGCCAATAAACAAGAGTCATCTTTTCTCCCTTTGTCTTGGAGTTTCCTCTGCCATGGTTTCCCAGCTTGGTGAGGACACTGTAGGGGCTGTTCTGACTGCACCCAGTAGAGAGCGGTGCTGGCCATCCCTCCTTAATCAACAAGTTCCTTTGTTTCTGCACAAGGTCCTTGTGTTGGGCACCTGGCTCCTTGTCAAGAGGCACCTGTGTACAGACTGTCCAGCTCATGAGTCAGCCTTCAGCCTGCCTGGCTGCTTCTTTCACAGCAGGCTGAGTGCAGTGTTTGCTTTGTTAGGAATTCGTCAGTTGTCAAGGTGGTGGGAGGTGATGAGTTACCTGTGTTTTGGTTTTGCCCCTGGTTTGGATTGTGTGTTGTTCAGTGGGCACCTGCAGTACTGGCTGGAGAGGTGAAGACAGCTAACTTTGCTACCTTGGTGCCTATTTAGTGGCTTATCTTCTAGGAGTGTGTAATACCCCTGTGGCAGTGGAGTGACTAATTCTGGGATGATGGAGTTCATGGAAGCAGAAAGGGTGTAGTTATGGGAATGTGGTCACAAGAAATAAGTCAAGCCTTGATCCCTAGATTTGAGCATCTCATGAGCAAGGTGTAATCTCTGCTCTAGTTTAAGGATGCTCTCAGTACCTGCCAATGTGAAATTCCCTGGTATACACCACGGGTCAGTTCAGGTGGAGTAAGTGGAAGATACAAACGTACAGATGATCATGATTAGGGCTCTTTAAATTATATGGTGAACAGTGGAAAGACTTGACAAGACAAAAATTCTCCAGGTGGATGGCTGCTGAACAGAATTCTCAGGGAAAACTGGTTTGAGTTGTTGAGGGTGAGCATAGAAATGATGGTTTTTGCATGCAGTTGGGAAGAGAAGGACCATCTGATTGGAGCAAACATCTCTAAGCAAAAACACATGCTTCCCTTAGCTGTTAGGAAACACTTTTATCATCCAAAATAAACAGCTTTTGTCCACCAAAGTGCTTGGTGTGCACCCCTAATCTTGGACAGGAGTCCAAGACTCTGGCTGTGCTGATGGCAAGCTCTCTGGAATATGAACTTTTCTTGATGGAGCCTGAAAGAGAGCTCCGTGAATGTCAGGCTGAATGTGGCCTTCTTCAGTCATGACTGTATTTCCAGGCATTAAAAAGTTGTTTCCTACTAATCTGTGTGCTATTGTGTTAAGCAGTTATCAAACTTTAACAAAAAGGTACCTGTATCCCTTATCAGAATAGTTGCACCGTGAATACCTCAGACCAGGATGTTATCTGGCTGATACGCCTCACCCACCACCTTAAAATTAGGTGTTTGCATAAAGAACTCCAGCCTCCTGATCTGTCAGGTAGATCTGTCTTGCTTTTGATTCTGGGCCTGGTTTCAGTTCCCTGTGCCAGGAGGTAGGTTTGTCTGTGCCCTTTTTCCTCCCTGTCCTAGAGGTGATGCCTGGATACTTTGACTGAAGATTGAAGCTTTGAAGGCTTTGGAGTCATGAGCAGGCTGTGA
The DNA here is from genome assembly GCA_036023395.1 of Myiotriccus ornatus. Lineage (NCBI taxonomy): Eukaryota > Metazoa > Chordata > Aves > Passeriformes > Tyrannidae > Myiotriccus > Myiotriccus ornatus. The sequence goes on from JAYRBT010000093.1 coordinate 63,735,913, forward strand.
TGGTGCAAGCAGGTGTTAAGTGGAGCAATTGCAGACGTGGATCAGCAAGTGGCCCTGATGTGAAACAGAGGCAGTAACTTCAGTCTCTTCTCCTCGTAGCTCTTCGGCTGTGGCTCCGTTGCGCAGATCGTGCTCAGCAAAGGGTCTCATGGAAGTTTCCTGACTGTCAACCTGGCCTTCGGCTTTGCTGTGACACTTGGCATTCTGATTGCAGGACAGGTATCAGGTAGGTGGGGCTCCATGCAGGCTGGATTTCACCTGTGTCTGTTGTGTAGGCCTAGGTGGCTGTACTTTTTCTATGTTGCACTGTCATGGAAACTAGTGTCCCTTGGCATAGCTTTGGGATGCAAATTCTGCCCCTAAAAGTGTGCTAACCACTGACCTCTCTGCAGGTGGACACCTGAACCCAGCTGTCACTTTTGCCATGTGCTTCTTGGCCCGGGAGCCCTGGATCAAGCTGCCCATTTATGCCCTGGCACAAACCCTGGGGGCTTTCCTTGGAGCTGGCATAGTCTTTGGGCTGTACTACGGTAAGTGTGGAAACCTTGTGTGCTTTTTGGGGTGAGATTACTGCTCTTTGTGACTTGCTGCAGGGAGGGAGGTCCTCAGGTCAGAGAGAAGAACTTTCTTGCAGAGCAGAGTTCCATCAAACCTCCTTGCTATGTTTCTGGGATGGCTTTCCCGTTCTCATTATGCTGGGTTCAAGCCTCCTCAAATCAATCTGAAGGCCAAACAGCATTGTTAATGTGCGACTCTTAGCCCTTGAGTAATGATGGACCACTGGATGGCCCCTCCTGTATCTCCTGTCTCGACTTGAAACAGATCTTCCAGAAAAGTAATTTCCAAATGAATTCGGTCTACAGCAAATGGGTTTGCAGCATACAGCAATGGGGTACTCAGGGAGTTCTATCTCAATTTTCATGGCTTTGTGGAGCCACTGTTTTAGTAATTTTCCAAGCAGGGTCCTCTCTGAAATGCATGTTGTAAAATGACTTACCTCTCTACCTTTCTCTTTTCTTACCCCTGCTTCTAGATGCCATCTGGGCTTTTGGCAGTAACCATCTGTACGTAACAGGACAAAATGGCACTGCTGGTATCTTCGCCACCTACCCGTCTGAGCATCTGAATGTTGTGAATGGATTCTTTGACCAGGTAAGAGGGTGCTGGGAGTATTAAAGTGCATTTGAAGAAGAATCTTTTGGGGTGGTTCTGGGCTTCACCTTTAGTCAGAAAATGAAACCTGAAAGGTTTTTGGAGCTGACACACCTTATTTCACTAGTCCATAGGAAGAGCAAGGCCAGAAAGGACCTCACAGCAAGAAGGTCTTGGGTGGGTTAACCAGTGATACAACACTGGCCAAGACATCGGTGAAAAGAATATAATTTGCTCTCAGTCCCTGAAGAGCCACAATATGAGAAATGCTGGCTCTTTCTCGTTCTCACTCTTCTACTGTGGCTGTTGCACAATCCAGACATTAACTGGGTGTGGGGTGCCAGTGGTTGTTGAATGTGACTGTCTCCCTAACGTTGCCACAAAAGGGACAGCTGCCACCCAGCTATGGCATGTTGGAAGCAGGTTTAAGAAGATGTTTTCATCTTTCCTGGCTTCCTAAACAGTTATTCACAGTTCTGTGGGTAGGGAAAAAGGTGTGAGCTTGGCTGACATAATGGGCTGTCAGGAGGAACAAGTTCTACTCTCCTGTTCCCATGGGTGCTCAGTCTACTTGGTCTGATAACATCATGGGATGACTTAGTGGAGCTTTTCCAGTTAAGAGAATTAAGTCCTAGAAGAGTTAAATAACTTGGTTAAAAGACTAACCTGAATTAAATTCTTCTTTTTCTTCCCCATCCCTCTCCAGTTCATTGGCACCGCCTCCCTCATTGTCTGTGTCTTGGCTATTGTTGATCCCTACAACAACCCCGTCCCCACAGGGCTGGAGGCTTTCACAGTTGGCTTTGTTGTCCTCGTTATTGGAACCTCCATGGGCTTCAACTCTGGCTATGCTGTCAACCCTGCCAGGGACTTTGGGCCTCGTCTCTTCACAGCCATCGCTGGCTGGGGCGCGGAAGTGTTCTGGTAAGTGCTTGCCAATGAAAACCTTGTGGATCAAGGCTAAATAAATTATGAGTCCAGATAGACGCACTCTGGCACGATAAAGAGTCTTAGCACCCATGAGATATCTTTGGATTGTCTAAATGTTTTTGAAAGGCACTATTTGCTCTGCTTTGACTTCTTAAGTAATCACAGAAGCTGGGCAGATTCCAGTGGTGAGAGCAAGTGACATAACTTTGCTATCAAAGAGGAAATCTAGGAGCATCCATGAGAATTTCAGTTCTACCTTGAACATGAACATATCATGTTTTCTTTTTTTTACCAGTAGAAAATAGTGGTTGCTTGTTATGCATGGATTTTCTTGTTTCTGGGGAAAATCAAGAGAACCCTGAGCAATACAGGATTCTTGTTATCAAGGGCTGCTTTCCTGCAAGCGGTTGGAGGGAATTGAAGGTGCCTAGTTTAGGCACTGCAAATGCTTCTCTCCTTTCTTGGTGGAGAGACAGTCTTGGAAGTCCTGTAAACAGGTGTTCTGAATTGCTTGCCACATGGACTTGCAGGGCAGGGTAGGGGGGCAATATCTGCCTTGGAAACGCTGCAGACATGAGGGCACTTACTGTCTTGTGCAACTGGTGATGCAACATGGTGATGGCTGGAGACGACCAGATTCTTGCACTGCTTCAGATGCAAACACAAATATCCTAGTGTTTAGGCTGCAGTTCTCACTTTGAGCACTTCCTTTTTATTTTCCAGGACTGGCAAGCAGTGGTGGTGGGTTCCAATTGTTGCTCCTTTCCTTGGGGCAATTGCAGGAGTGATAGTCTACCAGCTGATGATTGGATGCCACGATGAGCCTTCACCACCTGCGTCTGAGCAGGAAACAGTCAAGCTGGCTAACGTGAAACACAAGGAGAGGGTCTGAGGAAGCTGCCACCCTGATCTGGCAGGTATTCATTACTCAGGACTGCAGTTGGCAAAGAGGAGGAGAAGTTAAGAAGAGCTTCAAGAACAACAGGAAGAGTTTTTTACCTGTCTTGAGATATTCTAGTCTTTTTTTTTTTTTTTTTATATCCCTGATGCATTTGCTTTTGAAGTTTCCCTGTAAGCCTTCCTCCAAATGCAGTATCATGTAATCTTTTCCTAATAGAAGGGGATTGAGGACTGTAGGAGTCAGGAGAGAAGTGGGCATTGCTGTCCAACATGAGTCAGGTGTTCAGAATCTGGAGCTCTTTTGGGGCTGTGTTACTGACGCTGCCTGTGACCTTGGCAAACTGCTTTCCTTCAAACCTGTGTTCCAATCTACAGAATGGGGATCATGCAAAACTTAAATTGTTTTGCTAGCATGGATTGGAAACTCCTACATCCTGGAAAAAAATTTGCCTGTGATTCTACTGTGGATCAAATTCTGCTTGATGTTGTTTTAAAGTCAATAACTTCACACCAGGAATTAACTAGTCTAAAGGATTTTTATTGGCCAAACTCTTTATATCTCCCATGAATTCCTAGAACATTGTGTCAATCAGCTGATCCATAATGCCAGTGCAGAGTAAGAATGCACTGGATTTGAATTTAATATGAAGACAAAATGTTTACAAACAAGTGCAGCCTGGTGTTCTAATCTCAGATTTTAATATTGCCAGCTCCTAGAGGATCACATGTAGGAAATCCTTGTTCTAGCCAGGGGCTAACCTAGAAAGAAAGCTTGGCTCCCCGAAGCAGCCTTTCCAATTAATCAGCTTTGTATATAAACTGCAAGCAGTTAACAGCCAAGATCCACTGGAAACACGGTGTTGCTAAAGTTGCGTGTGTTCATGTAAATTTTACAATACTGTTGTTGGTTGTTTGTTTTGTTTTTTGTTTTTTAGTAGATTTATATATAAATGCACTCCTTAAAGCTGTTACTAAATACCAAGATTGGGATGAGTTAATTTAGAGATGTGTGGGAACTGCTGATTCTCTGTCAGCTTTGAGATATTGTTGGATTTTCCTGGGGTGGTCTCAGATTAAGGCACTGCATTGTTTGGAGCACCTCCTTTTCTTCCTTGCAGAATTACTGGGGTATCCCTGGTACTCATCGCTGAGGAACTGAGGTGAGGCACCTCCTGTACTAGCAGTACTGGGATCTCAGGGGATCTCTGGCTCTCCCAGTGCCACATTACTAAAGAGTATTTTAAACAAGCATTACTGATTGTGAAAGAATTTGTGAGTCCTGTGCATTAGAGAAACTCATTCAGAGACTTTCTTTAGTGCCTGAATTCACTGAAATACATTGTACACATTTCCAGTCAGCAAAAAAATGTATTCCTATTTTTTTTCATTTGTAAAAAAATAAAATGCTGATACCCACACTGTAAACTTCTAGTGTTGCTTGTATTTTTTTAGCAGCTGTCAGCAAATTTTACCACGGAAAGGAAGTTATCTATAGGAATAGCTTCCCCAAGCCCTTTTCCTCTTCAGCCTGAACAAAGGGGAATTAACCTTTTCAGTACATCTGCATTCTCCATTTGTGTTTTATTCCTTTCCCTTTTGGGGCAGGTGGGAAGAGAGGGGGGTACCTGTACTCTGTATATTGGCAAAGATATGGGCTGGGACATGGGAGTGTCCTGCTCTCAGGCGTCTTATTCGTAAGGCAAAAAGAACCATTGGGCAAGTATTTGTCCTTCACCCTTTATATAATTTAAATTCTCTTGCTATTCTCTCACTTAACAGTTCTTCTGAGTATGCAATCCCACTCTGCATTTCAGTGTACTGTCCAGCCCCACTTAGCACATTGCACTAGTCACCAATTTTTTTTGTTTTTATTAGCTATACCATGCAAGGAAAAGTACTACAGATCTGAGTCCAGTGCTCACAGAATTACGCAAGCAGCTTTTTTCCAGCCTGTGTTCTGTGTAAATAAAATTCTTGTTGCTCTTTGGCTGATTTCTGTACTGCTGTATTTTTCCTGTATTAATTGTGCTGCCTTAAAATAACTCCTAACTTCCCATATGGTGCCAAACTGAACAATTCAGTGAGGTCTGGATGAATGTGGTTTCCTGCAATTCACCAACTAGAAATAAAATGGCTTTTGGCAAGAAAGTTCCCAGGGTTGCTTGGTTTGCTCTATGTGTATAACAGCATGTTGCTTTATTCCATTTCTGACATGAAAGTTCATCCCTCAAAATATGTGTGTCAGTCTTGTATATTACTGGGATCAGTTAACATAGCTGCAGAGGTCAATCCTCTTCAGGACTTAGTCTTTTTTCTACTCTTCTACCACTTTGTATCTTCAACTGACTTGGTCAATGTATTAAAATCCTTACTGCAGATCTTAAGACTTTTGATTCAAGGTGCAGTGGGGATTCTTGTTTGGGTTTTTTCTTCTCTCTCTCTCTTTTTTTTTTTTTTTTTTTTTTTTTGGCTACTTTACCTACAGCATTCCTTCTGGTTTTGCCTGGCATGTAGTAATTGCCTTTTTCTATACTCTTGCCTTACCTGTGCCTCAATGGTATGTATTATTACACCTATTAAAACTGCAATAAAACGTCATACCAGTTTCAGGTGAGATTTTTTTGTCTTAATCATATCCCCCCACCCCCAAAAAAAAAAGGTCTTGGCTTTGCTGGAATCTGTTGGAGAAGCACCAAGCACTGCTGAGTGGATCCACTAAGAGGAGGAAAAGGGCAGGCATTGCCTGCCATCAGGGGATGGGATGCTATTGAGAACATAGCCTCCAGAAGGGTCTGGCTCATATGAGACATGATTTTGTTGTTGCTCTTTGTTATCTGTGTAAGGAGGGCAGTGCACAGGACAGTTTGATGTGCCATGTTTCAAGAGCCGTAGAAGTGTTATTAAAGTGTGGGGAGGAAAAGGTTTTTTCCCTGGCAGCAGACACCCTTAAACTACTGCAAGTTGTGGTTCTGCTTGTTTTCATTTTAGCAGCCTTGAGAGACCTTCTGGGCATTATTTGCCTGGCGGGCCTGTGCAAATCTGAGGGTTTTTCTTTTCTTTTTTTCTTCATTCCTAAATTTCAAAGGCAGTGAATCACCCTGTAGTTAATGCCTTTCTTTTGGAGTTAGTGGAGAGGTAAGACTCATCTGGCCAAATATAGTCATCCGAGTTTTAGGTCTGATGAACTCTAGCTGTCAAGCTGTTGAAATATGCTTTGTAGGAAGAAATAAATCTACAATTTCAACTATTCATGCTTGACAGGGAGTGTAATTTGTTGTTGGAACAAAATGTTACAAGGTGTTGTGGATTCTCTATTGTGTGAGGTTTTCAAATTAAGACTGGTTGTCTTGCAAAAATGTTTCCAGTTAAACTGCAAACTGCAAGTCCTGCTGGAGGAAATTCCCAGACCTCTCCATTACAGAAGGTCAAGTTGACAGGATTTGTCCCTTCTGACCCTAAAACCTAAAAAATTAATATGCAAGGTGAAAGTGGCCAAGTATTCAGTTCCTCTTAGCTCTCAGTTGGTCTAAGCTCCTTGCTGCAGGTGCTTTGGCATGCATGCCTGAGAAGGCTCTGCCAGATCTGTTTGCCTTGTCCATCTGTAAAATCGGAGCAGCAGTGCCAGTCTCCTCCAGATTCTGCTCTGTTTCACCTTGTGGGAGCAAGGTGGCATCATGAATCGAAGGGCTGTCAGTGCTTGGCCCTGCAGTGTGGATGGAAGAATAACATAGTCTTCCTTTGTGCAGCTCTTCCATCCCAAATTGATTTGCAGCTTTCCATCTGACCATGGTGGGTGCTGGGGATGCAGGAGCTGGTTGTGTTTGGCTGATACACCTCCAGGTGGGTCTAGTGGGGCTGCACTAGGGCAGGTTTCCACATGTGCCCAAAGGAGGCAAGCACTGACACATCATCTGCTTGCTGTCTTCCCTTCTCCCTATAACCTTAACCTTGGTGGAGAAAATAAATGAATGGGAGGAGGACAACAAGGAGAACAAGCTCTCAGGCTAATGATTGCTAAGTAGGATGCACCTCTGAAAATGTAACAAGAAATGTGCTGCCTGAGATGATGGTTTTCTTGGTTGCAGGACCACCAATTACCGTAGCTCTGTTCATGTAGTTTGCCCAGTTTCCATGTACCAAATCTCTTGCTCTCCCTCCTCCCAAGAGTACTGATTGCATTTCACTGACTTTTGCCATGGGCCTGGAACCAGGTGAAACCCCTTGGGATCTGAGAAACCTTCTCTAAAATGTACCTCACTCTTTTGCACTTTGTCTCAAATGAAAGTGTCTTTGACTTCTTTTTCTTCTTTGCGTAAAATCTTCAATTGAAGCATTGACACAGCTCATCTGCATCTCAGTCTGTGCATCTGGCCCAGACCAACTGGCTCACAGGACCTGGCAGCATGCAGGTAACCATGTTGACCCAGGGGCCTGGAGTTTGGGGTGGAACCTTCCTCCTGCATCCAGCACAGCTGAGGATGCCTTGCCTGCTGCCCCTGCTTTCCCAGCAGTCAGTTCCACGTATTCCCACAACAGTCACTTGGGTATTGTGATGTGAGTGGGTCCCCCTCTTGTATTACTCTGGTGGCAGATGAAAAGCTGCAATATGGATATAAGACTTTAGACCCAAGTATAACTCATTAGACATAAGAGCCGCCAGTGTGGTCCCATCTAGCCACCTCCAGGAGGGCAAACATGTTCCTGAGTCCTGTAACAGTCACTGGATGTAGAATGAATGCAATGTCCAAGAACAGAGTGGGGTACAGAGATAGCTGGGGCTCTGGTTAGGTCTTGTCATCCTAGAAAACCCTTTTGCTCCAGCAAGAGTACTGTGCACAGAGTAGCTGTGTATCTGTGGACTTACCTTCATCTAATTAGGGACATTCAGCATTTACCCTCTTCTCAGTGTCTAGAACCCCATTAGCTCTTTAAATTCGTCACTCTGTCCCTAGTGGAAGCACAAGATAACAGAGTCTCCTCTATCACTGAGCAACAGGAACACAAAGTGACGTGTTGCCAAACCACTTTCTGTGTCTGCTGCCTCATAGTCCGCACACTGCATGTGCTGAGCAGACATCAGACACTGCAGCCCCTCACTGTGCCTACCCAGATGAACAGCTCAGCTTGAAAAACACATCACAGAGATGGATGTTCCTCATACTAGGATGATATTTGTCCATCCAGACACAATACAAAGATGATGGTGTTCTCAGAGCCTCCAAAAATGAATAGGGGAACACTGAGATCTTTGTGCTGTCTCAGGGACCTGAGGGTGGAGGGATGACTGAGCAAGAGTGTTGGAAAATCCATCAGAGGGGACAGGTGCAGAAGCTATCTGAGCTCTGCAGAACATGAGACAAGTGCAGTGGAAGAGGGGCAAATGGCAGCTGAGGGAAGTCTGGCAGCCCACGATTCAGCATGGGCTTTCACTGAGTCCATCTGCAAATGAGAATTGAATCGCTTTATTGACTGTGCTGACGACGGGCTCAACTCAGATGCCTAAGTACAGGGGTCTGGAACTGAGGTGCCCTGGGTCATCCTGCATGGCTCTAGCTGCCACTCCAGAGGGGGTAAGATCTCCTGCAGGTGCTATGTCACACCTCCAAACCCCCTGTAAGAGAATCCTATGTGTGTGCAACTGGGTTGAGCCCTGGCGGTCACTGGACTGGAGTGGAATTCCCCCCCGGAAACTATGGCCTGGGCAGAGGCAGAAACTCAAGAGGTCTCCATCATTCCATTTACTTTGTGGTAGGATTTCCACAGAGGCGTAAGAAAAGCAGAGGGAACAAATAAGAGGTCTGCCTGTCTCGGCGCCCAGTCTCCAACAACAGCCACTCACACCTCCCTGCCCTCTTTAGGAATGCTGCTACAGGGAGCAGTGAAAACCACATGGATGAGGTGGCTTTTGAGCTCCCAGATACTCTTCTTGGTTTGGTTTGAGTTGTGACAGACTTCACTGAAACCAGCCCTCTTGAGGAGCTGGAGTAACACTGCATTTACATAGTGAAATAGGAGTTTGTTGGTTTATACAGGGAGGGGTAATCTATTCACTGTGCCAAGGAGAAACACTGATGTCTCATAAATAACACTTCTTTTTCTCTAATTTTCTTGCTGGAAGACAACTTCTCTGCCAGGCAGGCTTAGCTTGTTCCAGTAGATCTTCAGCTGTTTTAAGTTGTACTGGAGAGTACAGCAACACCTTTCTGAACAACCTTGCAGGGAACAAACATCCCAGATGCTGGGGTTTCTGGCTGCTGTCATTGGTAAATAGTCCCAGGTGGATGTTCCCTGCCAGACATAGCAGCTAAGGCTCTGCCTGAGCTATTTGACCTGAAAGAGACGTAGTTTGTGTCAAAGAGGTGGTTTCCTTGTCCTATCTGAACTGAGAACACTCAGGTGTCAGCCATACAAATATGTTATTTCACATGCCAGGCCCTTATTAAGACTGTACCGTGTTCCTGGACAGAAGCCTCAAACCCAGAGCACGGGTAACAATCACCTCTTAGGTATGAGTCATCGGGACGACTCATAATAGCTGTATTTTGTGATGTGGCTGGTGTCAGCTCAGTACCTGAAACAATTACATTTTCACTTAGACATTTTGGGCTCTCTTGCAACCTCTGAGCTCCACCCAGCACAGGAGGGCAGAGTTTCTATTGCCCTTTAACTTTGCTTTCCCTTTCTTGCTGCATTGCTTTAGGTAATCTCCAGCCAAACTGTTCTGTGTCCGAGTCCTTTTCTCTCATCTACCTTGTGCTCACTCAGGGAATATTTGCAGCTGTATTGGCCCTTCAGGAGGAAAGAAGCTCATGGGAGAGGAGAAGCCATGGTGATAAACTCCCACTGAGCCAGGGGGACAGAAATACTAGCACCTGCTCCCTTGGAGAACCACAATCCAATAAATCCCTGAACAGCAATGTTGCTCCAGCACATCTGGAGGATCAGAGAGTCACAGAGTGAGTAAGGTTGGAAGGGACCATTGCCTGGATCGTCTGGTCCAATGTCTCAGCTCCAGCAGAGTCATCCTAGAGCACATGGCACAGGATTGTGTCCAGATCGTTCTAGAATATCGTGGTGAGGGAGACTGCACAACTAGGAACTCTGGCCAGATGAAGCTGGCTTTTGTACCAGCCCTGCTGAGATTCGTAAGCTAAGAGGTTCTGTGAGGGACTGTGTGATCCCTAACAGAGTAGGGTGAAAGGCCTGGATAATGTAGTCTTTCACCCTCCTTTCTTTTGAGACTGGGATTACTAGGAGGAAAATCCATGGGACAGAAAGCAGCAAAACAAGGAAGACTCTGACCCTGAAGGGGTGATGGCAGCAATAGTTCTGCCTTATTTCAGTTCAGTGACTTTCAAGGCTTGAATTCCACTCTAAGTGGTCAGAATTAAACAATTTAAACCAGGGCTTTTGGGTCTATCCTGAACTGCAGAACCAGGGGGAAAAAAGATGTTTTGTACGTATAACCAAGGGGATAATAGCACAGGATGGAATGTCTCGGGGACTACCCTTGGTCTCAGGAGATGGGAGCTGGTTTTGGGAAGGGTGGATCTCCCTGTTTGTGCCACAGGGCACTCGTGTGCATCTCCTGCAGTGTGCATGCCAGGTGTCTGCAAGTGAGGAGTGGCGACGCAGAGCTTTCCCACGTCTGAGACCCTTTGCTGGTCTGGGCACGAGCCTTTGAGTGTCTTTAAAGAAGAGAGAGAGAGCAGCACCACCCTGCCCCTGGGCAGGTGGGGAGAAGGTGTATGCTGAAGGTAACGCTGTGTGCCAGTGGAGACAGCCTGTACACAACATTTGCTATTCAATCATTTTGGTTAAGTGGCTCAGTATTTTCCCTTCCCAGGACCTCTTCTCCACTCAGCCCTTTTATGTGCCTCTTCTGCGTTTCGGCTTCTCTTAATTTGTCTTCCAGGTTTTGTCCTGTTCCTCTCTTTCATTAAGACACTCTTCCTCCTCTTCTGTGTTTTTCCCTCTCCTCCCCATTCAGTCCTAGAAGAGCCCCCATTCCCATTTACACTTGTGAGTGAGGGAGGCAGAGGGGGAAGGACCAGCCCTGATAAAACCAGCTGTGAATTTTGGTTCATGTGGGATCTGGGCACTCTTGCTCCAGGCTAGCAGCCAGCCACACTTCTCTGAAGAGCTTTCATAAAATATTCCCAGTATTTTGTCAAAGAGGTGATGCTGTCATGGGTTTGTTTATTATTTCCCTTCAGGGCTTGGTCTCTTCATGGCTTCTTCCTTTCATTTTTGAGGAGGAAACATTTGCAGCTCTGTCAGCCCCTGGGAGGAAAGTAAGATACAAAGGGAGCAGGGGTAATGAGAGCCTTTTCCTGAGCCAACGTAACACAGCTTTGTCGTCACCTATGCCCTAAACATGTGGGAACCACGCTCAGCCCTCGAGAATGCTGAGACACGAGGTGGTCACTGGAGGAAAGAGCCATGGCAGTGGATCAGAGATACAGTCTGTGTGCTGTCCCATGGACCCTTTCAGCTCTGTTCCTCCACCTACTCCTCTCTCTCCCTCCCTCTCCTTCAGGCCTTGTCCAGGCTTCTCCTCCAACTGTGCCCAAAACCTTCCTCTCTGAGAGGGTTCTCACTGTCTCCTCACCCTTCAGCCAGTCCAATCACTCAGCTGTTTCAGATGAGCTTTGAAAAAATCTGCCTAAATCCTTCCCTCCTCCATCCTCTTCCTTTTCCTGTTGAAGCCTACTGCAATGGGGATTTCGTCGGACAGTGGTGCACCAGGGACTTTTTCATGGCAGACATAGATGGAGGGACAGGGGCAGGTCAGTTCCCATCCTCTGATGCCTACCCGTCCCAGGCTTTGCTCCATACTTGTACCATGCCATGGTCTTTCCCGGGGCACCATGTGAGCCTGGGACTAGAGCTCCTTCAGATGACGCCCCGGTTTGTGCTTCTGGTGTACCTGCTTGCTGGCACAACACTGGAAACTAAAATAGTCCTGGACTTAGGATAAACATTACTTAGCAACAACCACAACATCATGGTGTTATCAGTGTTCTTCTTATCCTAGAGACAAAACACAGAACTGTACCTGTTACTAGGAAAATTACTAAGAAAGTGAACTCTTAGCCACAGGCTTATTAGGTGAAAGTCCACACCTTGCAGCCTAAGGCTTAAGTAAATCCAGCTACTCATGCTAAGCAAGTAAAGCTAAGCAAACAACATACTAAATCACACACTCTATGACTCATTCTATTTGAAACTTAAGTATTTAAGCTAAACAGCTAATATCTCTCAATAGTCCTCCCTTGTTTTTTTTAAGCATTCCTGCTAATATGCTGGACAAAGTTTGTGAAGTCTTTCAAATCTTGTGATCGTTCCATATAATTTTATGTACAAGGAGACTGATTACCAGTAAAAACATGAGCTTTGATGCTGCTAAAGCCCAGTGAAACATTGCCTTGGACTGTTGCAAGAGCTACGTCGTTGCAAGAGCAGTTGATCTACAATTAACTGATGACTTCCTTGGTTTTTCCCACTGACGCTGTGTGTCAGACACAAGGTTAGTCCCTACGCTAAAAACAAGGACCCCGTTGGGTGTTCGGATTTCCTTAAGTCACTTGTTGCACTCTGCAAGTATATCAGCATTTATACTATTTAAGACTCTCAATCCCATCTGTATAATACCAGCTGCATCTCTTTTTGTTCATCTTGAGGGGGAAAAGGTTTGTTCCCATAACCATGCTAACCATCCCACATAGGAATGGGGAACAGGTCAATTTGATTGTAGAAAATTAACTTGTCTTGTAAGTTCTACCTGTTTCAGTGACCATGAGGGATTAAATAATACCTATTGTACCAATATGTTTAAGAGCATACAGTCCAATTTCAGATATTTGTGGGATCAACTCCTCACTTAATTAGCAGAGTGGAAGTTGGATTGATCGTGTTGAGTAGAAGGACTGCAACTGGTATAGAGTCAATTCTTTCACAAGGTACAGTAGTTTGTATCCCTCCAACTTTGCCATTAACCTCCACACAACACCTGAAATTAAGTGTTAAACAGCAACTAGTATGATTGGAACAGTAAGATGAAAAATTTTTTAACACCTTTGTCACAGTAGGATCATATGCCTTATTTCATGGAATATTCTGAGTTGGAAAGAACCTTCCAACAAGAATCATCAAGTTCAGCCCTTAGCCATGCACAGGACCATCCACAAGAGTCACACCATGTGCCTGAGAGTATCATCCAAACACTTCTTGAACCCTGTGAGGCTCAGTGCTTATGACCACTTCCCTGGGTAGCCTCTTCCAGTGCCCAAACACCCTCTGGGTGAATAACCTTTTCCTGATATGCAACCTAAACCTCCCCTAACACATCTTCAGACCATTCCCTCTGGTTCTGTCACTGGTCACCTCAGAGAAGAGATCAGTGTCTGCCCCTCCTCTTCCCCTCATGAGGAAGCTGTAACTGCAGTGAGGTCTCCCCTCAGTCTCCTCTTCTCCAGGCTGAACAGACCAAGTGTCTCTTATAGATTCTTCAAGAATTTGGAACTTGGATCCTTAATACCTTTAGTAGATTTTTTTTTTCTCTCAAATTCATCATTTTTCCACCACTTTGGATCATCTGTCCTTTTTTTAAATTTTATAGTTAACCATGCTGGAGTTGTCAGCAGTGTCAACAGCATCAGGAGCAGCGTAACATCTTATTTCATTCTTGGTTTTCAAGAATCTGTTGACCATCAGCTGGCTTGGCTCGTTTGATGTGAGAATAGTGTATCTAATTTTCCTAAAACCTTAACAGAAAAATAGGAATATAATAAGACAACATATGGCCCCTCCCATTTGGGTTCAATTTTGATTTTCAGAAAAATACTTTAATTAAGGCTTTGTCTCCAGGCTGTTTATCATATACCTGCATTTCAGGTAGTGTGGTTTGGAACCACTGGCATATTTCCTTTTATCTTTAACACTTTTTGCCTATATATGTCTCACTGGTTTGGCCTGCTGCAAAGAATCTCCAGTTCCAGCAATTAAATTCTTGGGTCGTGTGTGTGCAGCTCCTGGAATAGTGTGAGAATACTTGGGCAGGGGCTTCTCCTTTAACCTGTGTCACTGCTTTTCCTTCCTTACTCTCTTTGCCTTTTGCATGTTTGGGAATGAAGCACATCACTGAGAAACTCCCCTTCAAAGCCAGGAGGAAACATGAACAAGGAAATGACTGAAAAAACGTGTGTGTGCATCTTCCTTCATGATGTATGCCCTTGCAAAAAGATCTTTGGTTTCTCTCTCTTCTGGCGTCAGAGGTGTCCCCTGCAGAGAGCTGTCTCTGGGGGCAGGTTTGTGTTGCAGATTAGCTCTTGATTATAGCCTGTAGACCAGGCAGATAAGCAGACAATTCTCAGTAGTTTTTCCTATAAGGTTTTGTTTGACTTCTTCAAAGGAAACCCTAGAAAAATCTTCTGGAGCGATCTGTGTGCAAACAAGCTCTTGGCTGCACAACGAGCTTCATCTCTGCCTTGGATCCAGAGCTCACGTGATACTCTTCATCGCTTGTTTTCAAGATCCGAGTGCACCGCAGGCGGGGAAATCTACCCACACAAGAAGTGTTGTCTCCTGCAGGGGATAATTTTACTCTTGGAGACATACAATGAGATGATTATCCACTTCTGTCTGGTTTCCCCAGGAGATCAGGAATATGTGATCTTCCAGAATGGGCGCGTGAGAGGGTAAGCATATGTTATCTCTCTGGTCCCTGACACCTTCGAACCACTTGGCCCACTGAAGGCAAACATGGAAGAGGGGCAGACACAGCACGAGCAAAGAATTCCTACAAAGAGAGACAGCATGGGCTCCTATTCCTGCAACCTCTACCCAGGGCAGCCCAGCCAGGCCTGATTCTCTCCAGGAGAGGTCAAACCCTGTCAGAGAGGTGTCAGTCCCCTGAGAGCGTGGCTCCCCAGCTCCAGGCAGGCTCAGGGCATGCAGAATATTGCAGGGGATGCGTGAGCAGTGCTGACCCTTGGCACTGGGATATTGCTGACCACAGATATTACTGAAGCCCTTCATTGTTAGGCACAGGTTTCCTAGGAATCTCTCCCTCCCCCACTCCTTCCCCAGATATTAAGCCTTTCCAAGGTGTTCAATTTGAATAAAGTTCATGTTTTCTTTACATTGCTCTGTTATTTCCCTGGTCCATATGATGGGAACACCAGGGTTTGTGGTTTTGCACATGAGTTCAAAACCACCAGTAATTTAGACCCTGAGTGTAACAGCAGTATTGGAAGAGTATAGAGGTCAGCTGGAAAAAAAGATGTCGGTCAATATTGTGTTACTTACATCTTTCAATTAAGCTTTTATTATATTTCTGTCAGCATTGTGCCAGGGTGCACCAAAAGGCACAGGGAGGCCTCTGGGTTGTCTCAGAAGTTGTTTGCTGGAACCTGGGGCAGCAGGGAAGGGACAGGAACATCTCTGGCGTGCTCCAAGAGACTCACAGAGTCCCCTGGGGCACAGGCAAGGGTGGCATTCACCCATCCAAATGCATCCATGGGGTGCCCAGCTCTGTGGAAAGGCACACGAGGACACCCAAAAAGTGCAGCATAGCACGTGGGCCAAGCCAGGGCCATGGTGGCCGTGCTGGGGTCCGATGTGGGGCCCCCAGCCCATGGCAGCAGAACCCAAGGCCCCTTCTGGAGGTGTGTGGAGAGTGGTGAGGGCAGCCCTGAAGCGCTGCTGGGGCTGAGAAGCACCACTCCTGCCCTGGCACAGCTTGTCCTGGCTGAGCCCTGGGGACCCCAAAGGCCCTGGGACACAGGCCCAAGGAGGACCCTCTTGGTGGTTTCATGAGTTTCTCTGGCTGGATATAGAAATGAGATGCTATTATTGACCCCACTGAGGAGGATATTAATAAGCATGACCCTTACTACATAACAGAGATTTCACATTTGTGGAAGCCATTAGGAAAGACATCACTGCCTTGCATAGAAAATCTCATTTTGCATCAGGGACAGTGGAACTTCTAAAGTTATTGTGAACTGGCAAGTCCAAGCCATCATATCCTGCTTGTACAATTCTCTGTCCTGATTTTGGCTGAGATAGAGTTAAACTGTAGCTGGTGAGGCTCACCCTAAATCAAGGACTTCCCAGTTCCTGGTGCTCTGTCAATGAGCAGCTGCACAAGAAGCTGAGTGGCAGCCTGGTCAGGAGAGCTGACCTGGACTGGCCAAAGGGATGTTCCATATAATAGGACATCATGCCCAATGCACAGTGCGAGAGGAATTGGTTGAGAGGGCTAATTGCCTGGGGGACAGGCTGGGCACTGGTCAGTGGATGGTGAGCAATTGTATTGACTATCATGTCTTTTTTTTGCTTCATTCCTCTCATTTTGTTGTCTCCATCGTTGTTATTTTTACTATTATTGTTATTATTATTATTGGCATATTTTAACTTGTTTCAATTATTAAACTGGAATGTAAAGCCATGGACTTTACCTCTTTTTCCAGTTTTACCCCCAATCCTACCAGGGATGAGCAGGGTGAGCTGCTAGTTGTGTGGTACTTAGATGTTGGCTGAGGTTAAACCATGAAAGTCTCCTAGTATGGTATTGAGAAGTAATATATATCTATATATTTGATGTATTTCTATATTCTTATATATATATAACATTATTTTTAATTTCTTTTTAACTTGGAAAACAATCTTTTTTTTGAAAACTTCTACAGTTTGAAGAGGAATTGGTGTAAAGGTGACTTTGCTTTTAAGAGAGGAAAACCTATTTTGGCCAAGCAGGCTGTTCTGCATGGGATTCCCATCTGATGAGACACAGTCCTCTCCATATGCAGCTGGTGACTGCTGAAGCTCAGTCCTAGCTTATTTTCCCATGTGTGGGAATACAGCTATTAAAAAAAAAAAAAAAAAAAAGAAAAGATCTAGAGCCTTTGGGCTGTTTCATGGTTTCACTGGGCAAACCAAACACTAAACCTTGACTCACTGCTGTAAGTCAACTCGTAAAGTGTCTGTCATTCTGTGTTGTTACTCATTTCTGGGAAGACAATTATGTTGGTCTCTCTGGTTTTGAAGGAAAATGTGTTCTGTTCCAGGGAGTAAAGTTGGCTCATGTAAGAAGGTGATATAAGATCCCAGCACAGCATTGCCCACCAGCTATCGGATGCCTGAGCCTGTGTCCTTGGCACTTGGTGACCATGGAGCTGACTCCTCATCATGTGTTTGTCAGTATTCTTTGTTATTTTCTCTCTCGTGAGAAAACAAAAATGAGCAGTGAGGACAAGGATCAAAGCTTCAAGGCCCCAGAGGAACTGTGGGTGAATCACAGGGATGATCTCCAGATATGCAGCAAACACAATCGAGTCATCGGGGTGCTGCAGAGATCATGCTGGGAAGGGGCCAGCTCTCTGGGGAACACAAAGCCCCAGAGTCTGGAAGAAAGGTGGTTTTCTTGCTGCTGTTTGCTCATCCAAGGCCTGCTGTGATGCTCATCTGGGGGGCTGAGAGCTGTGGAGTTGATGGGTTGGTCTTCTTGGCTTGTTGTCCCAGAGGTGTGAGTGCAGCTGGGGTAATGCAAACCTTTAATTTAGCTCATATTTATGCTAATGCATGGTCAGTGTTAGAGCACTGAAGTTGCCAAGGAGCATAAGCCACATCTATTTCTCAGCTACATTTATAGCAGAAAAGTGCTTTTGTTGGGGGTTTGGTGTGGTTTTTTTATTCCACACTTTTTTTCCTGTTACTGGATGCAGCTCCAGGGTGTTCAATCTATCTGCTCAAGACATGAAACCTGTGGTTTCCTGCTCTAGGAGTTTTGCAGCACACTCAGATGTGTCCCCCAGCCCACAGATCAAAGGGTAATTTGGCTGAAAGACCGTTTTAGCAAGGCACATCCACAGTCTAGAAGGGGGAACACAACAATGCCCAAAGTTAGTTAGTGCTTGACAGTTGTGGCCATGGCTCAGTGAGGATGGAGAGCTCTGGTTTTATTTAAAGAAAAATGCAATCATCAGGCACAGTCCGCATGGGCTTACAAAGGGAAAGTCCTGTTCAACTAATCTGATATCCTTCTATGATGATGTCACCCACCTAGTAGATGAAGGAAAGGTGGTGGATGTAGTTTTTCTGGGTTTTAGGAAGGCTTTTGACACTGTCCCTCACAGGTGTCCAGCTGTGGCATAACCAGGTTCAAGGTGCACTGGTGAAGAGCTGTCTGAAAGGCAAGACTCAAGGGATTGTAATGAGTGGAGCCACATCTGTCTGGCAATCTGTCACCAGTGGTTTTCCTCGGGGGTCAATTCTAAGGCCAGTCCTGTTCAATATATTTATCAACAATCCGGATGCAGGAGTTGAACACACCATGAGCAAACTGATGATCGCTGTAGGTCCTTTCCAACAGAAATAGTCTGATCTGGTTTTCTGATGTGAAGTGACAACTACTGTTACGGAAACTTCCCTGTCCAACCATCCAGGACCCACTCTGGCAGTCAGACTCTCACCACCTGAGCTGGAATCAAGGCCCCTTCCCAGCTACACACCCCACACTGACACAGTCAGACAAGGTTTTCTTACCAGCTCGACCCCAGGTTTCCCATAGCAGAGTCTCAGATCTCTGGATCCTTAAAATACTTTAATCACAGCACAATTGCAGAACAACAGGTTGAGCTGGTGCTTCTGAGGAGGGACCCTGAGCAGAAGAACCCCTGGGCTTTTACACCCTTACAGTCTAATGGCAGGAATGTCTGGAGTCATTGGGAAAGTCTGGAGTCATCGGCTCCTGCTGTATCTCTGCATGCCCAGTCACCCCTTCCAGCTACAGGTCCCCGTACCCTTTGTTGTGCAAAGGGTCGGCAGTTCACATCCTCTTGCCTGGGACTTGGGCTCAGACTTCTGTCCCTGGAGTTCAACCTGCACACACTGAGCAACCTGCCCACCAAATGTTTTCTTCAACACTATCCTTGCCCTCACCTTCCTTTCCCCCCCCCCCCCCAACTAATCTCTTTCCTTATTCTTTGCCTTTGGGGCTGGACAAGTTTCCTATAGGAATAGGTCTGTATCTGGCTCTCAAACATGTTTTATCTATCAATTACAGTTCCAGTGTCTTGTAGAAATTGAATGTACATACAGAGCCTGAACCAGAGAGAGCTGTGAGGTGACTCGTGTCTTCCAGCCTTGTCAGTGTCCAAGGCAGCACTACTTTCAGCATGGTTTTGTAGGAAACTATATGGTCCTGACCTGCAAGCTAGCAGGAGATTATGGTTTCCCTCAAGTGACTGTTCCTGGAGACCATCACTCAGCTCCCTCTGCACTGAGCTCCAGAGATGTGGGAGTAGTTAACCTTTTTGCAGAATTTTACCATTCCCTAGAAAAGCCTTGTTTGGCTGAAAAGCTATTTAAATAAAAACACTGACTGACTGTACTGTTAGCCTCTATTTCCACCAGCGCCTGTTCCCCTTGATTATTCTTATAGTGTTTATGTATTTCTTCCTCACTATGGAGGTACATATTTGATAACCAGGATACCTGGACTACCCAGCTTGGGATGACTACCCAGGTTTGTGGAAACCACTGATGGAATCCCACACTGGATTTGACCAGCTGGAGGAAATGCTCACACATCCTGGTGATACAGCTCCCCATCAACCCTGAAACTCCCCATCAACTCAGTGTCTGATAGATCCTTCCAGCTTTGTGCTTAGTCTTCGTCTTGATCCTTGTCAAGGCTGGCTTATGCTTCTGGTCTGGTAGCAGACATGGGACCTGATGGGAATTCGGATTTCCTGATTCTCCTTTCCCTCTAGGTACACCCTGGACTATGGGCACATGAACAGTAGCAACCAAGGTATTGTGGCTTAGTGACTTGTAGGGAGCTGCAATGACTGTGTGTCCTCAGCCTGTCCCATCTGCAAAGACATTTGTCACCAACTCTTCAGCAATGAATTCACAACACTTAAAGATGACCCTCTATTCCTGGATTAGACAATGCTATTATTCAAAAGGAGGAAAAAAGAAGTGCAATTGGCTTAAACTGAGGAAGAATGTGAGACCAGAGACACACATTTTGTACCTCAGTGATGTTACAGAGGCAGACAGAATGACTGCAGGTCGCAGGCGCTGTAATACGACCCACAGTACAGCCCTCATGGGGGAACTCAGAGGTTCTTCCCACTGTCCTGCTGCAAGGCAAAGAGCCTTCCTGGAAAAGCCTTGTTTCTCACATGCCCTTTCCAACACCTGCCCCAGTGTGGTCCACGCAGGTGAGTAAGGTACAGTTTATGACCCTTTAGTTCCTTGGAGTATTGTAGTATCATGAGCTGGAGAAAGCGTTATCACACCGTTGGGAATTGATTTGTTAAGAACTGCGATGCCAGCCAAGCTGAACAAAAGTAAACAAAGAGTTTGTATATGAAAGCAAACCAAGCAGAAGGGCTTAATGTGCTGGAAGAAGAGATGAATAAGAGAAAACCACATTTTGTACTAGTCATCCTGAGGCTGGCCTGCATGACTTCTCTCTCTGTGCATCACACAGCCAACCCAGAGAACCCCTTTCTCTATCTGTCCTGCTGTACTTTCTGTGTGCAAACTCTGCAGCCTTAAATTGTCCTTCATGGGAGCAAATGAACATTTCAGTATTTATCTTCCTTTTGCACGGAAACTCAGTGTGAAGTTCTGTTCAGTTTCAAATCTTGCCTCCTGCCTCCACAAACGAGCTCTTTCATTACTGACTTGGTTAGGAGGCAGGCTGTTCCCTGTGAAATTACTTGCACTGAGTTGTTATCACAAGGTGAGGCCGGACTTTTGTTCTCCTTCCTGCACTCGCACACGTGGCTCATTACAAGCTCTGGATTGAGATTGACAACTGGTAAGTCAAGGATGATTTGGCAGACAGTGACTGGTTTTGGTAGCTGGAGTCCTTCGTTCGTATTCAACAGGCACATGAGACTGCTTCAGATAGGAAGCTACTGAATTGTGATATCCCAAAATATAAACTGCTCTGAAATAGATGTTATCTGAGATTACCAGTGATCCTGCATATATTTTTCTGGTAGTGCTGGCAACTTGGACAGTGTCTGTCGCAGACCACTCATCAGTGTTTTCAGGCTGGCATAGGAACTTCTAGAATGTATCTGCCTGAAACAGATCATAATTTTCTGGCTTATTTTTCCACTAAAGCAATTCCCTGAATGCCTGTGTACCCACACAAAAAGCTGGCAAAGCTGATGGGAGGACTGTACCCAGGAGCTTTGGTCTGAAGGCATCTTCAGAGCTCTGCACTTCTGTCTCCTACTCTGACTAGCTGGGCTATCTCCAACACTTGGCCATGCTGGCCTTGGGTTTGATTTACCTGTGTCCTAGAAAGCTCTGAGGGCTGGTCCTCCATCCCGGATGCTGTAAGCACAAAACAGTGAAGAAAATGCAAAGCTCAATATGACATGGGTGCAAGCACACAAACAGGGTGGAGATCTTGTGGTTTGTGTTGCCACAGCACTGGGGAAGGAACACGGAGCGAGGCACGGGACGTGTGGTCTCGTTCTTCTACCCAATACCCACAGATGTACAGACCAAGTACATCTCCTACCAAGAAGTATTCTGTACAACAAGCCCACAAAGGGCAGAAGATTTGACCAGAGTCCCACCCACAGAACTTTACACAGTAATGGTTAATAAGGTATAAAAAGTACCCAAAATTTACATCTAATCGGGGGTGAGAATTTGAAGCAAAATTGCAGGGAGAGATTGATGGGCTTATCCTCTTCACCCTCCCCAGAAAGG
>JAYRBT010000093.1:63761406-63773272 GCA_036023395.1 Myiotriccus ornatus
CACATCATCCAGTTATGCATACAGAAAGTTAAGTAATCACGTAACTTGCTAGTAATGATTCATCTTGGTGATGTCTTGTTAAAGTTCTGGGCTAGTTGTGTCTTGCATCCATGCTCTAGGCTGAAAGGGGACAAAAAACATCTCTGGTTTTGAGTGCTTGTTAAATATTGCATAAGGGACTCAGGTCCCTTTTCAAGCGGATTAAGAGGATAACTCTGAAGGGGTTGGTGTGCTAGGATGGGGTCTTTTGAACTGGCAGGAACATCCCACAGGTGGTGGAAGATATCTCTGAAATGAGGAAAGACATGTACTTCTAGGCAGTGGAAAACATGGGGCTTTGCCAGCAGGCTGCTATTGGCAAAGTCTGCTCTTGCCAATTGTAACCTTGGCAGAGACCACATACAACCCATGCACAAACCTTCCTCCTGCTGGCATTAATTAGACATTTCCTTTGGGGCCAAAGGCATTTTGGATCAGCAGGCTCTGGCCTGTCCAGAACTACTGTGTTTTAATCCTGGCTTTGGTTTATGCAGGTTTTCTTTATCCTTCTTGTGAGACCTCTGTCTGCAGACTGTAAGAGGAAGAAGCAGTTTACTTTGGCAATGACACAATGGGTCCACAGAGCAGAGAAAAAGGAGAAGGAAGAGCCTTTTTCCTCTTGGTGTGAATGTTAACCCAGCCAGCCCAGTACAGGAAGGGATCCCATGTTGTAGGCACATGGTGTTATTGGTGACAAGCTCAAGTGTCATGTTCTTAGCTTAGAATGTATAGAAAGCCACACTCTGGACAGCCTGGGGCAAAGGAAGGTCTAGGAAATAGGAATTACCAGATTATTCCTGGAATGGGGATGTCCTAAGAGTTTGAGTTTCCAAGTATTGAGTGACTTCAGTTCAGCCCCATATGATGAAGAATTAATTTTTTAACTTCCCTTGCAGGAGGTCCACGGAGTTGCTTTGTCCGTGATGGGGGTGTGTCCACATCCCAAAGGATGAACCTGAGATCCTGCAAGAGGTCCCAACAAAAAAAAGCCAGTGGCTGCATGACTGATGGGTGTCTGTCTGTTGCTGGTTCACAACACGGATTAGAACCAAAACAGGTTTGAGTCCTGAGTAAATTTAAACTCAATTGGCCAAGATGCATAACACAGACTTTAGGCAGCAAGTATGTTTTTATACACGCTTGACCCAGCACATGCACTATCCCGAAGACAGTGTGGGATTCCCTGCCAATGTCAGCAAAGCCGAATGTGGACTGCTGCCACCTTGTCCTCTCTGTCCCTGCCAGCATGGCCACATGGCCTTACCACATCACCCACTTCATTGCTGGGTGAGTGTTACGTGGATCCACTCCCTGAGCTGCCTTTCCAGGGAGCACTGATGGTAGTGCAAGAGAGAAGAAGGAGGAGGAAGTAGGAGGAGAAGGGGGAGGACACACAGAGCAGAAAATATGGGAGAAGGAAGTGGTTAACTGCCATAGTGAGATACCATATGGGCTTAGTGCATTCAAATGACACCTGATTTGACCTAGAGACAGCATGGTACAGTCTGTGCTGGGTCTGATCCAGAACAAAGCTGCCAGGTCAGAGCTAATCCTTGGAATACATTTCTGTCAGCAGTGTCAACTTACGTTGCACCACAGCTTTGCTTCACATGGCTGCAGCTTCTTTTTCTGGCACTAGGAGACCCTTGGATGCATGCAGAGGGAACACTGGCTTTGTGCTTCCCAGCTCCATCTTCAAGAACAATTCCACTCCGACAGGCCAGTATGGCAGGAAATATCTATTCCTTGGCACAGACAAAAGGCAGGTCAAGACCTGTATTCCCACAGCTCTTTTCCCCCTGTTCATAAGCAGCAGATCTTGATGGATGCAAACCTGTGTGAAACACAAAAGCTACTGCCTTAGCTACGGGTGGTATAACAAGAGATCGGAGTAGCTGGAGCAAACCTCACTTGACGCTGTTTGTCTTGCCTCACATAAGCTTTGCTTTCAGTGGTTGAGACTTCTTACTGTCTCTGACCCTGCCACATGGGGTTATCACCACAGTAGGATTGTCATGGGGAATAAGTGATGCAAGTCCAAGCAGCAGGTCCTTTGCAGGATCACTTTTGGTGGGGCACTCATGCTGTCTGTGAGGCTGTGAGGAAGTTACTCAGCTCACCTGTGTTCAGGTCTTTTCACTAAAAGCATTAAGGATGTGTGTTGCCTCTTTCTATGCAGATGT
The DNA here is from genome assembly GCA_036023395.1 of Myiotriccus ornatus. Taxonomy (NCBI): domain Eukaryota; kingdom Metazoa; phylum Chordata; class Aves; order Passeriformes; family Tyrannidae; genus Myiotriccus; species Myiotriccus ornatus. The sequence goes on from JAYRBT010000093.1 coordinate 63,763,629, forward strand.
ACAGTGCTGGCATACCTGGATCCGATGCAGTTATATTTCCCTAGGGATTGTGTAATGCAAAGCACTACCAGAATGCCATATGAAACAGTGAGTTTTATCACCTGATATGGGAAATATTGTCGGGATAACGCAATGCACAGGCCCCTTGCTAAGACTGCAATACAGGCAATCAAATGCGTTTAGTCACCATTTGAAATGCTCCACAGTATCTGAAAAATCCTCATGTCAGGCCTGACACAGGAGCTGTAGTGAACCCCTAAGAGCAGCTTTGCACGGCATCTCGAAGGGAGCGTGCAGCAGGCTGGAGCTCCATCTCAACAGCTCTGCTTGGGGGTCCTGTACACTCTTTAGCACAATGCTGCCCCAAAACTGAGCATTTGTCTTGATCTTCAGCCACAAAACTGTCAGGGTTTTGAAGTCCAGATCCCAATGCTGGGGTGTGCAGGCTATGCTTGTTTTATTTCTCCATTTGGTCTTGGGATATGTGATAAGACTGGTGTGTCTTTCCCCAAGCCTCAGCTTCACCTCCACTTTCATCTTTATTTGCAACCCCTTTTGCCCTGCAATCTAAGGTGAGGTGACCCTCACTTTAAGGTTTTCCATGCAATCAGTGTAATGTAATTTTGGCATTCCTCATACCGAGATACAGACGCTTTGAGAAAATGCAGAAATCTAGACCCATTACTCCTTAATCTTTTACTCTATGTTCATACAAAAGATAAAACATAAAAATGACACTTTCTTGAAAAACACAACATTTGGGATTTTGCTTTGATATGAGACTGTCCTAGTCTTTTAATAATCTTATAATCCCTGTTTTAAATATCTGTCTTTCTTCTTTCACATTTGTTTTCATTTTCATTCTGTATCCACCTAGTTATCATTTCCATACATATCATATCTCTAGCACTGGAATTTCCCATGTGTTATCTCTGTGGCGATATTTTTTATTTTCTCATTATACTGCATGATTAAGTTGTTATGTAAAACTCTTTTAATGTGTTTCCATAAAACCTAATGTCTCTGGGGCAGGCTCATTAAAACTTTGTGGTTTCCCAGATGATTCCCTGAGGCCCCCCTCCATTTGTCAGTATATCATCCCTATCAGGTACATTTGTAATATCCCAGGTTTGAAGAAGCGGGGTAGACCAATTACAGACTGCATTTGGGGGCAATTTTGATTGCATCTGTGTCACTGATAAGCTAAGAAAGTTTTTATTGGGGGATATTCTTGCTGTAAAACTTTTATTTCATGTAAACAAACAGTTTGCAAAGAACCCCAGGATGTTTGTAGCCTTGTCTCCTGACTTGCAACCAGTTGCTTTTTGGTTGGTGTAGCAGAGTGAGTGCCTATGTGTAAATGTATTTATTATCATACACTATCCTTGGAGACAGCTCCCTACCAGAATGGTTTTTATCTGCACAACCAGGGTGTTAGTGAGTGAAAAACTCCGGTTCACGTACTTTTTGGCTGAGTGGGCAAGAGCATGACATAGAATTATAGGATCGCTAAGGTTGGAAAAGACCTCCAAGATCATCAAATCCAGCTGTCAACCCATCACCAACACCATGTTCCCCACTAAACCATGCCCTCAGGTGTCATCCACATGTTTTTTGAGGGCCTCAAGGATTGGTGACTCCAACACTTCCCTGGGCAGCCTCTACAACCCTGCTTTTCAACCCTTTTCAGTGAAGAAATTTTTCCTTATGCCCAAGCTAAACCTCTCCTGGCATAAGTCGAGGCCATTTTCCCATCCTATTGCTTGTTACATGGCAGGAGGCACTAACTCCCACCTGGCTACACTCTCCTTTCAGGCAGTTGTAGAGAGTGATAAGGTCACCCCTGAGCCTCCTTTTCTCCAGGTTAAACATTCCCAGCTCCCTAGGCTGCTTCTTATCAGATTTGTGCTCCAGACTCTTCCCCAGCTCTGCTGCCCTTCTTTGGAAATGCTTCAGCACCTCAATGTCTTTCTTGTAATGAGAGGCCTGAAACTGAACACAGGATTCAAGGTACAAGTCATGGAACATCCATGGAACAATTTGATTCTGCCTTGCAAGGTCGCTCAGGTGACCTGGTTCTTTGTACCTTGTTCTTTCCAGTCTGACCACCTGAGGATAAGCAATGTCAAAGTCATTTGTCTTGCTGCATAGACAGCTCTGGACACTGGCTACCAGCAGCTGCTACTGGTTTCTGCCCCCCTCAGTCACTGGTGCAGCGAGATGGGAGGCAGCTGTGTGAGTGTCTCCACGTGGCACAGGGCAGCACCCCTTGCTCTGGATCCTAGAGGCACCCCATACCCAACCTGCTCATGGGACCTGATCTCATTCCTCCACATGGTGCTGTACCAGCTCCTGCTGACCTACCACAGGTGTCTCCATGCTGAGAGCTGTGGAGGTTTCCTTGGATCTCTTCCTTCCCCTACCATTCATTGTTTGCTGTTTCTGGATATTTATCTGATATTTGCTATAATATTTGAACAAAGAATTACAGAATGGTCTGAGTTGGAAGAAACCTTAAAGATCATCTAATTCCAACCCCCCTGCTATGTGCAGGGATATCTTTCACTAAACCACATTTCTCAGAGCTCCACCCAGCCTGACCTTGAACACTTCCAGGGATAGGGCATCCACAGCTTCTCCAGGCAACCTGTTTCAGTGTCTCACCACCCTCACAGTAAAGAATTTTTTCCTGATATCCAATCTAAACCTACTTTCTTTCAGTTTGAAGCATCCTACAGTATTGTGACTTGTCAAACAGTTGTTTTGCCCGGGGGCCTGCCTTACCTTGGGCAATGAACACATTCCCTCATGAATGTGTGTAAGGAAATGAAAGAAGAACCAGACATGACCCATCAACCAATTTTGCTTTCTCAAAGTGACTGTTGATTAAAAAATCTGCCCAAACCAATGCAGGCTTTGAGCAAACATGCTCTTCTTCGTGCTGTATGTCACACTCATTTGGGAATACCTTTATTGTATGATACTTATCACACAATGAATAATATTGGGTTGGAAAATGATGGGAAAGATGAGCATCATTTGGAAAGCTGGGATCATGTCTCTTGGTGCTGCAGGGCATGGCTTTCCGGGTTCTTCCTTATGCAGTGTGTCATGCTTCACAATAAGGGGCTGGAAAGAGGAGGCAGACACTGGCACCGAAAAGGACACACAGCACTTGGGCTCATTAGAAATGATGCGTGCTTGGCACACATGGGAAAAATCCTGCAACAGAAAAGAATGGCATCGACGGAGTGACGTCACACATCTCAGAGACAGGATGCCAAAAATTGTAAGGAGAGTTCACTCAGCTCCAGATCACTTCAGCTTAAGAAAAACTGGTAAAAGAGGTTGTCTGGATGTTCAAGCTTCAAAGACCTCCACTATAAACAGAGCTGCTGCATCTTTGTGATGGTTCAAAGAAATGCCTGCATGCAAATACTTCCCACCATGAGAAGAGTTTGTAATCACAGCCTAAACTTTTGTCTCAAGCCTATTGGTAACAATTTTTTTTTATTATTTTTCCTGATTTGGCTTCGTCTTTCCACTTCCAAGGCAAGTCTTACTCAGCTGTAACTGCTACTTTTCATGATAAGATCTTGTTTCCTGTTGGTGGGGCTTGGTTAGTAACTGACTGAATGGGAAGGGAGGGTGGGAAAATGATAGAGTGATATTTTTATGAATAAATGCAATCAAGGGCAAAAATGAATGCCTTTACCTATTACACATCTCCTATTTCCAAGCATGTAGTCTGTTTTAAAGAGGCTTTCCATGCTCAGATGGGAGCAGTGGATACCCAGAGGGAAGGAGTGAGTAAGTAAAGGACTGAATGAATCTTTGTCCTCTTAGCACCTGCAGTCTATCAATGCCTCACCTCCAGATTGGCTTTGGATGTCCCCTCTTTTTTCCCCAACAAAATTAGGCTTTTAGAAGAAGTTTGTAAAATCCCATTGTGTTCACTAATTCCTTCACAAATTCCAGTGTGATGCAGAATGCAGCCACTTGTGCTTTCCAGGATGTGCAACCTTACTCATCAGCCCCAGGCTTCAGCTGTATGGGAGGGGAGGTGGGTTTTTTAAAAAAAGCAGGAAAAAAATAGAGCCATCCAGAAGAGACAGAGGCTTTCAGGCACATTAAATCAAGTTGCCAGAGTCTTGGGGTCAGGCCACTTTTTCAAGGGACAAGAGCAGACACCAATTATTTGAGAGCCCACTTAGAAGTGATTCCTGAGTTTCTATTCCATTTTGAGGGTCCTAACCACTGCCACAGACAATAAATATAATGTGTGGATATTACCATTGTACTAAAAGACTTCGTCTTATATATTCATTGGTTTTTGACACCAGACCACGGCAGCATTAACTTTGTCTTAATGTACCAACTAAAACTGGTAAACTGATCTGCCTCAGCTGCCAGGCTGGAACTCTCTTAGCAAATGAGCTCTGCTCCTGGCAAAGTCGCATGTTGGAGCAATTCATCAAAGAGGAGTTTGAAACATGGATGTCTAATAAGGGCTGTGAGTGTCTAATAAGAATGTAATTTTTACATCATCCTCCAGTGGATTAAATAGATGCTCTTTGTTGTCTTGAGTGCTCGAAGATAACACTGTTGATCCTTCGTGCTGGAACAGGAGGTTTGTTGAACATGCTAACATGCATGCAAATCTACCTTCACTCAGGATGCTTGAAAGGCAGCTGGATTTCCCGACAGTTATTTCAATTGAAAAGGTAATTACTGGACAGGGTACCAGCAATTCATCGATGTTAATGCTGTAAGCAGTGCAAGACCAAAATTAAATAAAATGTCCCTTGAACTCCTTTGAATGTCTTGATCTCTTGAAGAATGAAGTTTCATGATTTGATGATATTCAGTAATTTGATTATTTGTATTTTGTCTAGAGTGTTGCTGTACAGGTGCAATAACATGTTAACTACCATCTTTTTTTAATCACATTTAAGCCACAGTTTTATGTTATTTAACTCATATTATTTCTAGGCTTCACATCTTCTTCCCTGGTTCCCAAATCAATTTCCAACAGGAACTGTTGTCCCTTAAGGGACTGACCTGGCTGGAAAGTAAACCCTGAAGGGTGTTTTCAGTTAAGGCAGATCTGGCACTGGCTGGAGGCAGAAGGGAGGCCATGGCTGGGAATGGGAGCAAGGACAGGGCTCATGCAGCTGCCTGGGAGCTGCCAGTGGCACCATGCCATGGAGAGTCCACATGGGAAATTAATGTGTGAAAATTAGCACCCTGTTACAGGAATGTTGCTCTTCCAGACACACAGTAACTTCCTTGCTGGCAAACTCTTGGTTCTGTTACCTCCCAAGTAGGCACCAGTGAGGCTTTGCTCCCTTGAACCTTCTGGATGCCACCAGCAGCCCTCTCTTCCCAGATCCCATTTAAAATGCTGAACCCAAATCAACAATTGGTGGGGAGAGACAATAAGCCCCTTCCTCCTTGGCCTGGGTTTATTTGGTAAAGTACTGGGGGGAACACAGCTAAGGGGGTGCCTTGGGGATCTCTTAATCGGGAGTGGCAGTAAGATTTATACTGACCTATCACCTATCACCACCTGGTGAGTTTATTAATTTGTTCAATTACAGCTAAGACAAATGACCATCAAGTAGTTCTGGTCTAGTGGAAGGTATCCCTGCCAGTGGCAGGTGATTGGAACTAGAAGATCTTTAAAGTCCCTTCCAACCCAAACCATTGTGTGATTCTATGAAAGCTTCTGCAGCCTGTAGCCAGCAAGCAAACGGTGAGACTCCTGCTGCTCTCACCCTTTGGGACAGGTGTCCTAATCCTTGCATGGAGTGGTTGGGGTTGACGACTTATGTTTCCTTGCCTGGTTAACCAGATTGGCAGGTTTTGCCAATCTCTGTTCTGGAGAACAAGGAATCAGCTCAGAAAATGAGTGGGTTTGATTCTTCTTCTACACCTTTTTTATGGGCTGTGGATGACTTCACTGTTGAAATGTCCCAACGTGTTGTGGTTCTGTCCTCTTGCATCAGGGGTAAAAGGAGGCACGGGAGACACATGTTCTACTGTTCCCACAGAAGCTGTGGCTGGGATTTTGGGACACTGTTAGACTTGTCTTACTTGGGCGCTGGAGCTGTTGGGGATGTACAACGCCCTGCTGTCACAGGCGTGTCAGCATAGCTCAAAGCTCCTAGTGAGGCTAAAATGTCAAGACTGTTCTCTAAACAGAAAAAGAAAAAGAGGAACTTTGTGGTTAAAAATGGCTACTATGGGAGAAATTGCCCCTCCACTCTTTTTCTGGAGCTGCATTCTGGTAATATGGGGACAGGAGGGACAGCCCTGCTGTGGCTGCCACTGGCCTGGGTGTGTCTTTAGACCCATCTGAGCATCCAAGCCTTGCAATGACCCTGTGTCATTCTGACTGCCGATTTGTCTGCTGTTGCAGAAGGTGCTTTGGTGCCTCTCCAGCTGCTGGGAGGGGAGCCCTGGTCACAGTGCTGCCATCCCTTGGAGCGGCACTGACTGTGAGGGATGAGGGCTGGAACCCGCACTGCACCCTCAACCCAGGTGTGCCCTGTTCTTCTGGCTCCTTCTCAAGGGTTTTATCACAGGAACAGGGTGCTCCTCTCAGCCTCAGCTGATCTCACCATCCAGGGGTTTATCCCTAGCTCTGACTTTCTTTCTTAAAGCCACCATTGTCATTCTCCTTTAAGAACCTTCATTTCAACTCCAGCAGGGTCTGTACAAGGCTTCTCTCCAATATCTCCTACACAAGCTGTGCATACCCAGTCCTTTCTACCTTTTCCTGTCTTTGTCACAACTTTACCACTTTCTCTTTCACAGCTTTCTGATCTCGGTTTTTCAGCTGTGTTGTAAATCTGATATACTATTTTTGTGCTTTGATAGCATACCTTTATGTTTGATTCTTAGGATGAGAGGAAAGAGCTTTAAGTTGTGCCATGGGACAGTTATATTAGATATTAAGAACATTTCTTCACAGAAAGGGTTGTCAAGCACTAGAAGAGGCACTCCAGGGAATTTGTGGTGTCACCATCCCTGGAAGAAGTTGTGGTGTCACAGTCCCTGTAAGTATCTAAAAGACATGTAGATGTTCCACTTAGGAATGTGGTTTCTTCCCTTCCTACCAATTCAGGATTGGATTTCTAACTTTTCTTGTCTGACATATTTCTCTGACCTCCCCAGCCTCTGCCTCACCTCCCTGTAGAGTGTGACTTGTGTTACCATTCTCCTCTGCTCCTGGAAACATGGACATGCTGCAGAAGACAGGCACTTCATGCACACCATGAAATTAAAATATAAGAACCAATTTAGAAAGAATCCTGAGAGAGAGCAACTAATCCATCTCTCAGCCCTGGAGCAGGATCCTATCAACTTAAATAATTCCCTAATGGGTATTTGCCTAGCCTGTTTTTCCAAGCCACCCAGGATGGAGGATCCACACCTTCCCACATTTCAATATTGTCACTGTTCGAAAACTCCCCCAGTGCTAATTTAAGCCCTCTGTGATAGTTTTTCCTATCCAGCTCTTGTTTTTGTAGACATATATGATATGACTGGGTGTCCACTGAGCACCTTAACAGTTTCCACCTTCTCTCATAGATCTTATTTTCCAGTCTCTCACTGCTGCAGGTTGTGCCTTCTCCTTGTTATGCTTGGTTTCCTCTCTAAAAAAGCACATGAAAAGGCTGCAGTTTCACACCCTCCCTCCATGAGAGGTGGAAAACAGGTGAGTTCTATATAATTCAGCGAGACTAGTGTAGTCATGTTGTTCAGGGAAAATCCCCCAGGCACTTCAATAATCATCTTCAATGAAAGGGTATGAAATTAAAATCACCAGAGATAGTCACAACCTCCTATCTTCATATCTGTATCTGCAGTCCCACATGTAGTTAAGTAGCAGGATCACCCCAATCTGAGTATCCCAGCCTGCCTGGGGACAGGGTTTTATTCAGTTTGAGTTTTAAGACAAATGAGGAGTGAATTTTAGTCCTGAACAGGCTGCAGTCAGAAGTTTGATTTCATTTCAAAGTGTCTATGACCATTTCTGAGCTGAAACAGAATTTCAGGGTGAAGATATAATTTTCCCTTGTCTCCCTGAGATATCAGCTTCATGGACAATGGGAGACCAAGGCTCTTGTGCAGTGTGGCTGCACTGATTTCCATTCTCACAGCACTATGGGCTTATCTAAGAAGAAATCCCACTGGACTACTCAGTGTATAGCAAAATGTAACAAGACCACTGTCCTTTGAAGAGGTTAGTCTCAAATGGGAAAAGCATATAGTAAGGTGGGAGAGAGAGAAGCCGAGAAGAGCTGTGCTGCTGGCACAAAATCAAAGCAAAAGAGTGAGTGGAAACATCAATGAGATCTGTGATTTTTCTCTATGGATTTACAGGAAGACTTTGGTAGATCTGGGAACAGCACTTAGCTCATTTACACATCAGTAAGAATCCTCAGTACTGAAGCTCTCTCTGCTCTTCACCAAACACCTATCCCGGCCAGGTTCAGGGAGAGACTCCCTTCCCAGCAGTCTGGATTTCCCTGTTACCTCCCCAGAGACAGCCCTTGTGCTGGGATAGAGCTGTCCTGGGCAGCGGGAAGGACTGGGTAGCCTTGCAATGTCCTTGCACCTTGTATTTGTGATTCCTCTCTGCATGTCTGTGTGCCCCTGCTGTGCAGGGCTTGTTGTTTGGTTTGCCCTTGTGTCAGGGCCCCAGATGTGACCAACACCCTCCTTGCAAGACAGCAAAAAGTCCCTCTGGAGCAATATCTCACCCAAGAATCTGACACTGCAGTTGAGAATACACAAATACATTTCAGTTCTTCTTGGATGTCAGTGCAAAAAGTCCTGGAGGACCATAAACTAATTGCCTGTGTTCAGTGTGGTGTAGGACAAGAGGATATCTTCAGGGTGGGAAATGGTTTCAGTGTAATATCATAAAACCTGCACATGTGGGCCGGTCACAAGTTGGTCAGTGCTGCTTGTCATTGGCCCATCATGAGATGTCAAGGCATGGAAAACCTGCTGTAACATGACCTAAACTATGACCACGTTGTCAAAGAGACAACCCGTGCTTTCTTCCTGCTGACTTGGTTTAATTTAAAGCCCAGAACTGCAAGAGAAGACTACCTTATCAACTTACAAGTGTTTTATACCAAACCCCAAGCCCTGGAGGACCAGCTTTCAACTCCAGGAACCCTTCCCTGGGCCTGCTCCAAGGTGTGCATGGGCAGTCAGTTTGCAAACTGAAGCTGCACACTGCCTCAGAGAGGAACCTCACTGCTTTGACACTGCCTCCTTTGACACTGTATTCAGGGCATGAGAGCTCCTGACTGTCTGATGGGAATGAGGAGATGGGAAACCAGCCAGCAGAAACTCAGCCACAAGGAGTATTCCTGGCTGCTCCTTGCTATACTTTGCCTCTTTGGGCCTAACAGGGCTGTCCAAATGATTCCTTCTCCATCATTCATATGGATGGCAGAGGCTGAATGTTGTTCAAAGTCTGCACCCAGTATCACCAAGAAAGCCAGTCTTTCACCATAGACTGCATACGTGTCGTGGTTTTGCCCCGGGCCAATTTGCTCTCACACCCCCCACACAATTACTCTAAGTTGAGAGAAGGTTTATGCAGACAAAAGAGACTGGAT